>OX337248.1:0-600000 GCA_946965025.1 Blera fallax
ACAAAAACCCCAAAAAAAACTAACACCGTACCCGATTTCTCATTCCCCGTGACTTAAAGTAACAAAAAAAGCCTTTCAAAGCGTCTTTTCGGCACTTTCCTCTCACTCAATGCCCCTTCCCCACCCCCCAACCCCTTACCCAATCCTCTGATCTACAAGCTGAGACAACTTTCAAGTCCGTGCATGCAATGCCACGCCCACAATCGTCCCCTCGCCGAAAGTTGAGCAATTGCATGCCTTAAAAGTGTCCTTTCGCCACTTTCCCCTGGCCCAATGCCCCCTCCCCAACCATTCCCACATAACCCATCCGATGACCTATAACCTACCACACGCCTATATATGTATGTCATGCCACGCCTACAAATAAGCGACGTCAATAACCAACAAAACCCCAAAAAAACTAACACCGTACCCGATTTCTCATTCCCGTGACTTAAAGTAACAAAAAAAGCCTTTCAAAGCGTCTTTTCGGCACTTTCCTCTCACTCAATGCCCCTTCCCCACCCCCCAACCCCTTACCCAATCCTCTGATCTACAAGCTGAGACAACTTTCAAGTCCGTGCATGCAATGCCACGCCCACAATCGTCCCCTCGCCGAAAGTTGAGCAATTGCATGCCTTAAAAGTGTCCTTTCGCCACTTCCCCTGGCCCAATGCCCCCTCCCCAACCATTCCCACATAACCCATCCGATGACCTATAACCTACCACACGCCTATATATGTATGTCATGCCACGCCTACAAATAAGCGACGTCAATAACCAACGAAAACCCCAAAAAAACTAACACCGTACCCGATTTCTCATTCCCGTGACTTAAAGTAACAAAAAAAGCCTTTCAAAGCGTCTTTTCGGCACTTTCCTCTCACTCAATGCCCCTTCCCCACCCCCCAACCCCTTACCCAATCCTCTGATCTACAAGCTGAGACAACTTTCAAGTCCGTGCATGCAATGCCACGCCCACAATCGTCCCCTCGCCGAAAGTTGAGCAATTGCATGCCTTAAAAGTGTCCTTTCGCCACTTTCCCCTGGCCCAATGCCCCCTCCCCAACCATTCCCACATAACCCATCCGATGACCTATAACCTACCACACGCCTATATATGTATGTCATGCCACGCCTACAAATAAGCGACGTCAATAACCAACAAAAACCCCAAAAAAACTAACACCGTACCCGATTTCTCATTCCCGTGACTTAAAGTAACAAAAAAAGCCTTTCAAAGCGTCTTTTCGGCACTTTCCTCTCACTCAATGCCCCTTCCCCACCCCCCAACCCCTTACCCAATCCTCTGATCTACAAGCTGAGACAACTTTCAAGTCCGTGCATGCAATGCCACGCCCACAATCGTCCCCTCGCCGAAAGTTGAGCAATTGCATGCCTTAAAAGTGTCCTTTCGCCACTTTCCCCTGGCCCAATGCCCCCTCCCCAACCATTCCCACATAACCCATCCGATGACCTATAACCTACCACACGCCTATATATGTATGTCATGCCACGCCTACAAATAAGCGACGTCAATAACCAACAAAAACCCCAAAAAAACTAACACCGTACCCGATTTCTCATTCCCGTGACTTAAAGTAACAAAAAAAGCCTTTCAAAGCGTCTTTTCGGCACTTTCCTCTCACTCAATGCCCCTTCCCCACCCCCCAACCCCTTACCCAATCCTCTGATCTACAAGCTGAGACAACTTTCAAGTCCGTGCATGCAATGCCACGCCCACAATCGTCCCCTCGCCGAAAGTTGAGCAATTGCATGCCTTAAAAGTGTCCTTTCGCCACTTTCCCCTGGCCCAATGCCCCCTCCCCCAACCATTCCCACATAACCCATCCGATGACCTATAACCTACCACACGCCTATATATGTATGTCATGCCACGCCTACAAATAAGCGACGTCAATAACCAACAAAAACCCCAAAAAAACTAACACCGTACCCGATTTCTCATTCCCGTGACTTAAAGTAACAAAAAAAGCCTTTCAAAGCGTCTTTTCGGCACTTTCCTCTCACTCAATGCCCCTTCCCCACCCCCCAACCCCTTACCCAATCCTCTGATCTACAAGCTGAGACAACTTTCAACTCCGTGCATGCAATGCCACGCCCACAATCGTCCCCTCGCCGAAAGTTGAGCAATTGCATGCCTTAAAAGTGTCCTTTCGCCACTTTCCCCTGGCCCAATGCCCCCTCCCCAACCATTCCCACATAACCCATCCGATGACCTATAACCTACCACACGCCTATATATGTATGTCATGCCACGCCTACAAATAAGCGACGTCAATAACCAACAAAAACCCCAAAAAAACTAACACCGTACCCGATTTCTCATTCCCGTGACTTAAAGTAACAAAAAAAGCCTTTCAAAGCGTCTTTTCGGCACTTTCCTCTCACTCAATGCCCCTTCCCCACCCCCCAACCCCTTACCCAATCCTCTGATCTACAAGCTGAGACAACTTTCAAGTCCGTGCATGCAATGCCACGCCCACAATCGTCCCCTCGCCGAAAGTTGAGCAATTGCATGCCTTAAAAGTGTCCTTTCGCCACTTTCCCCTGGCCCAATGCCCCCTCCCCAACCATTCCCACATAACCCATCCGATGACCTATAACCTACCACACGCCTATATATGTATGTCATGCCACGCCTACAAATAAGCGACGTCAATAACCAACAAAAACCCCAAAAAAACTAACACCGTACCCGATTTCTCATTCCCGTGACTTAAAGTAACAAAAAAAGCCTTTCAAAGCGTCTTTTCGGCACTTTCCTCTCACTCAATGCCCCTTCCCCACCCCCCAACCCCTTACCCAATCCTCTGATCTACAAGCTGAGACAACTTTCAAGTCCGTGCATGCAATGCCACGCCCACAATCGTCCCCTCGCCGAAAGTTGAGCAATTGCATGCCTTAAAAGTGTCCTTTCGCCACTTTCCCCTGGCCCAATGCCCCCTCCCCAACCATTCCCACATAACCCATCCGATGACCTATAACCTACCACACGCCTATATATGTATGTCATGCCACGCCTACAAATAAGCGACGTCAATAACCAACAAAAACCCCAAAAAAACTAACACCGTACCCGATTTCTCATTCCCGTGACTTAAAGTAACAAAAAAAGCCTTTCAAAGCGTCTTTTCGGCACTTTCCTCTCACTCAATGCCCCTTCCCCACCCCCCAAACCCCTTACCCAATCCTCTGATCTACAAGCTGAGACAACTTTCAAGTCCGTGCATGCAATGCCACGCCCACAATCGTCCCCTCGCCGAAAGTTGAGCAATTGCATGCCTTAAAAGTGTCCTTTCGCCACTTTCCCCTGGCCCAATGCCCCCTCCCCAACCATTCCCACATAACCCATCCGATGACCTATAACCTACCACACGCCTATATATGTATGTCATGCCACGCCTACAAATAAGCGACGTCAATAACCAACGAAAACCCCAAAAAAACTAACACCGTACCCGATTTCTCATTCCCGTGACTTAAAGTAACAAAAAAAGCCTTTCAAAGCGTCTTTTCGGCACTTTCCTCTCACTCAATGCCCCTTCCCCACCCCCCAACCCCTTACCCAATCCTCTGATCTACAAGCTGAGACAACTTTCAAGTCCGTGCATGCAATGCCACGCCCACAATCGTCCCCTCGCCGAAAGTTGAGCAATTGCATGCCTTAAAAGTGTCCTTTCGCCACTTTCCCCTGGCCCAATGCCCCCTCCCCAACCATTCCCACATAACCCATCCGATGACCTATAACCTACCACACGCCTATATATGTATGTCATGCCACGCCTACAAATAAGCGACGTCAATAACCAACAAAAACCCCAAAAAAACTAACACCGTACCCGATTTCTCATTCCCGTGACTTAAAGTAACAAAAAAAGCCTTTCAAAGCGTCTTTTCGGCACTTTCCTCTCACTCAATGCCCCTTCCCCACCCCCCAACCCCTTACCCAATCCTCTGATCTACAAGCTGAGACAACTTTCAAGTCCGTGCATGCAATGCCACGCCCACAATCGTCCCCTCGCCGAAAGTTGAGCAATTGCATGCCTTAAAAGTGTCCTTTCGCCACTTTCCCCTGGCCCAATGCCCCCTCCCCAACCATTCCCACATAACCCATCCGATGACCTATAACCTACCACACGCCTATATATGTATGTCATGCCACGCCTACAAATAAGCGACGTCAATAACCAACAAAAACCCCAAAAAAACTAACACCGTACCCGATTTCTCATTCCCGTGACTTAAAGTAACAAAAAAAGCCTTTCAAAGCGTCTTTTCGGCACTTTCCTCTCACTCAATGCCCCTTCCCCACCCCCCAACCCCTTACCCAATCCTCTGATCTACAAGCTGAGACAACTTTCAAGTCCGTGCATGCAATGCCACGCCCACAATCGTCCCCTCGCCGAAAGTTGAGCAATTGCATGCCTTAAAAGTGTCCTTTCGCCACTTTCCCCTGGCCCAATGCCCCCTCCCCAACCATTCCCACATAACCCATCCGATGACCTATAACCTACCACACGCCTATATATGTATGTCATGCCACGCCTACAAATAAGCGACGTCAATAACCAACAAAAACCCCAAAAAAACTAACACCGTACCCGATTTCTCATTCCCGTGACTTAAAGTAACAAAAAAAGCCTTTCAAAGCGTCTTTTCGGCACTTTCCTCTCACTCAATGCCCCTTCCCCCACCCCCCAACCCCTTACCCAATCCTCTGATCTACAAGCTGAGACAACTTTCAAGTCCGTGCATGCAATGCCACGCCCACAATCGTCCCCTCGCCGAAAGTTGAGCAATTGCATGCCTTAAAAGTGTCCTTTCGCCACTTTCCCCTGGCCCAATGCCCCCTCCCCAACCATTCCCACATAACCCATCCGATGACCTATAACCTACCACACGCCTATATATGTATGTCATGCCACGCCTACAAATAAGCGACGTCAATAACCAACAAAAACCCCAAAAAAACTAACACCGTACCCGATTTCTCATTCCCGTGACTTAAAGTAACAAAAAAAGCCTTTCAAAGCGTCTTTTCGGCACTTTCCTCTCACTCAATGCCCCTTCCCCACCCCCCAACCCCTTACCCAATCCTCTGATCTACAAGCTGAGACAACTTTCAAGTCCGTGCATGCAATGCCACGCCCACAATCGTCCCCTCGCCGAAAGTTGAGCAATTGCATGCCTTAAAAGTGTCCTTTCGCCACTTTCCCCTGGCCCAATGCCCCCTCCCCAACCATTCCCACATAACCCATCCGATGACCTATAACCTACCACACGCCTATATATGTATGTCATGCCACGCCTACAAATAAGCGACGTCAATAACCAACGAAAACCCCAAAAAAACTAACACCGTACCCGATTTCTCATTCCCGTGACTTAAAGTAACAAAAAAAGCCTTTCAAAGCGTCTTTTCGGCACTTTCCTCTCACTCAATGCCCCTTCCCCACCCCCCAACCCCTTACCCAATCCTCTGATCTACAAGCTGAGACAACTTTCAAGTCCGTGCATGCAATGCCACGCCCACAATCGTCCCCTCGCCGAAAGTTGAGCAATTGCATGCCTTAAAAGTGTCCTTTCGCCACTTTCCCCTGGCCCAATGCCCCCTCCCCAACCATTCCCACATAACCCATCCGATGACCTATAACCTACCACACGCCTATATATGTATGTCATGCCACGCCTACAAATAAGCGACGTCAATAACCAACAAAAACCCCAAAAAAACTAACACCGTACCCGATTTCTCATTCCCGTGACTTAAAGTAACAAAAAAAGCCTTTCAAAGCGTCTTTTCGGCACTTTCCTCTCACTCAATGCCCCTTCCCCACCCCGCAACCCCTTACCCAATCCTCTGATCTACAAGCTGAGACAACTTTCAAGTCCGTGCATGCAATGCCACGCCCACAATCGTCCCCTCGCCGAAAGTTGAGCAATTGCATGCCTTAAAAGTGTCCTTTCGCCACTTTCCCCTGGCCCAATGCCCCCTCCCCAACCATTCCCACATAACCCATCCGATGACCTATAACCTACCACACGCCTATATATGTATGTCATGCCACGCCTACAAATAAGCGACGTCAATAACCAACAAAAACCCCAAAAAAACTAACACCGTACCCGATTTCTCATTCCCGTGACTTAAAGTAACAAAAAAAGCCTTTCAAAGCGTCTTTTCGGCACTTTCCTCTCACTCAATGCCCCTTCCCCACCCCCCAACCCCTTACCCAATCCTCTGATCTACAAGCTGAGACAACTTTCAAGTCCGTGCATGCAATGCCACGCCCACAATCGTCCCCTCGCCGAAAGTTGAGCAATTGCATGCCTTAAAAGTGTCCTTTCGCCACTTTCCCCTGGCCCAATGCCCCCTCCCCAACCATTCCCACATAACCCATCCGATGACCTATAACCTACCACACGCCTATATATGTATGTCATGCCACGCCTACAAATAAGCGACGTCAATAACCAACAAAAACCCCAAAAAAACTAACACCGTACCCGATTTCTCATTCCCGTGACTTAAAGTAACAAAAAAAGCCTTTCAAAGCGTCTTTTCGGCACTTTCCTCTCACTCAATGCCCCTTCCCCACCCCCCAACCCCTTACCCAATCCTCTGATCTACAAGCTGAGACAACTTTCAAGTCCGTGCATGCAATGCCACGCCCACAATCGTCCCCTCGCCGAAAGTTGAGCAATTGCATGCCTTAAAAGTGTCCTTTCGCCACTTTCCCCTGGCCCAATGCCCCCTCCCCAACCATTCCCACATAACCCATCCGATGACCTATAACCTACCACACGCCTATATATGTATGTCATGCCACGCCTACAAATAAGCGACGTCAATAACCAACAAAAACCCCAAAAAAACTAACACCGTACCCGATTTCTCATTCCCGTGACTTAAAGTAACAAAAAAAGCCTTTCAAAGCGTCTTTTCGGCACTTTCCTCTCACTCAATGCCCCTTCCCCACCCCCCAACCCCTTACCCAATCCTCTGATCTACAAGCTGAGACAACTTTCAAGTCCGTGCATGCAATGCCACGCCCACAATCGTCCCCTCGCCGAAAGTTGAGCAATTGCATGCCTTAAAAGTGTCCTTTCGCCACTTTCCCCTGGCCCAATGCCCCCTCCCCAACCATTCCCACATAACCCATCCGATGACCTATAACCTACCACACGCCTATATATGTATGTCATGCCACGCCTACAAATAAGCGACGTCAATAACCAACAAAAACCCCAAAAAAACTAACACCGTACCCGATTTCTCATTCCCGTGACTTAAAGTAACAAAAAAAGCCTTTCAAAGCGTCTTTTCGGCACTTTCCTCTCACTCAATGCCCCTTCCCCACCCCGCAACCCCTTACCCAATCCTCTGATCTACAAGCTGAGACAACTTTCAAGTCCGTGCATGCAATGCCACGCCCACAATCGTCCCCTCGCCGAAAGTTGAGCAATTGCATGCCTTAAAAGTGTCCTTTCGCCACTTTCCCCTGGCCCAATGCCCCCTCCCCAACCATTCCCACATAACCCATCCGATGACCTATAACCTACCACACGCCTATATATGTATGTCATGCCACGCCTACAAATAAGCGACGTCAATAACCAACAAAAACCCCAAAAAAACTAACACCGTACCCGATTTCTCATTCCCGTGACTTAAAGTAACAAAAAAAGCCTTTCAAAGCGTCTTTTCGGCACTTTCCTCTCACTCAATGCCCCTTCCCCACCCCCCAACCCCTTACCCAATCCTCTGATCTACAAGCTGAGACAACTTTCAAGTCCGTGCATGCAATGCCACGCCCACAATCGTCCCCTCGCCGAAAGTTGAGCAATTGCATGCCTTAAAAGTGTCCTTTCGCCACTTTCCCCTGGCCCAATGCCCCCTCCCCAACCATTCCCACATAACCCATCCGATGACCTATAACCTACCACACGCCTATATATGTATGTCATGCCACGCCTACAAATAAGCGACGTCAATAACCAACAAAAACCCCAAAAAAACTAACACCGTACCCGATTTCTCATTCCCGTGACTTAAAGTAACAAAAAAAGCCTTTCAAAGCGTCTTTTCGGCACTTTCCTCTCACTCAATGCCCCTTCCCCACCCCGCAACCCCTTACCCAATCCTCTGATCTACAAGCTGAGACAACTTTCAAGTCCGTGCATGCAATGCCACGCCCACAATCGTCCCCTCGCCGAAAGTTGAGCAATTGCATGCCTTAAAAGTGTCCTTTCGCCACTTTCCCCTGGCCCAATGCCCCCTCCCCAACCATTCCCACATAACCCATCCGATGACCTATAACCTACCACACGCCTATATATGTATGTCATGCCACGCCTACAAATAAGCGACGTCAATAACCAACAAAAACCCCAAAAAAACTAACACCGTACCCGATTTCTCATTCCCGTGACTTAAAGTAACAAAAAAAGCCTTTCAAAGCGTCTTTTCGGCACTTTCCTCTCACTCAATGCCCCTTCCCCACCCCCCAACCCCTTACCCAATCCTCTGATCTACAAGCTGAGACAACTTTCAAGTCCGTGCATGCAATGCCACGCCCACAATCGTCCCCTCGCCGAAAGTTGAGCAATTGCATGCCTTAAAAGTGTCCTTTCGCCACTTTCCCCTGGCCCAATGCCCCCTCCCCAACCATTCCCACATAACCCATCCGATGACCTATAACCTACCACACGCCTATATATGTATGTCATGCCACGCCTACAAATAAGCGACGTCAATAACCAACAAAAACCCCAAAAAAACTAACACCGTACCCGATTTCTCATTCCCGTGACTTAAAGTAACAAAAAAAGCCTTTCAAAGCGTCTTTTCGGCACTTTCCTCTCACTCAATGCCCCTTCCCCACCCCGCAACCCCTTACCCAATCCTCTGATCTACAAGCTGAGACAACTTTCAAGTCCGTGCATGCAATGCCACGCCCACAATCGTCCCCTCGCCGAAAGTTGAGCAATTGCATGCCTTAAAAGTGTCCTTTCGCCACTTTCCCCTGGCCCAATGCCCCCTCCCCAACCATTCCCACATAACCCATCCGATGACCTATAACCTACCACACGCCTATATATGTATGTCATGCCACGCCTACAAATAAGCGACGTCAATAACCAACAAAAACCCCAAAAAAACTAACACCGTACCCGATTTCTCATTCCCGTGACTTAAAGTAACAAAAAAAGCCTTTCAAAGCGTCTTTTCGGCACTTTCCTCTCACTCAATGCCCCTTCCCCACCCCCCAACCCCTTACCCAATCCTCTGATCTACAAGCTGAGACAACTTTCAAGTCCGTGCATGCAATGCCACGCCCACAATCGTCCCCTCGCCGAAAGTTGAGCAATTGCATGCCTTAAAAGTGTCCTTTCGCCACTTTCCCCTGGCCCAATGCCCCCTCCCCAACCATTCCCACATAACCCATCCGATGACCTATAACCTACCACACGCCTATATATGTATGTCATGCCACGCCTACAAATAAGCGACGTCAATAACCAACAAAAACCCCAAAAAAACTAACACCGTACCCGATTTCTCATTCCCGTGACTTAAAGTAACAAAAAAAGCCTTTCAAAGCGTCTTTTCGGCACTTTCCTCTCACTCAATGCCCCTTCCCCACCCCGCAACCCCTTACCCAATCCTCTGATCTACAAGCTGAGACAACTTTCAAGTCCGTGCATGCAATGCCACGCCCACAATCGTCCCCTCGCCGAAAGTTGAGCAATTGCATGCCTTAAAAGTGTCCTTTCGCCACTTTCCCCTGGCCCAATGCCCCCTCCCCAACCATTCCCACATAACCCATCCGATGACCTATAACCTACCACACGCCTATATATGTATGTCATGCCACGCCTACAAATAAGCGACGTCAATAACCAACAAAAACCCCAAAAAAACTAACACCGTACCCGATTTCTCATTCCCGTGACTTAAAGTAACAAAAAAAGCCTTTCAAAGCGTCTTTTCGGCACTTTCCTCTCACTCAATGCCCCTTCCCCACCCCCCAACCCCTTACCCAATCCTCTGATCTACAAGCTGAGACAACTTTCAAGTCCGTGCATGCAATGCCACGCCCACAATCGTCCCCTCGCCGAAAGTTGAGCAATTGCATGCCTTAAAAGTGTCCTTTCGCCACTTTCCCCTGGCCCAATGCCCCCTCCCCAACCATTCCCACATAACCCATCCGATGACCTATAACCTACCACACGCCTATATATGTATGTCATGCCACGCCTACAAATAAGCGACGTCAATAACCAACAAAAACCCCAAAAAAACTAACACCGTACCCGATTTCTCATTCCCGTGACTTAAAGTAACAAAAAAAGCCTTTCAAAGCGTCTTTTCGGCACTTTCCTCTCACTCAATGCCCCTTCCCCACCCCGCAACCCCTTACCCAATCCTCTGATCTACAAGCTGAGACAACTTTCAAGTCCGTGCATGCAATGCCACGCCCACAATCGTCCCCTCGCCGAAAGTTGAGCAATTGCATGCCTTAAAAGTGTCCTTTCGCCACTTTCCCCTGGCCCAATGCCCCCTCCCCAACCATTCCCACATAACCCATCCGATGACCTATAACCTACCACACGCCTATATATGTATGTCATGCCACGCCTACAAATAAGCGACGTCAATAACCAACAAAAACCCCAAAAAAACTAACACCGTACCCGATTTCTCATTCCCGTGACTTAAAGTAACAAAAAAAGCCTTTCAAAGCGTCTTTTCGGCACTTTCCTCTCACTCAATGCCCCTTCCCCACCCCCCAACCCCTTACCCAATCCTCTGATCTACAAGCTGAGACAACTTTCAAGTCCGTGCATGCAATGCCACGCCCACAATCGTCCCCTCGCCGAAAGTTGAGCAATTGCATGCCTTAAAAGTGTCCTTTCGCCACTTTCCCCTGGCCCAATGCCCCCTCCCCAACCATTCCCACATAACCCATCCGATGACCTATAACCTACCACACGCCTATATATGTATGTCATGCCACGCCTACAAATAAGCGACGTCAATAACCAACAAAAACCCCAAAAAAACTAACACCGTACCCGATTTCTCATTCCCGTGACTTAAAGTAACAAAAAAAGCCTTTCAAAGCGTCTTTTCGGCACTTTCCTCTCACTCAATGCCCCTTCCCCACCCCGCAACCCCTTACCCAATCCTCTGATCTACAAGCTGAGACAACTTTCAAGTCCGTGCATGCAATGCCACGCCCACAATCGTCCCCTCGCCGAAAGTTGAGCAATTGCATGCCTTAAAAGTGTCCTTTCGCCACTTTCCCCTGGCCCAATGCCCCCTCCCCAACCATTCCCACATAACCCATCCGATGACCTATAACCTACCACACGCCTATATATGTATGTCATGCCACGCCTACAAATAAGCGACGTCAATAACCAACAAAAACCCCAAAAAAACTAACACCGTACCCGATTTCTCATTCCCGTGACTTAAAGTAACAAAAAAAGCCTTTCAAAGCGTCTTTTCGGCACTTTCCTCTCACTCAATGCCCCTTCCCCACCCCCCAACCCCTTACCCAATCCTCTGATCTACAAGCTGAGACAACTTTCAAGTCCGTGCATGCAATGCCACGCCCACAATCGTCCCCTCGCCGAAAGTTGAGCAATTGCATGCCTTAAAAGTGTCCTTTCGCCACTTTCCCCTGGCCCAATGCCCCCTCCCCAACCATTCCCACATAACCCATCCGATGACCTATAACCTACCACACGCCTATATATGTATGTCATGCCACGCCTACAAATAAGCGACGTCAATAACCAACAAAAACCCCAAAAAAACTAACACCGTACCCGATTTCTCATTCCCGTGACTTAAAGTAACAAAAAAAGCCTTTCAAAGCGTCTTTTCGGCACTTTCCTCTCACTCAATGCCCCTTCCCCACCCCGCAACCCCTTACCCAATCCTCTGATCTACAAGCTGAGACAACTTTCAAGTCCGTGCATGCAATGCCACGCCCACAATCGTCCCCTCGCCGAAAGTTGAGCAATTGCATGCCTTAAAAGTGTCCTTTCGCCACTTTCCCCTGGCCCAATGCCCCCTCCCCAACCATTCCCACATAACCCATCCGATGACCTATAACCTACCACACGCCTATATATGTATGTCATGCCACGCCTACAAATAAGCGACGTCAATAACCAACAAAAACCCCAAAAAAACTAACACCGTACCCGATTTCTCATTCCCGTGACTTAAAGTAACAAAAAAAGCCTTTCAAAGCGTCTTTTCGGCACTTTCCTCTCACTCAATGCCCCTTCCCCACCCCACAACCCCTTACCCAATCCTCTGATCTACAAGCTGAGACAACTTTCAAGTCCGTGCATGCAATGCCACGCCCACAATCGTCCCCTCGCCGAAAGTTGAGCAATTGCATGCCTTAAAAGTGTCCTTTCGCCACTTTCCCCTGGCCCAATGCCCCCTCCCCAACCATTCCCACATAACCCATCCGATGACCTATAACCTACCACACGCCTATATATGTATGTCATGCCACGCCTACAAATAAGCGACGTCAATAACCAACAAAAACCCCAAAAAAACTAACACCGTACCCGATTTCTCATTCCCGTGACTTAAAGTAACAAAAAAAGCCTTTCAAAGCGTCTTTTCGGCACTTTCCTCTCACTCAATGCCCCTTCCCCACCCCGCAACCCCTTACCCAATCCTCTGATCTACAAGCTGAGACAACTTTCAAGTCCGTGCATGCAATGCCACGCCCACAATCGTCCCCTCGCCGAAAGTTGAGCAATTGCATGCCTTAAAAGTGTCCTTTCGCCACTTTCCCCTGGCCCAATGCCCCCTCCCCAACCATTCCCACATAACCCATCCGATGACCTATAACCTACCACACGCCTATATATGTATGTCATGCCACGCCTACAAATAAGCGACGTCAATAACCAACAAAAACCCCAAAAAAACTAACACCGTACCCGATTTCTCATTCCCGTGACTTAAAGTAACAAAAAAAGCCTTTCAAAGCGTCTTTTCGGCACTTTCCTCTCACTCAATGCCCCTTCCCCACCCCCCAACCCCTTACCCAATCCTCTGATCTACAAGCTGAGACAACTTTCAAGTCCGTGCATGCAATGCCACGCCCACAATCGTCCCCTCGCCGAAAGTTGAGCAATTGCATGCCTTAAAAGTGTCCTTTCGCCACTTTCCCCTGGCCCAATGCCCCCTCCCCAACCATTCCCACATAACCCATCCGATGACCTATAACCTACCACACGCCTATATATGTATGTCATGCCACGCCTACAAATAAGCGACGTCAATAACCAACAAAAACCCCAAAAAAACTAACACCGTACCCGATTTCTCATTCCCGTGACTTAAAGTAACAAAAAAAGCCTTTCAAAGCGTCTTTTCGGCACTTTCCTCTCACTCAATGCCCCTTCCCCACCCCGCAACCCCTTACCCAATCCTCTGATCTACAAGCTGAGACAACTTTCAAGTCCGTGCATGCAATGCCACGCCCACAATCGTCCCCTCGCCGAAAGTTGAGCAATTGCATGCCTTAAAAGTGTCCTTTCGCCACTTTCCCCTGGCCCAATGCCCCCTCCCCAACCATTCCCACATAACCCATCCGATGACCTATAACCTACCACACGCCTATATATGTATGTCATGCCACGCCTACAAATAAGCGACGTCAATAACCAACAAAAACCCCAAAAAAACTAACACCGTACCCGATTTCTCATTCCCGTGACTTAAAGTAACAAAAAAAGCCTTTCAAAGCGTCTTTTCGGCACTTTCCTCTCACTCAATGCCCCTTCCCCACCCCCCAACCCCTTACCCAATCCTCTGATCTACAAGCTGAGACAACTTTCAAGTCCGTGCATGCAATGCCACGCCCACAATCGTCCCCTCGCCGAAAGTTGAGCAATTGCATGCCTTAAAAGTGTCCTTTCGCCACTTTCCCCTGGCCCAATGCCCCCTCCCCAACCATTCCCACATAACCCATCCGATGACCTATAACCTACCACACGCCTATATATGTATGTCATGCCACGCCTACAAATAAGCGACGTCAATAACCAACGAAAACCCCAAAAAAACTAACACCGTACCCGATTTCTCATTCCCGTGACTTAAAGTAACAAAAAAAGCCTTTCAAAGCGTCTTTTCGGCACTTTCCTCTCACTCAATGCCCCTTCCCCACCCCCCAACCCCTTACCCAATCCTCTGATCTACAAGCTGAGACAACTTTCAAGTCCGTGCATGCAATGCCACGCCCACAATCGTCCCCTCGCCGAAAGTTGAGCAATTGCATGCCTTAAAAGTGTCCTTTCGCCACTTTCCCCTGGCCCAATGCCCCCTCCCCAACCATTCCCACATAACCCATCCGATGACCTATAACCTACCACACGCCTATATATGTATGTCATGCCACGCCTACAAATAAGCGACGTCAATAACCAACGAAAACCCCAAAAAAACTAACACCGTACCCGATTTCTCATTCCCGTGACTTAAAGTAACAAAAAAAGCCTTTCAAAGCGTCTTTTCGGCACTTTCCTCTCACTCAATGCCCCTTCCCCACCCCCCAACCCCTTACCCAATCCTCTGATCTACAAGCTGAGACAACTTTCAAGTCCGTGCATGCAATGCCACGCCCACAATCGTCCCCTCGCCGAAAGTTGAGCAATTGCATGCCTTAAAAGTGTCCTTTCGCCACTTTCCCCTGGCCCAATGCCCCCTCCCCAACCATTCCCACATAACCCATCCGATGACCTATAACCTACCACACGCCTATATATGTATGTCATGCCACGCCTACAAATAAGCGACGTCAATAACCAACGAAAACCCCAAAAAAACTAACACCGTACCCGATTTCTCATTCCCGTGACTTAAAGTAACAAAAAAAGCCTTTCAAAGCGTCTTTTCGGCACTTTCCTCTCACTCAATGCCCCTTCCCCACCCCCCAACCCCTTACCCAATCCTCTGATCTACAAGCTGAGACAACTTTCAAGTCCGTGCATGCAATGCCACGCCCACAATCGTCCCCTCGCCGAAAGTTGAGCAATTGCATGCCTTAAAAGTGTCCTTTCGCCACTTTCCCCTGGCCCAATGCCCCCTCCCCAACCATTCCCACATAACCCATCCGATGACCTATAACCTACCACACGCCTATATATGTATGTCATGCCACGCCTACAAATAAGCGACGTCAATAACCAACAAAAACCCCAAAAAAACTAACACCGTACCCGATTTCTCATTCCCGTGACTTAAAGTAACAAAAAAAGCCTTTCAAAGCGTCTTTTCGGCACTTTCCTCTCACTCAATGCCCCTTCCCCACCCCCCAACCCCTTACCCAATCCTCTGATCTACAAGCTGAGACAACTTTCAACTCCGTGCATGCAATGCCACGCCCACAATCGTCCCCTCGCCGAAAGTTGAGCAATTACATGCCTTAAAAGTGTCCTTTCGCCACTTTCCCCTGGCCCAATGCCCCCTCCCCAACCATTCCCACATAACCCATCCGATGACCTATAACCTACCACACGCCTATATATGTATGTCATGCCACGCCTACAAATAAGCGACGTCAATAACCAACAAAAACCCCAAAAAAACTAACACCGTACCCGATTTCTCATTCCCGGCACTAAAAGTAACAAAAAACACTTCAAAGCGTCTGTTCCTAACTTCCCTCTTTCTCAATGAATTGTCAAGAATATATTTGAGCGCCAAATCCAACAAGTCTTAACCTGTCGCGCAGTCTAAAACATCAAGGTAATCCCTTACGCCTTCTAACGAATCACGTTGTACATGCCAGAGTAGGTTGCACCCGTAAAAGGATGTGCAGTAAATTTTATAAAACTCTGACCAGTGATTGTAGTTATACATGAATGATCAAAAAGGAATAATATCAGTAAAACGTTTCATTTTTTTATAGAGGCATAGTAAGGTGAAAATTACTTTAATGTTTTCGACATTAATCCTATTATTTTGCACAAGTCACTTATTAATATTACAAAACCAAGTTGAAAATTTCTATAACACATTTTTAACACTCACTTCCGCCAGATAATTCATCTTCATACTGCTTGCGGAAGCAATCACCAACTTCTTTGTTGATACATATTCCAAACACACGTTTCTTGTCCAGTATATTCATCTGTTGCTATAAATCCTGAAGCACGTGTCATTTCAAATATAGCGTCTTCACAAAAGTTAACTACCGCTTTAAGTTTTTCCTTGTCACCGCCTTCAGTTTCTATTGAGTAAAAGAATGCTTATTTCGATTCTTCTATCTGAAGTTTTTCCCATTGTTCGATATTCGATTCCTTGATTTCAAACTACACACGTTCTATACGCTTTGAGCTTTCCAAGATTTCTATGCGCCCTAAGAATAGTTAAAAGTAAATTAAAATGGAACAAACTGTTTATAGAAATCTACCTAGACGAGGTTCATTTGGCATATGTTCACTAAAGTTAGTTAAAAGTACAGCCAATTTGAAACCAATTTCCTTTGATGGTTCATGGAAACGGTCGACGAAAACTTCGTAGTCAATTTTCCCTTCGTGATTCCGTTCGCAACATGCCAAAAGGAAATCCATTTCTTCTCTAAAAAGATGAAAAAAGTATAATAGTTTAAAGTAGATAACATACTAAACAATAACTTTACATACGCTGTATAGTTCATCGATTGCTCCATTTTGTCTCTAAAATTTTCCAGTGTAACCCCATCCATTTCTTTATATCTATTTCTTGGAAACTGGATTTCGTCTTCGTCGTTGTTGGTTTCGACGGTCAACACTAAATAAATTTATCGTGGTATGGTTTTAGAACCCGTATAATTAATTTTTTTATTACTCTTGTTATACACTCCCGAATTGAATTCAGAACATTCAACTGAATTAAAGTTATTATTTATATTCTTTATTTTATACGCCGTATTATCCAATCTTGTTATTTGTGAATAACTGAAGTAAAAAAAAGGCATGCAATTAGAAAGAAGATTAAATGTTCCGTTTTCCGCTTAACTGTTGAGGCGTCGCAATTTCACTCTGTTGTCGTCCGATAAATTTAACGTGGTAGTTTTAGGAACTGTGTATTTTTAGTACCCATAAACGAATTGAAGTTGAGTGTGGTTGCCATTTTCCTCTAATGAGCCAAAGACTGATATCTAGATGGCAATGGTGAAATAAGAAAGAAAATGTAGTGTAGTGAATTGAATTCAAGAATAATATTTACACACAAATTTGTTGTATTTTATGTTCTATACTTCAAAAAAGTATCACTCATGCGTTTCATTTGTGAGCAGGTAAAGTAAATAAATAATGTTCACGGTTAGAGAATTGTATTCGTTTCCAAAACTCAACCATTTTCCAAACCATTTTCTCGTCGGATAAATTTATCTTAGTACAGTTTAAGAATCTGTGTATATTTAGTACACATAAACGAAGTTGAGTGCGATTGCATAATTCCTCTAAAATCACAAGACTGATGTCTAGATGGCGATGGTGATATAAGAAAGAAAACGTAGTGAATCCTCCAATAAACACAAAACTAATGTCTAGGTGGCGATGGTAATATAAGAAAGAGAATGTAGTGAATCCTCCAATAAACACAAAACTGATGTCTAGATGGCGATGGTGATATAGGAAAGAAAAGCGAAATGATTTGAAATTAAGAACAATATTTACACACAAATTTGTTATATTTTATATTCTATATTTCACAAACGTATCATTCAATCAACATACACAAAAAGAGGATTAAGTCTTCATTTCCTAGCAAATGTTGAGTTGTTGGACTTGCGTTATATTGTTGTCGGTTAAATTTATCCAAGTACAGTTTTAGGAGCTGTGTATATTTAGTACACATAAGCGAAGTTGAAAGCGGTTGCAAAATTCCTCTAAAATCACAAGACTGATGCTTAGATGGTGCTGGTGATATAAGAAAGAAAAACATAATTATGTTTGTTAGAACTCTTACACGTAAATTAATCATTTACGACCTAAATTTCATAAATGCATTATTCAATCTTATATGTGAGCAGCTAAATTAAGTGAAAAATATACATAGGCAGAAAGAGGATTAAATCTTCATTTTCTAGCAAGTGTTGAGTTGTTGGACTTGCGCTGTATTGTCGGATAAATTTATCCAGGCACAGTTTTAGGAGCTGTGTATATTTAGTACACATAAGCGAAGTTAAATGCGGTTAATTAATTCTTCTAATAAGCGCAAGACTGATATCTAGATGGTGCTAGCGCAATTAGAAAGAAAAACGTGAATTGAATTCAAGAACAACGTTTACACATGAATTCAAGTTCTCATTTATTTATATCCTTTATTTCATAAACGTGTAATTGAATCTTGTTGTTTATAAACAGCTGAAGTAAGTGAAAATGAAAATTTTCGTTTTCCAAGTAGCTAACTGTTGTGGTTACGTGCTTCTGCCGTATTGCCACTAAATAAATTTATCTAACTATGTTTAATATTTCTTTTTTCCTTTACTCTTGTATACCCTCAAACAGTAAGTAGCAATAGTTTTGTAATTAAGATATATTTATTTAATATTAATTTTGCACTTGTTCGAACGTTTTTTTTTATTTACTTTTAAAGTGTTTTTTATTCGAAATAAAATAAATAGGTAGAAAATAAAGTACAACCAGTCATTCCATTGACTATAATTTAAAATTGGTATCTTTTCAACCGTGAAGAAAACGACTTTAATTTTCTATAACCATTCTTAATATACTTTCCGATGACCTAAAACCCACCACAATTTTCACCTCATATATGTATGTATGTATGCACGTCATGTCACAACCACAAATAGACAATTTTAATCCCCAAAGTATAATATGCAGAATTCCAAGAAGTTTGTTAAGAACGCGAAAGTTTGAAACTTAATTAATAGACCACCAATAAGTATGAACAGAACACGAACGTTTGTCATTTGAATACTTCGGATGATAACAAAAGTATGCAACAAATGTGAATACTTTGCAAACACCAAAATTTATGCAAAAAATGTGAAGCTTCAAAGCCATATGAAAACCAAGCCATATGAAAACCAAGCCGTATGAAACGGATGCGAAAGTTTGACGCTCCAACATACATGCATATGTACAAAAGTGTCACATTATACCATTGTAAGCAATTTCACAAGCACTAACAACAAGTCACGGGAACTTTCAAAACATATTAAATTACCGATATAATAGCCTGTCTACAATAACATACAGCCCACCAACAACACCCGTTGAACTACCCCTGCAATCCATGTCAAGCATATAACTTATGTATGGTTGCAAAGTTATCCCTTTCAATGGCTTTTGCAATTTTTTATAACCACAACCTATTTTCGCAAATTATTTTTTAGCTTAATTCCGTCAATAGTTATTACTTTGTTTAAAGTTGATTACTTAATGGTAAAACCAAAGGATTGACGTTTAATGTTTGGTACTGGTGCACTTATTTTGGGTAGTCTCAAGTATTCTTTGTACTTCAACACACTTATGTATATATGGGATAGCCTTGTCTGCCGCTTATACCTACAGAGACATTATTTTAATAGAAGTGCAACACATTCTAAGAATTTCGGTCAACCAACATTCTTCAACAATGAGAGTGTATACAATGCATGCGTTGAAACTGCTTCATTTCCATAAATAGGTAGAATACGTAATTAAAAAAATGCTTTTTAACTTTTTTTAACACTTTATTAGCAAAGTAAACAAATAAGACCTGGTTGATCATATTTTAAAGCGCAATTACATTTTTGTGCAAGGTATTCAAATTTCCAGATCGTTTGTGTCCACACAAAGATTTTATGATTTTAATTCCGGCTGATAAAGTAAGATCGATTTCGGATCTCGTTCCTATACGTGGATTAATTTCTACCACATCCACGCCCTGGACTCGATTTGTGTTGCAAAGTGATTCCATTATGTATAAGCCTTCACGTAAAGTAAGGCCACCGAGAACTGCAGTACCAGTGCTTGGTGCAAAACTTATGTCTAATGCATCAATATCAAAACTAACATGCAGTTTATTTTTTGGACTTAACGCATCAAGAGACATTTCAATGATTTTAGATATTCCTAATTTGTCTATCGCCTGCAAAGATTTAAGATGATGTATTCTTACAAACAGTAATAATTTATACATAATGTACTTACATCCATTGCATAAAAAGTTATTCCTAACTTATGTAAAATATATGCTTCTTGAGGGTCAATGTCTCTCAAGCCAATGTAAATCAATTCATTCGTTGGTAAACTAAAATAGAATACACGTTTTATTCTACATGTGCACCAATCTATAACATATTTTGATAGCCTAAGAAATAGTAATAATAAAATTCTTTTTGACATATGTAAGTAAATTTTACTTTCATATTTTAATAAACTATGTATTGATCTTTGTAATCAAGCATACACAGAAAGTGCTATTTAAAAACATCCATCTACGTTGCCTACTCCTTGTATCAGACTCTGAAGAACGAATAGGTACATTTCGTTGTATAACATTATAACAAACCTTATAAAAGTTTAATTATTACAGTTAAAAACCTATTTCCCCTTCTTTTTAATACCCAGTGTTTGCGCAAAATCTAAAATAGTAAGTTATGAACAACTACTAAATGACATTTTTAACGCGTCTGCATGCATGTAGCAAAATAAAAAACCTTCTAAATAATTATAGCACCTTATTGGGATTGTATTGTCCTATTTCTGATGAAAAGTTTATCTTTTAGTTTCCAGTACTTTTTGCTACCATTCCTACATCTTACTGTAAACACATACAATTGGAATTGTATCTGTGAGCACGCTATTCAACCCACGGCCGGTATAGCTAATGCATTTGAAGTTTTTTTTTTTTTGAAAACCTGACTACATCTGTCTCTTTCAAGCACTTGGAAAGAAATGAAACGGATCGCATGATTGCTTGAAAATTCATGGCGTTGTATTTAATCTATACCTGCGCACTGCATTGCCAGAGAGAAAAAGAAAATCTTTCATCTGTGTGCGTACAAAGGGGAAAATGAAATTTCTAGTCACCATTTTGGTTTTTCCATCATTCGTGTGGAAATCTTCATAGTGTAATTTTGTTGGGTGTTCTATCAGCTAAATCTTTTATTTAATGTAAATTTGCAAATCTATCTGCAGTAAAAGTCAATCAAGTGCGGGCAAACTAGTTTTAGCAAAAATAATTCAATTCAGAGTATATATCCACAAAATTTTAGAAAACATAATTAGAAGTTAATATTGCAAGTTTTATTCTTCGTTGAGTTACTTATTTGTTAGTTTCTCGTGTTTTTTTTTAAACATAAAGCGTCTGAAAGACAGAATTCATCGAAAAAATTAGACTGCATTGTGCAACATTTTTTTTGAAAAGAAAAATTGTGTATCCAGCTTTCTTGGGATAAGAAAAGGAAAAATCAATAAATTGATTGGCAGCCATCATTTGTCCCTCTCTCTTTCTGTCCTTTCCTCTTGTCGCGTTCACTGCTTGCATTAATTTCTACAACGCCGCAGGAAATAAAAAATTGAATTTTCTAATTCCATCAAGTGTATCTCATGATGACAAACGCTCCTGGTGTTGAAGCTCAAACAATAATACAAGGAACAAACCAACAGGCAACCCAAGCGCAGCAACAAATTCAGCTGCAACAGCAGCTACAGCAGCAACAACAGCAAGTCCAGCAGGCCATCATGCAAGTACAACAACAGCAGAACCAGCAAGCAGTTGCTGCGGCTGCGGCTGCTGTATCCCAACAACTCCAACAACCAAAATCACCGATTAATCAAAATGGTAAAATGGATACAGGGGAGACTCGGACAAATCTTATTGTTAATTATTTGCCACAAACTATGACGGAAGATGAAATTCGCGCGCTGTTTTCTAGCATTGGCGAGATTGAGAGTGTAAAATTGATTCGGGATAAATCACAAGCATTTATAGACCCTTTAAATCCGCAAAATTCTCCAAAAGGTCAAAGTCTCGGATATGGATTTGTTAATTATATGCGTCCGCAAGATGCGGAACAAGCGGTAAATGTTTTAAATGGATTGAGGCTACAAAACAAGACGATAAAAGTGTCATTTGCTCGTCCCAGCTCCGATGCCATCAAGGGAGCTAATTTGTATGTTTCGGGATTACCAAAGGCAATGAGTCAACCTGAACTTGAGGCTGTATTTTCTCCATTTGGAACAATTATAACATCTAGAATTCTTCAAAATGCTGGCAGCGACAATCAAACAAAGGGTGTTGGTTTCATTCGTTTCGATAAACGAGAAGAAGCCACACGAGCGATTATTGCGCTTAATGGGACTACACCGAAAAACTGTACAGACCCCATTGTTGTAAAATTTTCAAATACTCCGGGCAGTACAAGTAAAATCATCCAGCCACAAATTCCAGCATTTCTTAACCCACAATTGGTTCGTAGAATTGGAGGTGCTATGCACACTCCAGTAAATAAAGGTCTTGCTCGTTTCTCACCGATGGCAGGAGAAATGCTTGACGTGATGATTCCAAATGGATTGGGTGCAGCAGCAGCGGCTGCCGCTACTACATTAGCAACTGGTCCTGGTGGTGCATATCCAATTTTCATATACAATCTTGCTCCAGAGAGCGAGGAAAGCGCTTTATGGCAGTTATTTGGGCCTTTTGGTGCTGTTCAAAGTGTTAAAATAGTAAAGGACCCAGCCACAAACCAGTGCAAAGGATATGGATTTGTGTCGATGACCAATTATGATGAAGCAGCAATGGCTATTCGAGCGCTTAACGGTTACACCATGGGTAATAGAGTGCTTCAAGTGAGCTTCAAGACCAACAAAGCAAAGTAAGTAATTTTAATATTTAAACCCTTTAATATGAATGTGCTTCTATAACTATTCACCCTTATTTCTCTTGTTTTCTTTCTCTTTAGTATGAATGCTGTTTAGGCACCTAGGTAGAACGACAAATACTTATGATCCACAGGAAGTGTCTCATTGTAATTCTCCAAAAATAATAATTAGAATATATAATAATAATAAGTAGACGTAATAAATTATTCGTTTAATCAAAGAAATGGGCCGGAAGTAAGCAGCTATACAGTTATGTTTGCATGAGTTTGACTAGTTTTTATTACATTCTGAAACAAGAGATCAGACCCAAAAGCTTCATGAAACGTGCAAATGATAGATTAATATTTGCAAATAATAATCGAAGAAAATTTTAAAAGTTAACATTTAACTTAGGTTATACCGAAACAGGAAAGACTTCGAATAGCAAAGTTGTAATTGAGGTGAAAATGATGACAAGAAAAAAATCAATTTGGTTTAGTGCAAAATATGAAGAAGCTCTTATTTCCGTTCTACTTTTTAAATAATAATAAAAAAAAATTTATTATAAGTATGCTGAAGAAATCAACAAAATATGAACGAATTGTTTTGTTCAAAGACTAGATGGAATTTCTATAGAATACAATTAATATCTTCCACGGAACATCTTTTACATTTACAATTTTTTAATAACGTAAGAAAAGAGTAACAATAGTGATAACAATTTATAAGTAGTACTAGTAATTGTAATGTTTATAGAAGTATATACATAACGAGGTTGTTTGTACTATGTAATTAAGTGGTTCGAAAATATTATGAAAAATTCAATGAACTAATCTCTTATCACACAAAATACGAATAGTTTTGCTCCTTTTCAATTTGTATCTTGAATAATGTTTACATCTCACTGACATTTCTCAGAGACCTAAAACTACATTTTAGTGAATGTAATTAAAATTTGCATACTTATCTGTAATGGGACAATATACTACAAATAAGTACTTAGCTAACGCCTAGACATAATTATCAAGTAATTACATTTACAATTTGACTAATGAAAAATTAAAATGAGCCTAGATACTAACGCTTAGTGAGAAGAAAAAAAATATGCGTGGAATATTATACCGAAGCTGTTAAAATATTCTTATATTCTTCTGCAATGTAATTATTAAATTAATATAAAATATTACAAAAATTTGAGGCTGCTCCAGTATTAAATATTTAAGTTAAAAAATATATCTGAAGAAAATAAGAGCGAACGTTTTGGTAATAATTCAATACCACATTTAAAAGTCTAGTATATGAAAGAACTTATTTAGTTGATTTCTTTGGTTGACTTTATAATAGATATTGGCTTAAAGTTATTATTTGTTGCCCTCTCCTTTTTATTAACTTCTGTAGTTTAGCAATGTATATTTTTTTATTATAAAAATCTTTTCTAAATATTTATTGTAAAATAACTTATAGGTGTAGTACAAGCGAATTCAATTATACCTACCTATTTAAAAAATAATTAAGAAATTTCTAGTCAAGAATTATATGAAAAAAAGAATGTCTACAAGAATGCAGTACGTTTTTAAATTAAATTTACTTATTCATAAAAGCAGCTTATACAAATTTTGAACTTTACGTTATTTGTTTTTTTTTTATTATTTTTCTTCTTCATTTTGATTATTTTAATTCTCTTAGCAAATAGAGGATATTAGTCTTAAATAACCATTAAATAAGCTATGCAAAAAAAAGATTATTTATTTTTAGGGTTAATACAAAAATAATGTTCGCATATTATACAATGCTAAGTTCATAGTCTACCTTTTTGTTTCTAGGTATTTGTAAAGGAACGATTATATTATTTACCATTTAATTTATTCTAATACATAATATGTTATCCAAAGAGAAAACATACACATAGTTTGCATACTTGTAGTTCTATTATTGCTTTCATATATGCACTATATTTTCAATTTACACCTTAATATTACAAAAATTTAATTATTTATTATGTATTTATATTTTTAGGAAATTTTTTTTAGAATTTTAATTGCGTGCAATAGAATTTATTTATGTATCCCAATCATAAAATTTATAAAATTACAAATTTACAAATATTGAACCGAAATATTGAAATGACAAAAAGAAACAAGCAGAATGAACCTTCCACCTTTAGTTGTTAACTCTAAAAAAACATCGCCGTTTTACTTGATCTTTTAATTTGATTTTTTTTTGTTTCAAATTTTTTATTTTTTATTATTTATGTAATTTTTTTAACATTGTAATTTATTATATCTTTTGTAGTTCTCTTGGGTTTTTAAATGGTTTTATTTTTTATTATTACTACTACCATCATTTATTTTTATTTTTTATTTTATTTTTGTGTCATTTTTTATTATATTAAATAAAAATGGATTAGAATTTTCAATTATGGTTTGTTTTCTTTTTTTTTTTAATCTCGCATTTGAGTTTTTATTTCATGCATTCATTTATTTAGTTTGGTTGTGTTCCATAACAAATTTCATCCTACCCTGCGGACGTTTTCTTCAATCACAAGGCTCTTTTTCTCACATTCATCGTTCCATTTATTTATATTAAATAATACAAGACTGAAATTTTAGTTTTTCAGTTCGGCCCAATTTTTTTTTTGTTTGTCATAACTAAGATGTGAACATATTCGTCAACTTTATTCTAGTCAGGAAATCATGATACTCCTTTTTAAACCGTGAAATATTTATTTAATGACGTATGAGCAATGTGTATATAATATATGCTATTATATTTATATATTATATATATATATCTGTATCTATTTATACATATATAATTTTATATTTAATACTTTATATAAACTCATTGTTTAAAATTTGTTTATCTTGTGCATTTCGTATGTAAGAAAATGTGTGAAATTATTTCGTTTGTGTTAGATTACTTATAGAACTCGTATATTTTATTGCAATTATACATATTTCAATAATTCAAATTGGTATTATTTGCAAACAATGCTGATATTGTATTTTTACCAAAAATATATATAACAAATTCCACATTCCATGGATAACTAGGAAATAAGTTTAAATAAAGTTGAATTTAGATTGTAAATTAAATTATTTCATTAGCAACTTTATATTTCAATTCCCAATTTGAAACAAAAATTTTAACCTATCAAATATTTCATATTATAACTTATAGATTGAAAGAAAACAAAAAATTAAAAATAATTATGAGTTTTTCTTTGTTTCGTTTATGGATTCGTTCAGTAATTTTCTTCTTTTCTATTTGGTAAACTTTTGTGTATTTTGTATATTATGGTGAATCGCACATGTTTCAATTTTGTCCTTTTTGGTCCTTTTTTATTTTTGTTTCATAATCATTGTTTGGCATATTACCTTTTGTTTCTTTCGAAATCTGTTGTCGCTATCTTAAAAGCTTCCATTTTGAGAGCCAAGGACTTGATTTATGGTATAAATTAATTTTCTTTTGAATGTAGGGCAAAGATTTACGTTGATTTTTAATTTATTGGTGGTGAAAGTTTTTAAATGAGTTTGTTTTCTGTGTGAAAAGTGATTTTAAGAATTATTTTGTTTCTCACAAAGTTGTTTTTTTAAGTGCCTAATGATGTGCAATAAAAGTTCTCCCAATTTAATTTCTTTGTACTGCTAAATCATTCAGTATATCTTTACATGAACTTCATTGTGCTTACTCACAGACGAATTTTTGGAGAGTTAGTTTTGATAACATTTGTGTTTGAGAGAGTATCGACGTAATTGCGTAACGTTACCCTTATTATTCAATTAGCGACGAAAATTACTTGTACTGTTTAATTATCCAAGTTGTTAATCAACATTTTAAGTTTTGTGTAACTTACGTGCAAAATAATTATTTTACTTTATTTTCTAAGTGTTTTTTATTTAATTAGTTTATTTTTTAAGATAAAGAATTTAGTGTTGTTGCCTTTAATTTCAACTTTTTATTTCGTTTTAAGACATTTTCAGTATATGTAAAATATGTTAATATATTTTCGGTAAGTAAAATTATTATTTTTATTAATTTGATTGCTAAATTAACGATAATATCGCTTTATTATTTTGTGACATTAAAATCGATTTAGAAGTGATAATTACGATTAATCATGTTTTTGGTTTAATTGTAATTTATCTTGTGAAAATCCCTAATCGACCGTTATGTTTGTAGAAAATGCTATTTTAATATATTAATTTTTTACAATTATTATAATTACATATTTTTTTATTTTCAGGAGAGCTAGTTATTATTGTTTTGTGTAAAAACAATATATATTTACATATGTTTTAATCGCATCACCGAGTTGATTTCGAATCGATCAACATACAATTTTTTTTAAAGCTTTTATTATTGTATACATTAAAACCTCTCGACTCTTTTTTTCAGTTTTATAATTTACATATTTATAAAGTGTTATTTTGTCAATTTTAATTATAACTAATAATTATAATTAATATATTTCAAATATTTTCTTTGATTTATTAATATTTTAAGTGGATTCTTTTTTCAACAATTTATTTTATTTTTTTTACTTTACTTTAATACCTATTATTTCGTTAACTTAAAACGTAAATTCTGGCTCAGGGAATCACATAAATTAAAAAAGCAAAATAAAATTATAAGACTGAAAAACTGTGTTATAAATGTGATATTTTTAAAATATAAATAAAAGTAGAATTTTAAAATTCTTGTGTATTTTTTACAAATAAAATAAGGTACCTTCAACATTACGATATTCTGCGTACAGACATAAGAATATGCATATACATATGTACATATGTATATGCAGCAAAGCTACATATAAAGAGCAGAAAATATAAGCAATAAGACCATGCATTGGTAATTATTCTATATTTGAATAATTCAAACAAACTGTATTCTGGAAACCAAATGATGTGATACTGGGTTTTTTATGCATTTCGTATGTGACTTTTGAGTCTACCACTTCTTCAAAACGTTATGGAATATTTTTCATCTTTGTTGTCGATTAAGTTAAAAGGTTAGCAGCAATGGGTTTTACTTCGAAGTGTTTTTATTTGTTCTATTTATGTCTAACATTTGAAAAAAAAATATACATTCATATGTATGTATGTACGTATTGCTCATACCACCTAATGCCTTTTATGTATTTATGGCAGTTTTTGGCCTTCCCTGTTTGAGATTTAGGGTCTTCCGTTATTGTATGATAAGCAATTATGGTTAAATAAAAATTAATACAAATAAATTGTAGAACCAAGAAAATAGATCTTGCGTAACATGAAGAAATCTCAAATTGTTCTTACTTTGCCCTTATAATAAAAGTAAAAACATAATTTAGAGCAATTTTAGAAGGGATTTTTTCATTTCTTAATTTGTATTACTATACACCGACGTACTCTCTAAACTTTGGGGTATTTCATGTTCAATTTTAATTCTGATTTTAAAATAAAAAAATAATTTCTAAAGAGAAAACTATATATGATTAGTAAATACAGTATTTTTTACTTACCAATTAGGAGCAATCTTCTCAATATTCAATTGAGTCCAAAATTTTCTCAAGTCTTTTAACAAAAAAGCTACAGGCATACCGTGTATGTTTCCAGACGCTGAAGTTACGTTAAGATTTATGTCTGGGTGAGCGTCGATCCAAATCAATGAGGTGTTTGGATTTGAAAGCAAATGACCAGCAACCGATCCTAACGCAAACAATTAAATAGGCATAGTAATGCGATTATAATTTTGATAACATACCAAAGCCGATTGCATGATCACCGCCAATAGCTAAGTACATATCTGTTTCTTTTAAAATGTCCTGCACTTTTTGAATAAGCGCTGTACTACATCCCAGAAAATCATGGTAGTTCTTCATGTTATCTAATAAAATAACACTTTCCAACTTCTCATAACATAAGTTACCATAATCTTTAACGTGCAATCTATCTAAAATTCGTTTTTTAATTTATTTGATAATTCATTTTATTACAAAGTTCACATAATTCACTTCAACCTTTTAGGATTTTTATCAAGCCAGCTTTTCGCAACATTTCTGGCGCATCTTCCACTCCGCGTTTTTCTTGGCCCTTAGAGAATGGTACTCCAATTATGCCAACCGACTTTTTTGCCACATGTGAAAAGTTTCTTAGAGCTACTACTGTTTTTAAAGATTTTGTAAACATATTTGTATAAAATTCACTGGTTTAATACTAAACTTAACTATGAGTTGTGCTTTTAAAGAATATTTAATGTAAGCAAGAAAAATGCTAAGCATCATCGTTTGTAATTTATTGATGCCTCATTATCAGAAAAACTACAAAGTATTGATAACCTCCACCTTTTCTGTCCTGTAGTTTTTTTTTTATGGTACCAATTATAATATGAGCGATAATACATCAATGGGAGGTAAAGCTTATCTTCCTATTTCTTATTTTAAATGTTATTACTTCTTTTTTGCAAATAAAAATTATTTATTGACATGAACGAGAACTTCATGTACATTTCTTGAGCTTGGTGGTTTGGATAAATCAGCGAGTAAAAAATAAAACAATGGGCGTTATAACCAAAACATGCATAAATACATACAAATATGTATGTACAATCAAAAATGTTCACATGCACGCATAAGGCAAATGTGGACTGGGCGGTCCAAATTTTTAATTGTGCTCTGCAAGTAAAAGCACCCTACTTGCATCAAAGAATTTTCTGCACTTATAATTGAGGCTAACTGAAAATCTTTCAAAGAATGAAAAATTGCACTTGTGGTCAGATACACAACACAACAATGCATGTACAACCAACCAAGATTCAATCCCATACCCAATCTGCATGTACAATCGCTTTATAAATCGAACATAATAGACATGTTTCCTTTCCAGTTTTCTCAGAGTCCTTCGAGGAAATTTCTATTTATCTAAAGTGTATATCAGTATTTCGGGGATTCTTTATTTCAGAGGCCAACATTTTTTTTAGTTTTATCCTCATCGAGAATGTTGTACGGGAACAGTATCGCAACAATGATGCGGGAACAGTATCGCATCAAATGCACACATTTTGAATTTGATGAAAATAAATAAGTATCAAATAAATCACAAGAAAAGTTAATAATTTTATTTATAAATTTCGAATACGTGTTTTCTTTCTTTGCATAGTTACATCATTTTACATATTTTCTTTAATTAAAAAATGTCGCGTTCCTTTAAGCGAATAGGTTTCTACGGGGTTATTTAGTTATTACATTGTATTGCGTTGATAGTAGTGACAAAATAAATAAGTACATATGCGTACACATATGTACTTATGCAATATTTTATTTAAGGATTATTTTAAGGTTGTTGTTCTCTTAGTTAATTAAGGCAATCAATATTGTACACATGATATAAAACTAAAAAAAAGGTCGTATTTATGTATATCCAAATTTACATGCAATTTTCAGTCTTTGCCACTCAATAATCTGTTGTGTATTTTTTACTATACAAATATTTTTAAAAGCGTATAAGGCATAAGTTAATCACAGAATTCAGATTTTTTTCTGGTCTGGTTAAGCATGATAATATTCTCTTCCTCACTATCTTCTTCATCCGTGTTAACAACACCATCTAGATCATCATCATAATACGGCTTTAAGGTCATGCCTTCTAAAAAAAGATGAAAAGTTATTGCTGGGGTATACGAAATAAGGTCGGCTTATAACTAAAACTGACTTATCTGTAAAACAAGAATATTTATTGAAGTAAATTCCCTTTTTATAAGTCTGTACAGACTTATGTACATATGAATATGTATGCCAGCACTATGTATAGCACTTTATTTGAATACTAGCAATATATTTTAAGATAAATTTCACATAAAATAATTTTAATTAATGAAACAGCCAAATCATTTGCAGATAGTCAGTTTTAATTGAAAGCTGGCGACAAGTAACAACTAACTTTTTATGGGAGAACGAAAAAGTTCAGTTTCACCCTGGTCATCTTCTTCAAATAGTTCTTTAGATTTTTGCGGCAGTAGTGAAAAATCGTAGTACCTTTTAATGCGTTGTCTTCTCGCCTGTATACATTGAATTGCAAAAATACAGGCAACCACACCAATTATTAGCACACATCCAGCAATGGAAACAAAGAGTAATCGTGGAACACCCATGACACGTTCATCCTTTTTCAAACGAAAAACAATATTACCGTTTCTTCTTCTAACGTAAATTGACCGAGAAGTTGAATAATGGCCAGGCGCTTCGACTTGCAAAGTTATATTGCCTAATGGAATATTGCGTAGTGTATATTCTCCGACACTATCTGTGAAATTTTTTAACTCTTCATTATTGGTGAATATTTTCGCATTATTTATTGGATGGTTCTCTGAGTCCAAAACGAAACCTTAAATAAAAAGGGGCTTTGTTATTGTCTGTCTGAAAAATAGACAAATCTAAATTTTGGCATTGCCAAATATTAAGAATTTGGACTGTATTATTACCAGAAATATAAGTTGATCCTTCCAATTGCAATTCATTAACCTCGCTTTTTCCTACACTGAATAAAGCATTTGAAGTAAGGGTAACTACACCCAAATCGGTTATTTCGCTTTGAATGATGTTAATATGTAGCAATTTGGTATCGTGTTCCTTACACGAAACTTGCAAAGCGTACTCTCCCGGTGTCAAAATAACTTTAAAGTGGGCAAGATTTTTGCTCACGTTATATAATTGCTCAAATAGCACAATCTTGACGAACGCGTTGCGCAGCGGTTTGCCATCTTCTGACTGGACGCGGCCTTTAACTCCAGTATCAATTAAATGCAATACATTTATAATTTTCTCAATATTTGTACGCCATATAGAAGCTAATTTTGCTTGTTCCGGCATGCGACAACAAGAAATACCTAGAGTAAACAAAGGCACATGATACATATTGTAGAAAAGATTTGTTATACGCGTTGTATAATCTTCCTGTGCTGTCTGTGTTGAAGTTATGGGACATTGCAAACGCCGATAACTTATATCTCTTTTATCAATTGAGCGAGCATAATTTTCATAAATTGCCTGTTGGGGGATCCTATAAGGTTAGGATTTTATAAAAAAATATGATTTATGTAAAATGCAGACATAAAAGCAAACCTTAGCTCGGAATTTCCTGCGGAGAAAGACAGTATTAAATCAAATTTGCCTCTTTCTATAAATTGAAGAAATAAATCTCGACGCTTTTCCGATTCTGGGCTAAGAATTCGTTCTGCTAATTCATTGCCTATTACAGGATCACATAGTGTGTTGCTAAATTTTCAAGTCATTTATGTATTTATATATTCTCTAATATAAAAAAATACTAACTTTCTTGCAAAAATTCGAAGTAGTTCATCAAAGTTATCCATTATTGGCAATATATGAATCACGCTATTATTTAATATTTTTAAAACTGGTGGCTCCTGAATTCGATAACCTTCAATTAAATGTCGTCCCAGATTAAGAGTTATTTCACGACCCATTGGTGACGTGGCATCAAACAGAGAACTTATTATAAGAATTTGAAATTTCGTTTCCTCTGGCGAGCCAATCTGTTTCAGGAAATATTTAGATAGTGTAAAAAATGTACAAACATATACATTTATACATATATAAATACATATATTATATTATAAGAACACTTACCTCTGCTGTAAGCTTAAGTGAATGGTAGTTCATATCGACTTCATTATCTGCATACTGAAAATTAGCAATACCAACATTTTTATTTTCCATGTCAGCCATTTGTCTATTGATTTCTTCATTTGAGTGATATCGTGTATGTACAACATTTTCAATAATTCTATAATCATGAGCTGATGCCCAATGTTGAGGATCGTCGCGCATTAGGCTTATATCAAGGCGTAAATCACAAGGGCCATTACCCAAAATTACAAATTCTTGCTGATGTGGTTCAAATCTGAGAAGAATAATGCCTTACAAATGCCATTGTAGCTTAACACAAAAAATACCCATCTGCTATAACACTGATATTATGCTTCCCTGGTAAGGCTAGCTTCCAATAATCACCGAATGCTGCACTATATGTTGTGTGTTTAGCGTTATCAAGGGATATAATTGCACCTGCTACTGGGGTGCCAATTGAACTTCGAATTAGTCCATGTACTCCGCAATGAACTTGTTCAATAAACTTTAAAAGAGGTTCACGATTCTCCTCCCAAAATGTTGGTAATTCTGAAGCCATTGGAAATTTATCACAGCCTAATTCAATAGTTAACTCAAGTACTCCCGCACGTACATAGTTCCAATCTTGCATTCCGCCAGTTACACTATACCATTGAGCTCCATTGGTGATACCACCTGGAAACAATTCACTTTTGAAAAGTGGACATGGTTTACCCATGTGCATTCTTGGATGTGCCTATTCGAAAAATTTCTATAAAAATTACTTCAAAACGTACATTATTTACTTACCATAGAATATACTTCAGCGAGATGACGAAAGAGTTCATTGTCTTCTGTTGGGTTGGGTTTTCGGCCGCTCATTGAAGAACGCAGTCTATTAGTTGGATCTTGAAAGTCATTAGCAGTGTCATCGAAGGGGTAGTTAGCAACTAATGAACCGCCATGTAAATTCGCAGATAAAACAAATGGAATTGAAAGAGTCCAGTTCATAACTGCTTTTACTTCTGGTTCGGTTCTTATATTATTTGCGTCAGTACCATACTGATCAGGAAAGTTTCTGTTTAGATCTATATCGTGTATATTTGCACGACCTACTGCACCATTTTTGTCACCTAGAAAGCGTAAATAAAATTAGCTAGGTGCAATTAATTCCTTACTATGGTATAACAACCTTCCCTAGCAATTTCATAACCGTCCGGATTCATGCTGAAGAGAAAGTGCATTCGAGTATTTTTTACAATTTTTGTAATCCTTTCATCCCGAAGATAATTTTCGCACATATATTTTGAGAGATAAAGCAGCATTTCTCGACCAACCACTTCATTTCCATGCATATTAGCCACATATTTAAATTCAGGGATACCAGGTTCATGTTTTCCTGGGTTACTGAAAATTTCCATAACCCACAAATCGCGGCCTTGTACACTTTTGCCGATTGAGTAAAGCCTGGTTATCGATGGGTAACTTTCTGCTATTTCCTGAATAAACCTAACGATAAAACATTTTTCGTTTTAAATGAAAATTATTTCTAACTGATCTAATGAGAAACATGTATGTATGCATGTATTCACATTGATTTCTATTCATTTATATTGTAATTTTTTTTTTGTGAAAAGGGGAAGAAAAAAATTGTGTAAAGAATAATAAGAAATAATAATGTACCTTTAATTTGAGAAGGGAGACATTCCGTTAGGAACGAATTATTAAAAAGAAAGTCTACCTTGGTTTGCGACGAGAGTAAAAGTGAAAAATAATTGTATTTGTGGAATATAATAAGGCACTTTTTTCTTAAAGGTAAAGGCAATCCGTTTTTGTAAATTATTTAAGATTATTCATATTTTCTTATTCCTGTTACATATTTTTACATATTTTATTTTACAGATCAACTTCGTTTACTTTTCTAGCATTATTTTCCAATAGGATGCTTAATATAAAACTAAGCATTAGGGAATATGATATTTAGCTCACTAAGAAGTTACGTCTCTAAAACTTTCACGCCAGCGGTGCATATACATATGTATAACATATATAATAATAATAATTTTTAATACATACATCGAACAGTTTATGTTTAACCAAAACCAGTTTTGTATTTTTTAAGTTAAATCGGAACAAACAGACAGAAACGCATTTCGAAAAAAGTTGGAATTTGGCTAGGATATCTTAAAATAAACATCTCAATTTATAATCAACTATATTTTTTTCCAAGTACGTCAAGTCGTCAATAATAGAAAGTAAATAAATACTCCAAGTACTTTAGATCTCTGGTGGATGTGTAAACTAAAGTTGAATACATTTATTTTTGCAACTTGTATATCTTTACGATTAGCAGCTTACGCAAAATTTGTAAACGGCTAAGAGATATGTTTCGTATCTTGTTAAATGATAGCAAATAATATCTTTCCTCATAAACTAAAACAATTGAGTGCAATAATATACTTTTTTAAGAATTCCTTTAAAATCTTGAACACCCCTAAAATATTTATATAATAGGTATGAAACATTTATACAGAAAATACGCACTTTTCCATTTGCGTAAAGTTGTGATGCATAAATTTGGTTGTTGAAACAAAACCGTTCAAACCATCTTCAGTTCTCTGTACTTTGACCTTCCGGAATGAATCTGTAAAAGTATTCCCGCAATCCATTTTAAAATTTTATTGTAAGGAATATATTTATGAAGATATATTTCAAGTTTATCAATTGATGTGTAACATTATTTAAAAAATGTTTCTACCATAAAAGTGAAAACCATATCCCAGGCTAGTAATATAATCAAAACCATCCCAAAATCCAAAATATTATATTAATGATACATAGTATGTAGAAGCTCTGTGTAACCAAATATGTACTCTTATAAATTATGTTTTGTTAACTATGTATGTATATATTTATTTGCAAACAAAATTTATTAAGTACATACATTTATTTATTTTTAAGTGACTGACATTTTTTAAAATCATTTTATTACTATTTTAAGTATATACATCCATATACACATTTACATATATAGGGTATTAAGAAGTGTGTAAAATTGAGGTTGTGATACTGTTTTAATTCCTTTTTTATAGAACGAACAACAAAAAAATATATTCTTTATCATAATTTATTATTATATTTTTTACGCAAACTGTTAAATGCAAATATGAATGCTAATGCACTTCTGCATTGCAAGTAAGTGGATAAGTGTAATTTCGTGAAATGTCATTCAACTTTAAACCATAAATTAAGTTACTGTGTTAAGTGATATGAAAAAAGTGAATTATTGAGATCAAAAAATAAATATTAACGCATAACATGATTGTGAATAAAATAATGATATAATAACAAGATCATTTTTAAAAACAAAGCACCATATTCCCTTTACGTGCAACTTTGTTAGTTAATGTCTAAAATAGTATGGGCTATAAAACTTGTTGATACCGTCAGTTATTGCCTCCGCAGGTTTAAGGCTAAAATCTAGGCGAATAGGACCATCTTGATTTGTAATTTCAATTTGCTGAACAGGGCTTGCTTCATAGCTACAAGGATATATTATATAATAATTATTTATTATAGAATTATTGTTTTAATTAAACTTACCCAAAAGCTAGTGCTTGAATGTTATATGCACCCGGTGTAAGGAGTCGCCAGTACTCCCCACGCTTTGTAGTCCGAATCATCTTGTCTTCAATACCTTGCACAACAATTTTTGCATCGTTTATGGGATAACCATTAATATCTTTGACTAAGCCCTTAACGCCTATATGAGCTAACTTTAGTAAACTGATTAGGCTTCTCTTATTTTTATGCCATTCAGTTGGAAGTGTTGATGCCAGTGGAAATTTGCAACAAGAAAGTTCAATTGTTAGCTCAAAGCAATTTGTGAAAGCGTAGTTAAAGTCCTGCATTCCACCATTTAATTCATACCAATATGCACCGTTGGTAACACCATTTGGAAATGTTTCATTGCAGTCCTTTCCTGTTCTCATTACGGGGTGGTTATCAGAATACGTACGAGCTAATGTTTTAAAAACTTTATCGTCTGGTGTTAAGCTTTCTTCACAACAATCATGGTGGTTTCTAAATAATGAAGGAAATTAGTAATTTTCCCTTGAGATTGTTATAAGACTCACATTGAGTTATCATATGGATAACTTGCCACAACAGCGCCGCCATGAAAATTTGCAGATAAAACGAAGGGATTATTAACTATCCATTCAATAATAGCTGATGTTTCCGGTTGTCTTTGCTGAGCTTTTAATTGAAGTGTGTGCTCATCTTCTAGGCGATCAGGGAAGTCTCGATTCAGGTCCACGCCCGCTGCATTGTGACGTCCTACATAATTGCGAAGCGAATCGCAATTTCCTTCCTAGGAAATATACTTTGATTTTAAAACATTTTATAATTTTTAATACAAACTTCAACCCTACTCAAGTTCTGGCTGGCAAAGGCTGAACTGTTTTTTTTTTTTTTTCAAAAAGTTTCATATGCGTACATATGTACATACGTACACACATACACATATACGACATATGATAACTTTACAAAAAATACGCGTAACTATTTTAGTTGGTTCAGCTACATATGAAATATTTTTGAGAGCCGAAAGGCGGTAGTGGTGTTAAATGAATAGTTACTACAAAAGAAGTTATACTTAGGTCAAAAATTTGAAAGCGATTTCAACTTGAATGACTTGCAATAGGTTGCATTGAACAGTTTTGGCGACTTACGATTATACCTTTAGATGAAAAAATTTCCAATTATTATTTCTCTATTGATTCCGCAAGAGGCTATTCTTTTTTCTTTTTTTCTCTGTTGCTAATGTCAACAGTGGAAAGGGAATAAGTTAAATTATAGATGTGCTCATTTCTTTTAATTAAGAATCCCTATCTGATAAATCACAATTCAGTAAATATAAATGTTTATGCTAGAAAATAAAATAATAATGATAATAAAAATGCTCTATAAATTTGGCTTATTGATATTCCAAAAAAGAATACCAAATTAACATTATCTTCTGTTATTACTCTGAAAACATATTGTACATATTATACTTAATTAAATAAATTTGTTTTCTTTTTTCAGCCATCAATACCGATTTATGTATATTGAATTTACAGAATGGTGTGTTTCCGTGCAATGCACAACTTAACGATTATCATATTCAAATAGCAAAACTTATCATTTATTTGCCAACAACACATATATACATATATAGCAATATCGATTTTTGACATGAAAATAACCCTACACAATATGTTTTTTTTTTTATAGTTCTATGTGCACAGCTGAATCTAAAGAAATGTGAAATTGATCCGGAGCCTTTTTAATTTACCTTTGATCTAGCAAAGCCATCAGGGTTCATCGTAGGCATTATATAAACATCGGTGGTGTTAATTAATTTCGAGATTTCTTCGCTGTTCTCATAGTTGTGAAGCAAATATTGTGCCAGATAAATTAGCACTTCTCTACTCACTGTCTCGTCACCATGCATGTTTCCAATATATTTTACCATTGGTGTAAGAAGGTTACGATGGCGGACATTCTTTCCTACTTGGAGAATTATTAAATCGCGTCCCTCTAGTGAGTGGCCAATATTATGTACTTTTGCGTATTCCGGAAATGTCTTTTGAAGGCGCGCGAAAAGGTCTTCGAGGTCTTCTTGTGTATGGTAAAATGGGTTTTGGATGAAATGTTCGTCATCTTTTATAATAAACGATTGTACAGTTAGCACCAGAATCATGGTGTATAGTAAAATGTGAAGCGTCATTTTCACAAATATGACAAACAAATAGCACAGAAGATTGGAATTTTATTAAAACAAAATATTTCTTATCATTTAAGTGTTATGGGATGACTGCTACAATCTACTTTGTTTAACGAACAAGCACTAACTAAACTCTATTCTCATATCCTTCAGTGCAGCAAAATATACCGTGAAATACCGTTTAGAAAAGCTTGCGCGATAAGAAAGAGAAGGAAAGAGAACGAGGTACGTACCTACGCAAATTAGACTTACATATAAACAAAAAGAAAAAGCACTGAGATAGCTTTTCTAATACGAACTGACGTCACGGAAGAAAGACTTCCAGCAATTCTGAAACACATGTATGTACAGTATAATCTGTGGTGAATATTTGTGTGCATGCATACGTGCCTTTCCTCGTATGCTTTGTAATATTAGTTGCCTCCGAAGGTGCTTTACATATTTTTGTGAAGCTACATATGAATGTATGTATGTACTCACATAACATAATTAAACAGCTATTATACCATTGAAACTAAGAATTGTCAATTACAGGCGGTTTGAACACCAGTTTTATTTTCGAAACAATATACATATGTACGTATGCGTGCGTACATATGTATTCATAAGATGAGCATCATGAGTAACTGATTTATTTTAATATGTGGGTTACATGTATGTACGTTCTATTTATCCTTTTCCTTCTGCTTAGTACCACAGCCTATAATGCAGTATTTAATTATGATACTGCATTAAATTTATGAAGGTGCAATATACATACTTAAGCAGGTTTTGGATAAAAAAGGTGCCATGGTAAATTTGTCAAGTAGCTAAATATATTAAAACGGTATTCTCAGTGAAAAAATAAACATATGTATCTAAATTCGACATTACAATAAAACTTACCTTAGCACTAGCAAAGCCATCAGGATTTATTGAAGGTAATATGTGAATATCAGTTCGATTAAGTAACAATTGAGTATCGAACTGATCATAGTTTAACACAAGGTATTCCGCTAAATACAACAGCAATTGCCTACCGACCGATTCATCGCCATGAATGTTTGCTGTCAGCTTGATCATTGGTTTTAAAGTTTCTCGGCTACCAGATTTTGCATTTTTGCTTATTTGTATCGCGTTTATTTCCCGGCCCCTAACTGTTTTACCAATAACATATTTCCTTGCCAGAAGTGGGTGCATTTCAGTAAGGCGAAGAAACAAATCACTGATTTCATTATTCGATAAATACTTGGGTTCATTTAAAAATGATTCATTTTCGGCATGTACAGCTATAAACACCAACTCCAAACAAGTTAAAATCACGATAAAAAACTTTAACATTTTAAGAACATTAACGATTTAAATATGTGTATGAGTAATCCAATAAACCCGACTTTCCTTATTTTAGAAAGTCACTATTGTTACTGTTAATTCTATTATTTACTAGGTTTAACAAATTCAACACGTCATTTACTATTTGAAAACGTACATATATACTTAAGAAATATCTATACAAAACTTTAGTTTACCCTGCTAAAAAAATTCTTTGAGATCAGGACATTATTTTATTTATCCCAAAAAAAGAACGCACCAATTCGCCAAGTTGGACGAAAACTGTTAACTTCTACGAGCTGTCATCTTCAGCTGCGATCACGGAAAGTACTAGCATTCTGTATATAGCTGGATCTATTACATTAAAACAAACCAAGTCGTAAATAAATAGGAGTGGTAGGTATTCGGTGGTGATCAATGTTTACAAAACTTCCATTTCAATCATTTAATGAAAAATGTAAATATAATTATTTTTTGCCACGTTTCATCCTTATAATATACTTATGTATAATGTGCGTCGAATGCTGTGTAGAATGAGAGCGCTTCAAAGATGTGTACAGTCTACACAAAACTAAATGCGCATATATGTATAATGTTATATATGATTCAGTAATTTTCATCTCAAACCTGGGAGCTGAAATTTATAAGTTCATTTTATTAGGCTTTTCATGAATTTCTACCTTTATTAAAAAAAAAACAAAAAAGAAAAATTTTGTTCTCTTACTGTAAACTTTTTCTAAAAACATTTTTCAAGGAATACAAAATTAATTTTATAAACTGACGACAAGGTTTTTTTTTTAAATCAGGCGAATTTGCTGCATAATTTTTTTTACGCATTTTCATATTTGCGGAAACGAAATTATTCAATAAAAACCAAAATTCCTATTTCGGAATTCGAACCTACTTTATTATCGAAAGAAAATACTAAAATTATTATGGGATATTTAGCTGAATGGGATATTTTTTCTTTATTGAATACTGTTGAGACTAGCTGTCAAAATAGATAAAAAAAAGTAGTGGGACGTCGATTGTAAGTTCTATTTATTTTTTTTGCTTCGAAGAAAGAACAAATTGCAGATCGCAATTGATTAGTGACTTCTTCAAATTCACTTTGCTTTAAATTACAAACTTAAATGAACCAATTGCGGAACCTTAATTGAAGAGCCTATCACTATTTTTGTTTTTCCTTAGAGTTAAAATAGAAGAGCTTATAGACGCAAAAACAGAGAATAAATAAGACAGTTTGTGCAAACTCCAATTAGACAAAAAAATTACTTTTCAATATGCCACATTCAGGCAGAGGAGTTGATAATACTGCTGCTGCGGTCGCTTCATCAGGTGGCCCTCAGCCACTTGTTAAAATTGGACACTACTCCCTAGGGGCGACCTTGGGCACTGGAACATTTGGAAAAGTTAAAATTGGTGAACATCAATTGACCAAACACAAGGTAGCAATAAAGATTTTGAACAGACAAAAAATTAAAAGCTTGGATGTCGTTGGAAAAATACGAAGGGAAATCCAAAATCTAAAGCTTTTCAGGCATCCACATATTATTAAGCTATATCAGGTAATTTATATTTAAAGAATATTACGAATTCTTAGGATTAATAATTTTCTTAGTTCAACTTAATTTCTTTATTAAAATTTGTTTGCTTCCTTTTTAACGGGGTGCTTTTTTTTAGGTGATCTCTACACCAACTGATATATTCATGATTATGGAGTACGTAAGTGGTGGAGAGCTATTTGATTATATAGTAAAAAATGGTAAATTACAAGAACATGAAGCCCGACGGTTTTTCCAGCAAATTATATCAGGGGTAGACTATTGTCATCGGCATATGATTGTGCATCGCGATTTAAAACCTGAAAATTTACTTCTTGACCATAATATGCATGTTAAAATAGCTGATTTTGGATTATCAAACATGATGTTAGATGGAGAGTTTTTACGAACATCATGCGGCTCTCCTAATTATGCTGCACCTGAGGTCATATCAGGTAAACTTTATGCTGGCCCCGAAGTAGATATATGGTCGTGCGGTGTTATATTATATGCTTTGTTGTGCGGAACACTTCCCTTCGATGATGAGCATGTACCAACATTGTTCCGCAAAATAAAATCTGGAATTTTTCCCATTCCCGAATATCTGAACAAACAAGTAGTTAACTTAGTATGTCAAATGCTCCAGGTGGACCCTCTTAAACGAGCAAATATTGAAGAAATAAAGAAACATGATTGGTTCCAAAAAGACCTACCATCATATCTGTTCCCTTCCTCAATTGAACAAGACAGCAATGTCATCGATACTTACGCAGTATCCGAAGTATGCGCTAAGTTTGGAGTTAAAGAAAGCGAAGTTCACAATGCACTTCTAAGTGGTGACCCACATGATCAGTTAGCTATTGCTTATCATTTGATAATAGATAATAAACGTTTTGCTGACGAAGCAGCTAAAGCTGAAATATCTAACTTTTTTGTGGCTGGAAGTCCACCACCCGTTGCGCATTCTCCTAATGAAAGAACACATGATGGGGGAAATGCTTTAAATGCCGGAAATGCTGGACTGAATTCGAGCTTTAGGCCGCATCCCGAGCGCATTGCTCCACTAAGAGATCGCCAACTCGCAATGTCAGTGCAATCATCTGGAGGAGCTGCTTACCCCGATCGTCCCAAAGGCACACCAATAAAACGTGCTAAGTGGCATCTTGGCATTCGTTCTCAAAGCAAACCAAACGATATTATGCTCGAGGTTTATCGTGCTATGAAGGCGCTAGATTACGAATGGAAAATAATTAATCCTTTTCATGTGCGTGTCCGTCGCCAGAACAACTTGAATGGTAAATTTTCTAAAATGTCTCTTCAACTTTATCAAGTCGACCCTAAAAGTTATTTGCTTGATTTCAAATCTCTTACTAATGATGAAGTCGAACAAGGTGACGATGTTATTATGGAAAGTTTAACTCCACCACCACTCATGAATATTGGGACAATTCCACAACAACCAACAGGACATCATACAATGGAATTTTTTGAAATGTGTGCCGCCCTTATAATTCAACTCGCTCGCTAAAAGTGTACACAATATTTCTATACTCAGATATACTGTTTTATTATTCTATGCTTCTTTAAACTTTGTTTTTAATAAAAAAATACTGTATACATACATATGCCAAAATCCGGTTAACTCTTGAGTTATACAGTTTTCGTTAAATTAAATAATAAATAAATAAATAAATAATTTTGAGAAGAGGAATATCTGTTTAGAAAAAAAAGGTTGATAAAATAAAATGTAAAAAAAAATATATCATTGTCTGAGCCAAAATATTTATGTACATTTGGAATTATTGATCGCGGACTTTGAAACGTTTTCTCACACGACGCAGACTTGGGCAAATATGCATATGTACACATTTCAAGGTGCTTATGAGCCTTTTTGGGAGATAAAACTGAATATAATATTGAAGAACTGTAGCGAAATGTTTGAAGGAGTTGTGAGCTGCGTTGGAATATGTCTAAATATGTCTAATTATCTAATTTTATTGAAATTCTAAATATTTATTTGAAAGATTAGCTTTGGAAATAAACACAAGGAATTTCATCACCGTTTTAAAATAATTTCTAAGAGGTTGCCATTAGAAGAACAGAAAATTTATTTTCTAAATTCCTAAGTCCCCACGTAGTTTCCTAGTATGAGAAGTTCTTGTACCTATGTACATATGTTTTTATATTTATAGAAGAGTGTGTTCTGGGTTTAAGATAACTAATTCTGTCGAGTAGCAGACAAATTAAACTCCCGGCAACATAAAACGTTTAATATTGATTATTATTGACTTCGATATCTTTTATTTATAATCGCATGGATACAAATTCTATGTATGTTACTAACATATGATTAGTTTATTGCTAGTATAAGTTTTAGTTACATTTTCAAAGAAGTTTTCAATTAAACGCAATCAATTATCAGATATTTTCTTGATCGGCTTCAATTTTTGTATGAGCGTGTCTATACTATCTGCATCAACCAAGCCAATAAACTTATCCACAACTACTCCATCGCGGAAAGCCAACACAGCCGGGACAGCCTTTACTTCAAATGCCTCCACTAAATCTGAATTGGATTCCACATCTATTACAGCAAGGTCGATTTCTTTAGAGTTTTTAAGCAATTCCGTCATTTTTGGCGTTAAAATCTTGCAGGGATCACACCAGTCCGCGTGGAAGTTAACAATGACCGGAATGTTACTATTTATTACCTGAAATCATAAGGAATAATAAGGACGAAAAGAAATTATGTAATAGCTACCCACTTTTCGTTCGAAATCAGATTCATCTTTTATGTTAAATGTTTTAGAGTAATATTGCGTGTTAGATAAATGTCTTTTATGGCTGATTGCCTTTTTATTGGCTAAAATCCGGGAAATACATTTATACATGTCTACGTAAATTCGTGAGATTTGTTAATCCAATAGCGTAAGGTGTAATCTATAAACTATTCAGTACAGAATTGAAAAAAAAATAATGAAATAAAATAAAAAAAATATAACTTAATACGTAGAATCATGCACCAAGCGAAATTTCCAAGTTTTGAAAGTAATTGCAGATTTATTTTTCATTCACTTTTCATTCGTTTCGAAATTCAATATTATTGATTTTACATATATATACGAGTTATTACTTATGTAGATAGTAGCAATATGAAAATTCCAAGGATTAACAGTTCTGCCTATGTCAACAAACAATACAAAGAAATGGTGGATGCATAGGTTTTTGATGAAAAGCTAAGCACCATCCAAAACACTGTACACAATTTATAATGTTTTTATATCTCACTTTATACTTAACAATTCTTAGCAATTTAAAATAAAGTAATACAAATTAAACTTCGATTATCTTCAATGAGAAAATGTAAATGTCAAACTTCATTACAAATAAAAATCTTTAATTGTAATCTTTCGTTGGCATTTGGGCCTTTTTCATTTAATTAGACATTGCTGAATAACATTCGCGAAACAAGGATAGTTATATTAAAATCCGTTGCGGCTATATGACATGCCATATATAAATTCTAGTTTTTCTGTGATGTCAAGGAGGTCTAATGCTACTTCATTTTGTACCTGTTATTTAGGTACGACCGTCTGTTCCGCTATAGAATATAAATTAAGCGAACGATTCTACGTCACAAATGTAAACAATGCCAACAAGTTTTTCTGAATTGCGGTAATATGCATTCCATGGATCACATGACATGACAAGTAATAACAGCTGATTCTCGTACAAATTTTGTTTTGTTTTTTCACAGTACACACGCGGTTCGTTCGCTCCTCGACACTTATTTTTGGCTATTGTAAAATTTATTTTTATTTGAATACACTCGAATCAAGTGAAATTGCTTGGTACAATTCTATACATTTGCATATGAGTTATAGTTGCAAATAGGTTTTGTAGTTTGGTTTGGTTTGTTATTCAAATGTGGTCATCATGGAAAATCGTAGAAGGTCTTCCCATGAATATGAGTCCGTGGAACAAAGGTACATCGCATATTAAAATAACTAAAGAAGCTGATAAATATAAATGTTAATACATACATATTGCTTCTGGAATAGAGAACTTGCAGGCGACGATGTGCTACTGACTATCTGTGAAAATTCAGTTGAATCTCAAGAATTTCTCTCATCTGGCGGAGGTCGTAATGATTTACCAAACGTGCTCGAATATCGGTTAATAGACAAAACGAAAAATGGTTGTGATGAGACAAAAAGCGGGTCTGACTATTTGAAGAAGTCTACCATTCCGGTGCAGTTAAACAACGACTGTGATTTTTTTGTTATAAAAGAATATTCAAATGATACACACGTAGCAGCATTAAATCAAACTGTACGAAACGTCCCCCGCCCAATTGCACCGAAATTGTCTGATATGAATTACATTAATTCTACGAAGAGGAGTTTTGTTATTGAATCGTATAAAAAAGTATGGATATTAAATACATACATATATACAACTCGAAACATATTTTATTTTAATTTCTTTAAGAGAGACGATAAAAGACGAGCAACTCATAATGAAGTAGAAAGACGACGTCGTGACAAGATAAATAGTTGGATTTTTAAATTAAAAGAACTCATTCCAGAGTCAGCAGCAATTAATTCACCCACTGACTTAAAGTGTAAGGCAAATGCAGCTGATTCGAAAAGTCAAATATTAATACGAGCCTGTGAATATATTAAAGAAATGCAAGAAGAATTGCAAAGGTAAGGAAAGAAGAGCTTACATATGCATAATGCTCTATTAATATTGTCATTAGTTCCGTCGTTTCTTTATTATTATATAATAATATCGCTTAATGTTCTAATGCCACAAATTGCGAGATCTGACAAGGCCAGTTAAGATCCTTGTTTTCTAATTATCAGGCTCGATTTCTGATTTTGAGACTTGCAGTTTTAAATACATAAATTATTACACTTAGAAATCGGAGATGTGCCGGATCATAAAAAAAAGTTTCATCCGCAGATGAGAAAAATACCGTACGTAGATGTGAAAAAAAAAATGTGTAAAAAAAGGTAACAGCAAAACTTATAGCTATTGTAAGATAAGTAGAATACAAATTGTTAATATAAATGATTTTAAACTATAGTTCAGATTAATAAATCTGATTGCAAAAATAATACCTAGCTTTCTTGTGATTTTTAAAAAAAATTATCTGTAAAAGAACTTATTTTCAAAATGACTTCAGCAAAGATAGACAATTTGAAAAATAAAACGAATATCTTCACAACTCTTTTTTTTAAATTATGTATGTAGATTAACTCGAAAGTTTGAGAAAAATGTTTGTTTGATGTTGGAATCTCGAATATTTTCTGTGATACATACTGTAGCATTTGGTTTGTTTTTGTATCTGGAAATCATTTACAAAATTAGTGTATATTGAATGACATTTTTATGATCCCGAACATCTCTGCATTCAAATCTAGACCATCTTTTAAATTGTATATAACTATATTATACTTTTCGGTTTTAGCCTTCGACAGTGTCTTATGGAAAATGATAGATTACGTTTAAATAATCAACAAATGCAGCTTCAAATGGATCAACTTAAAACTTCCACTTCTGCACGAACGGATAAAAGTATTAAATACGAAACACTTATTGAAGAAAAAAAAGATTGAAAATAATTTATTGCATAAGGAATGAGGTATGCAAACTTCTTAGTACCAGAGCTGCTTTAAACCTGTGGCATATACTACCTAACTTCTTATTGTACCTATGATGGCCAAATTTTAAGTGCCCTAGAATTCCTTCAAGAAAAAAGAATTGCCTACCATCGTAATTGTTAGTATAAACAGTGCAACGTTTTAATGAATTTATTAATTTTAATAAAATGATTTACAATTGATGAATACAAATATCCTTCATTAAGATTTTGTTTAAATCTAGATTTGAAAGGATGTACATATATCCCTATGTAATAAAACGATAGATGAGTTGCGTTTGGTAAGCTTTTGAATGCAAATTAAAACGTCTTGCTTTTTCTGTATAGCATTTCCAATCTATTCCAAGCTACCGCATGAAGACTGCGAAACCCTAATGCTTATGTATTTTGAAACCAGCTTCAGTGCTAGAAAAGGCGAAAATAACATTTTATTCGTTATTTGTTGTTGGATTTCGTGTGTCCACACACAACATTTACCCTTCGGCCCCTGTACATTTTGGGAATCATTAATTGTAATAAGTTTAGTATTCTTCTAATTTTGATAGAATAACGGTGTGCAGTTTGGATAAATAAAATCAAAAATTATACGATTAGAGTTATTTGAAATAAGCGATATTCCTCAGAACTCGGCATTTATTTATATACTTATGTATGCACATACATATACATACATATGTATGTATGTTAGTCCTAACCTAATAATTACAAAATTATAACTTTAGGTCAAAGTATCAGACTGTAGCAGCTTATAAAAGTAATGGTTTCGACCACTTGAATTTAAAAATCGTTATAAGAAATTTATATTTAAAAATAAAAATAAATCAAGAATTCAACTTGTTAAATATTTGTGGGAATTGTAGTTATTGGTTAGACTCAACCATTTTTCCATAAATACGATAAGTGTAAGGCTGAACTTACTCTTTGGTTGCCTGGCACAGTCAAAGGAAAAGTGAATCTGTCAGTTGTAGTAGAGGCACTTATTTCTCGGTCGATTTACTTTGCAAATCGTAATGGCTGCAGGTTATTGTGGATATTTCAAAATATACAATTAACATATTGGTATAAACTTGAATATTTAACTTCATCTAAAGGTTATTTTGTTCTTATTTATTATCTGGAAATATAAATAATTTACATTTTAATCCAGCTCGTAAGGATTCGGAGAATGAACAAATGGCGTCTGTTTTGCAATTATCTACAAAAAATCGATAATCTGTTTGTCTAGTCGGTTTCATTAGTGTATATTTCTTTTAAAAAAAATTATATTAGTATAAAAAGGGTTTAGTGATCAGAAGTGTTGGCATAGGAAGCACACGGCGAAGGAATGAACCAAAACATTGGTGAACCAATTTACGAAGCGTGCTCTTAATTAAACTCAAGCATACATATCTAAAAAGGGTTTCAATCCAATTATAGACTGCAACATTTCATCTACCCACCCACAAGTGTTTCTACCAGCGAATATAATTAATTTTAGTGTGCACCATATCTGTAGTGCGACGCGCGCAAACGGAGAACAATTCCATTTATACTATTGCAGCAGTACACGGTTCGTCGATTCGACTGTAGTCACACGTCGTACAATATGGCGTCCCCTACTTCGAACATATTATCGGTGATAACGCCTGACCCCGATATTGGAGCATCTAAAGAAATGTCTAGTTTGCTACGAAAAGACACTGCCGAAGTTGTGGGAAATAACGAAAATTTTACTTTTCGAAGTCTTAACTCGCCATACAATCATCAAACAATTAGCGACGCAACTTCGCCCCCACCTTATGCTGATATACCTCAATGGAAAAAGGATTTAATCCAACGGAGAAAGACAAATATTGCCAAAACTATTGCTGCTAATCAAATTGTTTCAATCGCTGCAAACTGTTCGAAAGGTATGTTTTTTAAACTCAGTTTTTCCGGTAACGTTATACAATTTTAGATTCTCGTTTGCCTTGGAAGCCTTATAAGGTTACTTTATGCAAGCTTAACAAAACTGTGTTACGATCTTTATGACAACATGTTATTTAAATTTATCACTCTGAATTTTTGGATTTCAAACACTGGAAAAGTTTAGCGCAGTAATTTGCATATATAGTAGTTGTCTAGTATATGTGTACACACATATGTATGTATGTTAATATCTAATAATAAAATTAGTCTGTTCATTGGAAAAATTTTATCTTAGCCTACAAATGATAAACGAGGCTCAGGAAAAGATATCAATAAAATCAATTTTTAATTCCGTTTACAATGAATTTTCCATTTTAAACAGGTTTTTTTTTATATAGAAAAGAAAAAAATATATATTTTTTTTTAAAAAAGCGAAATATTCATTTCATCAAATCTCTGCATAACCAGTCTGCGAAAAAATAAAAAAAGAATATTATGGGTATTCCCATGAATAACCACTTTTATTTGCCTTAGAAGCGTTTGTTATTGTTTTTAATACTTAATTTAGAATAACGCTCACAAGTTTTTTTCTATCTTATCAAAAAAAAAAAAAATCGATAAAAATATCCTAATTGGATTTATTGGAAAAAGTCGCGGCCAGCTTATATACTTTTTTTACTTCCCATCTAACCGCATTTTGCGATGGTAAAATTTTGCTGATAATATAACACCTTACTCAATTGTCGCGATTGATTGGAAGCAGGTATTTTTTTTATACAAAAAAAAATAATCAGATTGTTTTATCGTTTCATTGCTATAACCACATTCAGTCTGAGTTAATGTATACATACACACATATATGTAGGGTTTAATGTATGTATATATTTTTTCACTATACTCATTGTTTATCTTTTTTACATATTAGTTTCTGTTTTTTAATATTAACTGAATTTTTACGGGCCTATTCATAAGTATACATATGTATATAAGAATGTATGTATGTACATATGATTCCCATGACAGCACTTCTCTTTTCTATAAACCATTGATTGTAGTACATACATATGTATGTATGTACAAAACTTTTTGTAGGTATTGAAACAATAATATCACAAAAAGAATAGATTATGACATGTTAAACTTACGAAGTATGTATTACTCTCAGTTAATTTAAGTAGTTTTAATCCTTAAAAGAATTAAAAAAATTCACGTTAACATTTATGTTATACCTATGTGAGTAGATTCGAAATATGCAATCATGCAACTATTTACAGTTATTTTCAGTCTACATATTTTAATTGTCTATCTGAAAATTAAAATACATACAACAAATCCATATGTACATAAATTATTATAAGTTTCTATGTTATGCTTTTTTTATATCAAACTCAAGTGCAATTTTGTCTGACAATGTATACATACACACATATGTATGTGCATAGATATACAGTATGTAGGTATACTATAATGTTTTTTTGATTGAGACTTTTCGTCGTTTATGAACATATGTATGTACATACATATGTATGTTCTATATAGACGTAGATTTTAACTACGGTCTGAATTTGTAAATCAACTTTGATCAGTTTGCTTCTACAAATTTGAAAATTCTTCGAACAGTGAATACATTTAAGTTAATGTATCATACAAATGTACATACAATGTATGTATGTATGTTCGATACAATAAAAATCTTAAAGTGCCCCTGTAGCATTTTGCTAAAAAAAAACAGGGATTTTTTGAATATTGAATACGTATGAACATAACATAAATGAATAAAAAAAAAGACTAAATGAAATGGGTAAATTTCACCCCTAACATTATTTGACACTTCAGCACGCCACTAATTTATTATGAGTACCTTTTACTTCATGTTAAAAAATTATCTACTAGTGTTTTGTTAAAGTAAACAGTTTTGCAATATTATAGATAAAAAATAAGAGCCAATTGTGAAATGCCTCTCTAAAAATAAATGAAAAACAAATTTTGATAAGGATGACACACTGGGTGTTGGGTCGTATATGTATAAGATGTGTTGTTGAATTTTAAAATGTACTGAAAAAAAACGAAACAATTTTTTTCATAAATTTAAACTAAATTTCACCATTACATTCATCGAACATTTCAGACAATCAAAAAGAATGCTGTATGTAAAAATGATAACACAATTAAATGATATAAACACGTTTCCTGTTAACTTACTACCTGTTTTTTTTTTTTTTTTTTTCGTATTTTTTTTTATTATAAGTTTTACAATAATATTGGGAATTATTATATCATCCTATCTTTAACAAAGAAGTAAAAAATAACCCAAATTTATTTGTCACTCTTAGTTAAAAAAAGCATGTGTTCTTATGTATGAATAATGGAGCTGGAAGATATTCTTTTCAGTTTCCAAGAATATTGAAGTGTCTCACACATTTCTATGTCACTACATAGGTACTTCGTAGCAAAATTAATATGTTTGCAAAATGATTATCAAAATGTAAACACTTGCTTAAGATTCCTAAACGCTTTTAAATAAAATTTTAATCGAGGAAAATACCCTTGGGTAACGAGATTTCGGCATCTTTTTTAACATTTCAACCCTAAAATTATTATAATTTATTTTATTCAATATTTTGCACAACGTGTACAAGTATGCCACAGCTTGTAATTATTAAACCGTTTGAGTTAGAGAGTTGAAATGTTCGTATGTCTGCGATGAATTATAAATCAATATTTAGTTGGGGCACAACTGTATGTTCGTACATACATACATATGTATGTATAAAAATTTGGAGGGATAGGATGGATATTTGTTAAGTTCTGGTTGTAGGTACCTATACTCAACAATAACTATACAATTTAAGTTTGCGTGAATTCATCAGATAATGCCGTACGTAAGCGACGTGCTCTGTTTATGTTTAAATAACTTATAGGAATTCGGTTTCATACATATGATAGGTAGATAATAATTCTTTTGTTTTATATCAGCATAAAGAAGATCAAGCTCACAAAATAGGAAGTAGATACATGCATGCATATGTATATACAGATATATATATACATATATTGGCATATATATGTATATGTATCACTATTAAAATACATATGTACAAGATACATAAATATGTGTGAGCTCAAGCGATAAAGCATAGATAGTGCAACGATTAACCGCTTCAAATTATTTTTGAATCTAACAGCCTACCTGAAAGCAAACCCATTTTTATTATTAAATACATATATCTACATATGTATCTATATTTACATTTCTTTTCATTTATGTATAGCTACTGTAACAAATACATCAACATTAGGTGCACTATCACCTTCTTCTGATTCGAAAAATTCGCTATTCTTTGCTAATAATAATAGTGACAAACTAATGATAGGAGCATCAAATGCCAATACAATTAATGATACAAAGATTAATACTAGTCAACATTCCTTTGCTTCAGCAGTTAACGTTAACAATGCGCTAAAAATGCCGGCAACACTTCAACAACAAGACGAAATCGAATCATTATGTGGAGGTCATTATACGCAAGTTAATAATAAATCCAGTGGAGGTTCTCACAACTACAATGAAAAATTGGCAGCAAGAACAACATCTGTAACACAACAGGAACAGGCACCAGTTTCACTGACTCGATCATTTGCTATAGTAGAACAATCAAGCAGCGATGGCAGTCCAACTTTAACACAAGAGAATGTGAGATTTCGAAAGAATCCGACTGAACCGCATGAAACGACCAACACTACAAGTTCTGATTCTCTTATAACATCAACATCCCGTTTGAGTTCGAGTTTAAAAGTGGCGGCAGCAGCAGAAATTTATAAAAAATCAAACAAAGACCATTTTAGTGTGTGTGTTAGTGAACAGCAAACACACATATTACAAGAACCTGCTTTAACTACAAATGTAGGCAGCAACAACAACGGCAACGGTGGCGGTGACGACGAACACCAATTGCACCATCAGTTTAAGTCCGAACACGAAAGTGATAACTTGGTGTGTGCGAGTGTAAATGTAACTTTTGCAAAAGAGGTTGACTCAAAATTATTCCCAATAAATAATAGTGCTAGTGGTAATATTAATCTTTCACCAAAAGCCGTATTAAATAAAAAGCCATGCGGCATTGCGAGTGCGTCGGTTAGCTCATCACCAATATCGTCGTCGTCGCAGTTTGTAAAGAATCAAAATATCGGTAATTCCATTTTGGTTTCGTCACACCATAATTATAAAATAAATACGAAGTATCGCTTAAATCAAAGTAACACTTCCTCTCTTCCCGTTTCTACGACATCTTCCGCTATCGAATCACCTACAACAGTGACTAATAATAAAAAGAAAATGGTCGCCGTTCAAGAAATGAACGAAATTACCAACAATGAATTGGATTTTGATCCCTCTGAAGAGCTGCAGTACGGTCCGGGTATTGTGTCAAAGTTGCGTTGTCGTTATTTAAGTTTGGCACTGCGCCAGTCGATGGGTAAACAGCGCTTATCCATGGATACGTTGCGACGTGCGACTTCATTAAATAATCTTTTGGATGATAATGACGTTCACGATGAAGATGAAGAAGATGATGATACCGTCGACACTACAAACAAAGAAGAAAGCAGTCCAACTTCAGTATCGGCGCCACAAATGGGAATAAAAGACACTTCAGTAAAATTAAACGAAACAGTTGTGGCGTTTAAGAAAAATGTTAAAAATCATCCCGGTGAAAGAATTACTGGCACAACACTAGCATATAGCAACCAGCATCGTTCAAGGCATATTAAACGTGGAAACGACTCTTTAAAACGTGCGAGATCAGTGGAGGCTCTATTATGCGAGAAATCACCTTGGAATTATAGCAACAGTCAGCCGACGATGCTAAGTAATGGGGGAACAGATTCAGTTACAATAGAAGATAAAATAAACAATGCCCGGGATCGCCTTCTGTTGGGCACTGATAATACACCTAGACGCTTAACATCAATTATAGATGATACAGAGCGACCACCGCCTGACCTAGTGAAGCAAACACTCAAAATATTCGAAGCTTCAGCGAATCGTAGAGGCCGCATTCTCAATCGAAATAGCGGGGGTGAGGTTGCCACGAAAGTAGCAAATTATAAATCCATTATCACGCAAAACAAACCAGCAATTACTTTTCCTAAGCCACCTGTTAGTCCGAAGAAATCAAATTTAAAGAAGACGTCTACTGAAGTTAAGAAGGCTGTTTCCACACCACCTACAACACCTGCAGCAACTCCAATGATGCAGGCGGAGAAGAATTTGGTACCTCTAAGCTCAACACCAGCGGTAAATAGTCGTACTACAACAGCTTTTCGTCCGAAAATGGATTTCACACCGATAAGAAACACTGGATGTGTAAGTGGTGTTGAAGGCTTATCAGAGAATTCGCCCGACATTATTCCGCGCCATAAGTTGCTTGATAAGGTATTGCCCACAAACATAACTACTGACTCTCCCGTCACTGAACTAACTAAGAAAATCGAAAAGCTTCGAATAGAATCGCCAACGACACAAACACAGCAGCAACCGCCATACAAAGAACTTCAAAGTAGGTTCTCCACTGAATCTTCTGATCGTGACTCGGAAGACGACGATTCTATTGACGGAGAATACGTAGTAAATAACGAGGAGTGCATTTCAACAAAACAAATTTCGAAATCGGCTCTTGAAAATATCGCAAAAGCGGGAAGTAGCCAACAATTTCAATTTCAAACGAAATCGTGTGCGTCACTTTCGAACGGAAACTCGCTTTCGAAATTTTCTGAACCTCTACATGATATACCAACTTTACCAAGTACTGGCGCAACTACTGTCAAACAGATTGGTGTTATTAGGCCGTTATTAGCAGAACCGCAACATAAGGAAAATAGTTCCATCATAGGATGTATTGAAGAGAGTCCTACTATTCAGGCAACATCGACGTTAACAAGCAGGGAAATTGAGAAAAATCGAATTAACAACGAGAAAAAGATCGAGACTTCAGGAAGTAACAGCTCAATGGATGAATTAGGATGTCCTGGATTTAGTAAGCTCAATAAAAACATTGTCTCAACAAGTGATAGCGATGACACTGCACAAGCTCCTGCCTGGTCGTCTGCTATTATTACTAAGAAGAAACGAAATCCTGTCGGAGCTCCGCCTGAAAATAATACAATGGTATTCAATTTCAAAGATCGCAAAGAAGTCCCCGACTATATTGAGAATGATGGATTAATATTCAAAAGAAAACGAGAATTACCAAAGGTGAGTGACTCATGAAGTAGGTATGCTATATTTGTAAATACTGAATTACTCATTAAATGCATGAGTGTGTAAGCCATTCTCCCTAATAAAACGATTGTGTTGTTCTCTAGTAAATACAATATTTTGTCTTGTGGATTTTTTTCTCCAATTGCTTATTTTTATTTCAAGTAAGAATTAAAGTGCATTAATACACATGTGCATATATGCACCTATTTAATACTTTAAAAACTGCTGTACATTTCCGCTTAGAATAATACCATCAATATTTATTAACACTCATCACTTATAACAAACACATTTTATCAATTATTTTCCCTAGATATGATTATACATGTGTACGCGAATGTGCATTGTAATTTATACTTTTTCCAAAAATAAAATATGAAGTCAAAGGTTTTATTGTTATAATTTCTTGTGCATGTTTGGAGAAAAATCGTATTTATTAAAATCACCTGTCGATAATTTCATAATGTGTAACATTTGACTGCAAGCAAATAATTTTGTTCAGCATTTTTGTTTTCATTGTGACTTTTTTGATTGAATTAATCAGAAAACTATATTTGGTTAAGAATACCTTATCAAAAGAAGTATGTAATACGTAATAAGCACGACTCGTGAAGAAAAGAAAATACATTTATTGTAACACACATGATGTACATGCGTACATACGTATGGATGTGTGTGTAATGAATATACATATTTTGTTATCGGGTTAATATGGTTTAAGGACATGAAAAATAGGAAACTCACTGTACATACATAATTTAATATACCTTTGTACATATATATGTATATGTACAAATTGCATGAATGCATACATATGCATATAAGTTGATTTATGTTCGTGAAACATACACATGCCTTTTCCCTTTTACATACCAAAGCAAAGTTGTAATATATGTATTAGTTTAGCGGGAAGAGATAAGTCATTATATTCACAATGGTTGCGCTTCTAAAAGTGTTTTGACGTTTAAATACGATGATGTGAAATATATTCATATGTACATATCTCAATGTCTAAAAGAACTCCATTTATAGACACAGATTTGCATGATAGATCATTGAGGATAGTCTAGGTCGAAAAGTAAAGTGCTAAATAAATATTTAATATTTTATTAATATTCCTGGTTAAATTATTTATTTGTTTAATTATTATGTCAATAAATTTTCTTCAATTTGTTTTTTTTTTTTTTTTTCATTTGCAATTTGTTTTGATTCTAACTAAAGTTAATTAGTTGACTAGTGTGGGTGCCTCTATTGGAATCCTAACTTTGAGCTTGCAACTTATTTACGTGATTCTTTAATAATATGTTAGCTGTTATTAAATTGTAATTATGTGATATTTTCGCTCACCTGCATGATAAAATAAAAATGCAGTACAATGTTGAATTGTTTGTTCGAATACGTACATACATATGTATGTATGTACATATGTAGGTAAATCGCGCACAAAGCAGAACAAAACATTGATTTCAGTTATTCATATTTACTCGAGGAACCACAAAAAGTGGAACAGATACTATGTTTTATTATTATTATTATCATTTATTGGTTACGAGTATATGACAATTAAGTGAATAGAACGGTACAAAAAATTATATATTTCTTTGCGATAATTGCCAATTGAATAAATAAGGTTAAGTATATACAGAGCAGCGAAAAGTTATGTTGTGTATCGGTGAAATATAGGCAAAATAACAATTCCAAGATCATTACTCCCAAATATATTAATAATAATACATTTAACTGTAAGAGAGAACTAGTAGAGAACTCGTAATGAGAAAAATGACAGAGAAAGACATGCATACATACATAATTTGCTTGGCGGAATATTAAGGAGAAATATTTTATTGTTCCAACATTTTTTGTTTGTAACTTCAGTTCTATTAATGTAAATAAACAAATATTTATAGAAGAGTGAGTGTGTAGATGATTTTATTGGCAAACACAGTCTAGCGCAGATAATTATGTAAATATTTTTTATGTAAAGGCTTTATTACATTTTCACTGTGTCGTTCAAAATACATAGTTTATATTAATCCTATCATATAAATCGTCTTAGAAAAATGGGTGAATGGAATTAAAATAAGGCATATTAAAATAATTTGTATTTAAACCATTTACCATTGTCATATATTAAAAGATATCTATTTTAATATACATATATACATAAATTTTTATTATTTCATATTTCATTGTATGCATTTTTTTTATATTAAATAGCCAAACGAATCTGGTTTCGTACTGTTAGGAGATCTTTCATTAGAAACATCAACAGATCCAGAAGATGAATGGCCCATGTGTCCACCTTCACCTTGTGATGTAGAATTTGAAAATGCAAATATTATAATTGATGGCAAGTCCAGCATTAAAAATCGACCCAAAGAAGCTCATGTAAGTATAATACATGTATAATATAATTCGTATAAAAAGTTAATGATATTTCAATAATAATACCATTTAGATTACCTAGACAATACAAAAGTTAATTTTAAAAGATATATTATTATTATTTGATCATCAGAGTTAAAACTAAACATAAAAACATTTTCTACTTTTTGCTAATTTGGTACAATTAACACCTTCAATTTTCAGCGCATGGTAAATTTAATATACGCGCAAGCATGAACCCAGCACAATAAAATTGATAATAAAATTTGAGGCTTAGATAAATGACCGGTTTTCTGAATTTGAATAAAAGTTATAACTTCTATCCTTGGCAGATGAATATATGTATGTACATATGTATGTGCATACATAAATTCATGTTGAAAAAGAAATAGGAGCACATTAATTAATTTATTATTTTAATTCTTTAAAAGACTTCGTACTGATATTTTATTTAAGTCCGCTTATTCTATCGTATGCAGAGTAAGTAAACGAAGAATGTTGTCTTTTTCAATTCCTTCACGAACTTAATTTTATATTTTCTGTTATGTCTATATCCATTTAAGATGTGTAATAAGATAAAAAAAATTCTTTAAATCATTAGTAGATGCTTTCGAAAACATTTAATTACAGTAATTGATTTTGTTTGTAAACCATGCGTACAAAATATAGTTGAGCCTAAAGCTTCTGGTAATAAGATCAACTAGGTTAAGAAAAAGAAACACATGATTTATCAACAATCTAAATTTGTTCGATTTTAATTGAATTTATTTTAGTTCCGAGTGCAATTTAATGACACGTTAACATCGACCTTTGAGTACCCATCGGAATCATCAGTTATCGAAGACTCAGGTAGTGAATACGCTGATTTAAATTCAGATGTGTTAGACACAACTTCGTCAACTTCGACAGCTCTAAAGCAAACGTCGGCAAATTTATCACATGAAACGGATTCGCCTATTATTCATCATCATGTTACTGTAGAAGAAATCATACAGCTTCCACACAATAATAAAGTACTTGGAAATTTGTCATTAGGTAAGTTAACAAATTCTTTAATAATGAATTGAATCCTGCACACAAGTCAGATTTTTTTAAAGATACTCCATCATTGATCATTTCCTATGTATGTATATATGTATGTCCTATGTTTGCAAAAGAATGAAGCCCTTTTCACTCTCACATGTATGTATGTTTCCAATTAAGCATGAAAATACAACCAAAAATAATGCTATGCGAATTTCAATATAATGTACAATTTTACAGGAAATATTTCCGCTGATATCTTACACTGTTTCCAAGCGATAAAACCATGTAAAATAAAAAAGAAAAAAAAACTATTCAAAATCTTGCTTTGCCCATTCCGACAGCTTTGCAAAATTATCAGGTTAGTTGTTTGTACCAATTAAATTCCCTTCAACAAGGTCCAACTGAAAATTGTAGTCAGGCTAGCCTCCAATGTAATCGACCATTCACATGTCACGAAAACAATGCAAACTTTTAAGCTCTTAATGACAACTGATCAACTTTTTACAGATTACCTAAGTGGTCCGAAGAATATAATGTCACATCGACCTCTTCCTGCACCAAATAAGTCGGCAAATTCTGTTTTTAATAATCCGCAGTATGCTCATTTTTTCTGTAATGACAACGAGAAGATGAAAAAGATTGAACCATCTGCACCAAATTTATTGAAATCAGCAAATAAAAAAAAAAAAAATTTATTTAATAAAAAAAACAAATTTCTCTATAGTAGAAATACACGAGGAACTTTAAAAAATGATTTAACAAATATAGGTACCAGTGAAAGTGTTGAATTATTATTTTAATTACACACCTATAGTACTAAACTATGAACTTATAGGTTCGCATAAAAAAGTAAATATTACACCATTTGGCTTCGACATACAAAGTATTATTTTACATGTTTTTTTTATATATACATATATAAATTTATAAGTGAGTCACATTCATTGTTGAGCCTTAGAAATGTAATAAATGTTCGCAATAATATTCTATTGTGTCCATAGTTAAAATTTTGCTTTTAGCTTGCTATTAAAATGCATAACGCGTATTTCTTTTAGATTAACGGTGGAGTAAATTACTGCTCAATGCGCTTCCTTGTTAAAATTAATTTGACATTTGATTTTTTGTTTTTAAAATTTTTTCCAATAATATAATATACTCGTAGAATATCTTCTTCTTAAAGTTCCTCTCCGCTCCGGAGGTTGGAAATCATCATTGTCACAACACAATATTAAATATATTAATAATAATAATTCAGCTACGTTGGGCGTTAGTGTTATTTTATGCTCCAATAGGACCATGAAAAAATTAAAAACTTAGCTTCTAGCGATACGTTTTTTTACTAAACTCATAATAAAATTCAATATTTATTTTTTTTTTACCATTTTACTTTGTTTTTCTTAAGAAGAAAATAACTTCAGAGATCTCATATTTTAAAAACCGTACTCGAAAGTTTTTCACACCTCGGTTTGTTCAGTTTTTTCCTCAACATATGTAGATTAATTGTGTAAAACATGGGCCTAACAATATTTACATTCAAATTATTATATTTCCAGATGTTGTTTAAAAAAATACCGAGTATTTTGTGTGCCTAATTCACTACATCAAAAAAATATATACCCATAACATAAAAATTCATCAGCAAATAAGTAGCTATTTTTTCATTGAAACAAGAGTTTAAACTGTAGAACTATGATTAAGAGGTAACTAATATTTTGAAAATTTACTAATATTTCATTTCATAATTATTGTGCAGAGATTTGTTTAAGTTTTGTAATACTAAACTTTTAATAAGTCTTTAGATATCTGTAGCGTGAAATTTAACAGCCATTTTTATTATTCCCTATATTAATAACATATTATTATTTTAGGCTCTGCACCCCTAGGTAGTTACACTCCTGTAAAGGCAAAAATTGAAAACATATTTCAATTAGGTGTAACACGTGTACCTAATATTCAATCTGATAAGTCCACTGACGAAGTCCAATCAAAAGAAATGTTACCATCGGAATACTATGGAGAGCTTGATGATCCTTCATTGGAATACCTAAAACCTGCATCAGATGATCTCACAATAGCTTACAGCGAAGGTTCATTAAAAACTGACTTGTTGTATTAATTTTTTTTTTAATTAACTTATATGGGTAAGTATTTTACCAAGAAAGTGAAATAACTTCGTGTTCATTCCGAAATTTCGCAAAATTTTGTAAATAAATTTCTAAAATGAAACAATAAAATGTTTTGCTATGGAAAACTATAATTTATCCTTTAGTTATATATAAGTCTTAGATTTCGTATAATTTATATTGTTTTGAATTAATCTGTTAATTATCTTAATCCGGATTATTTGCTCTCCGACAAAATGTTAACATTCCAGGAAGCCACAAAAAGTCTGATAAAAGTAAAACACATGAAAAAAATATACATTAATAATTTAATGTGGCAAACATTTTAAATTCACAAAGACTGTCTGAAAACTAAAAATAAAAATAAAATAATGTAATCAATATATTGCGATGCCAAAAACAAAATATTTGTGCGAAATGAACCTATTTAAAAAAGACTTAATTGATTATGTAAGATTGTTTTTTATACTTCTGTTTAAAGAAAAAGGTGAATCGGAGTAGAATAAAAAAATATTATACATAAATGTTTCCGTATAAATGTATATTAATTGCATAAAAATATTGCAAAACATATTATTTTGTGTATTGTATTAAACTTTAAAAAAAACTTGCCACCAATCACTCCTTAAAGGAGGGTCTAATAAAATACTAGACTTACATAGTGATAAGTATACATATGTGTATTCGGATGAGTAAAAGCATATTTTATAATAATAATCGTATTTTTAATCCCGGTTTTTATACACATACGCTACAATAGCATGACAATTTTAAAGATCACAATGAAATGAGAAATTATTAGCATTGCTGGATAGTTCTATTATTCTTATTTTTATTTTTAAAAACGCTTAGAATTCTAAGACCATGTGTATGAAAAATGCAATTAAAACTTTTAAGTGTTATTATTTTATACAATAAGTTTAAGTCAATTTGTATGATTTTTTATGAATTAAAAAGCTACACTTAATGACATAAACGTACTTCGCAGTCACTCCTTATTTTTGTAGTAAATGCGTTTTGATGTAATCAAACACCATGTACGAATTAAAAATACAAGTTAAGTTAATGTATTTTTTTGTGATAAATAAAAATAAATTCGATTTTTCACGTAATCATTTCGTTTTATTGATAATAACGTAAGTATTATTGTTTCATAGAAACATAGTAAAAGTAGGAAGCATAACGTAATTTAAATCATAGGCCTCTGTATTTAAATGTAATAAATAAAAACCACAATCAAAATTATTTATTTTCTTCCTACTGTTTTTTTTTATAGAGGCGTAATTGAACCACCGTATTCAAAAGAAAACGATGAATTATAGAAAGGAATTAGATGCGCGATATTTCATTAAACTTACTAGAATGATTTATATATTGGTACTCGAATTATAACTACGCTAGTCGAAAGTTGAAAATTAAAAACAATTATTAAAAGAAGTCGTGAAAGTGGCAAACCTTGTAGTAAAGTCACAGTCGGTGCTAAGAATATGGAAAAAACTTTTTCTGCAGACTATAATAGCAACGAAGACACGCCGCTGTTAGAAAGAATGGATAATTAAAGATATCCAAATCTTCCATCCACCTGATCAATATGAAGTGGAGATAGAAATATTCTACCTTAAATCCCACAAGGTTGCTGGACCTAACGGCTTACTGGCCAAGCTGCTCAAAATAGCTGAAACTGACATAGTAGAGAGAATGCACCAATTCCTTCCTAAGAGATAGCTGGACGAATTTATGCCTGCTGTATGGAATCTCTGCAACGTTTGCCCGATTCAGAAGAAAGAATACCTACTGCGCCAGTTACAGGGGTATCAGTATCTTCAACACCGCGGTTGTGTGAACAACCTGATTGACTCATATCAGTGTGGTTTCAGGCCCAAAAATTTCACAGTAGATTAAATTTTCACATTTCTCAACTAGCTCAAGTACAGTCCAAATCGATACCCACTATCTTTTTATAGATTTTAAGGTCGCATATGGCAACATTTAAAGAAACGAGCTATACAGAGCCATGTATAGTTTGGCATCTCTCTCACACTCGTCCGTCTGTAGGATGACGATGGAGAATGATCGCTGCTCCCTTAAGGTCAGTAACGACCTCACTGAAACTTTTGATGTCAAAAATGTTCACTGGCATGTTGGCCTGGTAAATTAATTAATAGGTAAAAGAAAACAAGAAATTAAACCAGTTCCAGGTTTACTTATAGCTGGCTATTTAACAGCTAAGCAAATATTCAATTTAAGATCTATAGCAACAATATTCAGACCAAGGAAAGAAATTATAAGACTTTTTTACCGATTTAACACGATAAAAAATTACCTGTCTTACAATATTATTGGAGTCTCATTAAATTTTATAAATAGGGAAAGTGTGGTGGAAATTGGAGTTAAATACGGACGCATTCTCTTCGCACTATTCCTTGACGACATATCCCACAAACTTCCTGCAGGCTTACGGGTAAATCAATTAAAAGTTAAGGCATTGCTTTGCGCCGGTGACGTTGCTGTTTTAGCAGAATCACAAAATTCAATGCAACTAATGATTAACAAAGTGCAGGAAACTGTACACAATTAATCACATTCAATTATAGAAATATAATTGCGGGAGAAAACTTCTGACTTAAAATTAAGACACAAACTGTAATTTTATTAATGTTCAGTAAATACATGTATATATGTACATATATATGAATTATAAAATTGTCAATATAAGGCAGACAGTGCAAGCATTGCTTAGTTTGTACTATATTTTTAGAAGATTGTAAAATGTTGGTATTGAAAAATAAAGTAGGTTACTACATTTCTATCTCATGTCATGTGTTTTGAATCTATGATATGTAAATCTCGAATAGTCTGTAACTTAAAAAAATATACGTACTATGTTAATGTAGGTACTGAGTTTTTGACAGCAAGTCACTGAGGGAAGTGACAATCATGCTAGTTTAAATTGTCGAACTAATTTTATTATTGCAACCTTTCGAGTTTCCTTGATTGTTTGTCGGCAAATGTTTGTCATACTGGTTCACTGAACCCTCACTGTTATTCTGGACTCATTCTGTTCAAAGACTACGTACAAGATTGTCTTATTCCCAAAGGGTCATATGGTTCAGAAGTCAAATACCCCTTTCCTTACACGGTTACACTACACACAAACGGTCATGCGGTCTTATGAAGTTTACCCACTCATTCTTGCGGTCGAATTGTTAAACTATCTCCTGTAGGTACCCAGCTAAATATATCTCCACACAGTCAAATGGTTACTCAGTACCTTTCAGACGATCCAAACGTTACCATGTTTTAGACATAGTTTAAAAAAAAGGATAAATATGTCTGCACATATACATAGTATGTATGTACATTCATGTTAGTTTTGTCTAAATATAAACAGCTAAATATTTTCGAAAGCGAATCTTATCAGCACAAAACGATGGCACTATTGAATGGAGACTTATTTTAGTAGTATTGGCAGCATTCGTAGTTTACTTCAAATTTATTTTCTCCGCAGTGGAGAAGTATTTTGGTGTGGTGTGGTTTCTGCTATTTTTCTTTTTGTCGGGAAAAATTTCTGTCTACTGTGTTGCAAAAATTAAATTAATATTAAGCAAAGCGAGATTTCGTTCAAATAATGTCTAGTTCTATAGACACAATCGGCATGAAATTACAGACACTAGAAGAACGATTACAAGCTGAAAATGATTCACGTATGGTATTTCCACTGTCTGCCCCTCGGCAGGCACCCCGCCCCCCCCAGCAACGTAAGAACTGTGAAATAAAAATGCTAATATTTTGCCTTACATATTTTGGAACTCTTATTATTTTGTCACATTTGACATTAATTTATTTATTTCGTCCAGTGTACGGATGCAATTAAATTTACAATTCTTTTCGTTGGTTTTTCTGTATAGTTTACTTACTGAAAAAAGTGACATTTCTATCTGCATAATTGCTGCCAAAAGTTTTTATTATTTTATTTCTCATTTTATTTTTCTTTAAATTGGTTATTAAAATTTAATTTATCATTGTTATTTAGTGGAAACAACACCCATTCGCCCAAGGAAGTCACTGAATTTACCAGTCGTTGCTCAGCATCCCGCCGCAGAGACAGAGACAGACAAAAAGCTTAAAAAGATTATGAAGCAAACTGGAATTCTCACAATAAACAATCAGTCATACAAGACAGATATAAAAGATTTAGAGCATTTAGGAGACCTGGGCAACGGTACCAGCGGGCATGTGGTAAAAATGCGACATATACCAAGCGGAACAGTGATCGCAGTAAAACAAATGCGACGCACAGGTAATACCGAAGAGAATAAGCGAATACTTATGGATTTGGACGTAGTTCTCAAATCGCACGACTGCCAATATATTGTTCAGTGCCTAGGATGCTTTGTACGTGATCCTGATGTATGGATCTGTATGGAACTGATGGCAATGTGCTTTGATAAATTGTTAAAATTATCTAAGAAGCCTGTCCCCGAAAAAATTCTCGGTAAAGTCACAGTGGCGGTAAGCAAAGCATTAAAAATTAAAATATGATTTGTAATTTTTTATTTATAAAAAAAAAATTAGACTGTAAAGGCGTTGTCTTACCTCAAGGAAAAGCATGGAGTAATACACAGAGACGTAAAGCCCTCGAATATTCTTATAGACGAACGGGGGAATATAAAATTATGTGATTTTGGCATTAGCGGCCGACTAGTGGACTCAAAAGCAAATACGAGGTCAGCGGGTTGTGCAGCGTATATGGCAGTATGTATTCGGATATAAGATTTAATCAAGTAGTAGTTATACATGGGTGCATCAATTTTATTTAGCCTGAACGAATAGATCCGAAAAAACCTAAATATGATATTCGAGCCGACGTATGGTCTCTGGGTATAACACTTGTAGAACTAGCAACAGCGCGATCTCCTTATGAAGGTTGTAACACTGATTTTGAAGTGCTCACAAAGGTTTTGGATTCGGATCCCCCCAGCCTCCCAAGAGACGTAGGCTTTAGTCCAGAATTCCACGATTTTGTTACGAAATGGTAAAAATTTTTATTTTGATTAGTTTTAAAAATAATACGTTTGTTTTAAACAGTTTGACAAAAAATCATCAAGAAAGGCCCAAATATCCTGAACTGTTAGTGCAACCTTTCATAAAAGATTATGAAATAGCTTTTGTCGACATACCACATTGGTTCAGATCAGTTGTTGAAACATCTGGAATAAGAACACATCAAAGGTAATGTATTGTGTTGTTTTTTTTAATGTGAATATTATATTCGTTCAACATTGTTGCAAATTATCAATACTTGTAAAAGGTGAGACGACATTCAAGCCATCATAAAAATGTCTTTCTTTTATAATTTGTTACTGCATGCAAAGAAACGTTATTGATTTGGCAAGACTTAATTAAATAACAGTTTTTTTTTTGGTGATACCCTCCTAGCAATTATATTTACTTAATATTTTTTTGAAGTTGATATTCATGACATGAATTTAACACTCGTCTTGTTTTTGTTCTTTCCTACTGACTGATTTTTTTTTAATTTATTTGTAGGTTACTTAATTCCTAATCTTTTGTCCCCAGTAAGTATATTTGATTTAATTTTTGTTGGTTAATCTTTTTTGTTCTTTTTTCTTTATTTTTTATTTTTCTTCTGTTCTTGCTAACATTTCCCCTTATGTAGCAATTCCATCAATTGAATCTTTAAAATAACATTGAAACTTTGAGTCTTCATTTTCATCACTTACGCTTTGACTTGGTGTTTTCCGCATATTTCTTTTGTGATATAAACTTTTTGCTTATTTAGTGAAATACTAGAACATTTCTGTTTTTAGGTGAAGAACTTGAGAAATCAAATTCGGAAAACTAAAAATACACATGAAAGCAGGTCTAAAACACAAAAAAGGAAACTGTGTATATACATACATATGGCAAACTATGAATATATTATAAGATATAGCCTAACTTGCTGTATTTAACTATAAATTCGAAAATCTTTTGGATTTCTGAAACTAAAGATACACTTGTAAAATAATGAACTATGGAAACTAAGTCTATCATTAAAAAAAAAGGAAATTTATGACGGTATATGAATAGTTGGCCTCAAATATATTTCTTTCACAAAATAATTACCTCTGATTGATTCTTGAATGTAAATTGAAATTGAATCAAGTTACCAATTATTTAACAATAGTTTAACTCCTCTAACAAGTTCTCTGGCATATATATACCGCGCTGCGACTGCGAAATCCAACAAAAAAAATATTAAATCTGTTTTTTTTTTGTTAGATGTCACAAGCGCAGCGACAATATCTTATTTTAAGTGAGTGTCATTTACACAGTAACAATGCATAACATATTTCTATCGCCCCAATATATGTATATTATTTTCTAATTATCGGATTGGTTCATAGAAATGTTCATTGTAACGACATTATAAAAATTTGAACGTTTTCTATTACAGAATTTTAATGCCAAGCAACTCCGCAGCAACACCATTAGATTCCAGTTCAGAAACACTCCAATCAAAAACAAAAATTTCAAATCCTTCGGTGAAAATAACTCAAATACCAAGCTATCAGTACTACCTAACAACAACAGCAAATACAACAATTAAGCCATCTACTATCTCTCAATACAATAATCACCAGGAAATGCGATCACAACAATCATCATGTATACCTCAGGCAATATCTATAAATACAAATAACTCTCAAATATCTAAGGACGAAGACAATATCGTTAATGATATGAGCAAATTCTACAAAAAATCGCCATTTATGCAGAGAAAATTGGGAACTGCTCAAAAGTTTGGTGATAGCCCCAGAAAAGAATCAATGTTTAGCAGTATTGGTATCGCATTATAGTAATTATTTTTTTAATAACATCTTAATGTTTTATTTTTTAAAGGTCAATCAATTATTCGTAATCTTACGACTTCTCCATTTAGTCAAAAGAGAAATCCAACCCAACCAAACCAGGTTGATTCCACATGGAAAATGGCAAATTCACAAGAAACTACTTTTGATGGTACTGATAGTTTTAGTGCTGATCGTATGCAGCAGTCACCAGCAATGGTACGAAAAAAGTTTCAAATGTCTTTAAATTCTGTAAATAGTAAACTCGAAACACAGCCATTACAATGTCCGGTACGAATGCAGGGTAATCAAAGTCCTATTGGTAACTTACAGAAAATCCTTCTTACGATTATAACTTGTATGGTAATCCATTCCATTTCAGTACTTCAAAGATTTTATCATCAACAAAATCAGTTTCGGGAAAAAGAGCGACTAAGCTCCGACGGCGTAACCAACCCTTTTCTGAATAGTTATGCATCAACTTATCAAACATCTCATATTCCGATTTCAACAAACCACTCTATACCATCAACATCTAGTCAATCATCGAAACCAACTTTGTCTCACGTCGATGGAAACGGTCACTTTTCGCTCACGATAAGTAAAAATCAATATCAGCCCGTCAATAGTCTACGATATGCTCGATCGCCACCTACCCCAACGACTGACGATTTCACTTTAACTTCTTCTGGTTTATTAGAAAATCTTGATGATGAGGCTGTGAAAACGAATAAGTTATACGAAAGTTTTGTGAGCAATCGTCAAATAGTTTCACCATCCAATGTAATAAAAGAACACACTGTTAAGGATGAGCATGGTAAGTGTATTTTTCCATAAGCTAATTCAGCACGCAATCCCAATTCCCAATCTTGCATATTTCAGTGAATTGTGGTTGTACAATACGTTTCTTTTTTTAACTACATTTAAAACCTAAACAAAAATCTTCGCATAATTCACACATTACATTTGATCTTGCTTTCACTTACTGTATCGCATACACAAAATCATCTATTTCACAAACTTTACATATATTGTTCTTCCTCGCTTGTCTAAACACATGTGCTTTTTTTCCCCACGCTGCTATCACCACCAACCTTGAATTTTGTAGGATGGTTTAATTCCCTTGCAGGTGCGATGAAACGACAATTTTCCTCATACGTTAAGTTGCAGTTGAATTCTTCACATCGAACTAATGACGATATAAAATCAGATCGCGTTAATAACTGTGGTGGCTTTTACCGAAAATCTGAGCCATGCGGAAGTGGAAAGCTACCATTATCACTAAATAGTAATGCTACCGTAATAAAATCGACAGATGCTCATCCTTCCGTGTGTGGCGAAAGATTAGACAAAGCAGCAGATGCAATGCAGCGAAATTATGTGCAACCACCTAGTCCACATATACTAACAGGTATTGATCGAAGACACCGTAGCCCTGACCCACCCCCGAGATACAATCGCGGTCAATCACCACTACTACTAAGGAAAAATTTATTAGAACTTAGCGGGCAGCCACCCGGATCGCCTCTGTTGAATAGACGGTAAGGAGTCAGTTTGACAAAATTTTTCTTTAATATATTCATAAATAGTACATGATCGTATTCACATTGTAAATTTGGTGGATAATAGTAACCATGTAGATTTTTCCAGAGTTACAGATTCTAATAAAACCTTTTTCAGTCATATCAACGCTTCTCCGCCTCTCCCGCCACCAAGACGTGGGTCTGAGAGTGTTCCTGGATCACCACAACACTTCCGAACTCGTATTCATTATACCCCCGAGCCACAACGTCGAATATATCGGACAATAGATCAATGAGTGGCACTTCAAATTATGGTCATGTGATATTGGTATGGGTTCGATGATGATAGTGGCATTGATTATACGGAAGCCGGTGTCAATCAGGATGCTTAACGCACAATATAACATTTATTTTTTTTGTTTTCAGTGGATGTGTGATTGACTACATAATTTAAAAAAAATAAGTGCAATAACCCTTTGTAAATTGTTTGTGGAGAGGAATTCTCTTTCAGGAGGTTATTAAATGTTTAAAGTTTACATTCACACGAGATACGCGCATATATTTTGTTTACATACTTTTGCTCTTGTTGCTGCTGAATTCAGTTACAAAGTTTGTTTCCATTTTGTGACGTTAAAAGATAATTTATGCATAATCTAAGACTGTTTCCAAAAAAATATATTCAAAATCGTCGTAACAGAAATAAGAATATGTAAATTTACATGTATATGATACACACACATACATGTATGCATATATCCTCATTTCAAATTTATATACATATTTATTAATTAAAAGCAATTGGCAAAACTCTTTCTTTTCATAATCATAGAATATTTTTCTCATTGACACTCACTAACGTTTTTACATTGTCAAACTCTTATAACTACAAAGAGAATTCATAAAGTTTATAATTTATTTTCAACCGAAATATACACTACTTGTATTGAGTTTCTACTATTTGTAGTATTGTATGTAAATAAAATAAAGTAGCTCAATTTATATTATGTACGTTCAACAGTAAACACAATTAAAAAAATAAATTAAATGTTTTTATCTTTTTTTTTTTCCTAAAAATGTATCCAAAAATTAAAAAAATACTATATACATATACATAAACATGATGAAAAAAGGATTGATGACTGACTTCTATTGTACAGAAAATTGTATGTTAAATATAAATAATAGACAAAATTCACTTTTATATACGTGAAAAGTTCAATTTTAATACTGTATTACGTCAAATAAATAGTTATTAAAATTAAACAGAAATTAATAAGTCGAAAGATATTAAATTTTGAAGCAGACTAAAGACATAAATATTTATTAAAAAACAAAAATAAAAATAAAAAATAAGTATAGAAAATCGTGTAAAAATAATAAAAATGTATGTACATAGACCGAAACAAAGAATTGTTTTATATACTTTAAGCATAGTTTGAGTAACAGATTGGGCCCTAGGCATCAAATAAATTTCTGTGGAATTTGATTTTCAACCAAACTACGAAGATAATTTTTTAGCAACTGAATGAGGATGCACATAGAATAACTTGACATGCTCAATATACACAGGAAATTATCGATCTGCAAATGTGTTCTCTACCCAATCCCGAAATTGTCCTTTTTACATTTTCCTTTCACCAAGTTCCAACTTTCAAGAACTTAATACTCCATACATATGTAGGTGGTAAAGAACACCTAAGATAAAAAATCTTAGCCGGACAAATAAAAAATAAATAACAATAAATTTAGGAGTATCGAGATCGTTAAAAACGCCTCCCTTCAATTGTGTGACAGCTATGACAGCAGCTATGTACACACACATACATAGATATATGATTGAAACTACATACTTATAACTAACTACTTATAGTCGAAAGTTAATGTGAAATAAGAACTTTTAACTGAATTCATAGTTCAGCACCGGACCATTCGGCCTTATTCATATACCTACAATGGAACTCGAATTTGTTCTTGAAAATCGGTAATATATGTAATTAATAAAAAATTAATAATAATAAAGTTTTGACTTACCCTTACCCAGGAAGATTTTAAAACAATAGTTTACGGCATTTGAAGTAAATGTGGGTCAAATTTGAATAATGTATCAACCAACGCATAATAAAGAATAAAATGCGAAAAACTAAATTTAAATCTGAAATCTGATTAACTGGCCGATCTGTCAAAAGTATACAAGTTCACAATAGCGATTTGTGAAAATAAATCACAATAGTTATTCTGAATTTGTTTTATGATTGAGATAATATAACACACGCGAAACGAAAGTCTTAAGTGAAGTGATCAGGAGGGAGAAAAAAACACTCAGAAAATAATGTAAAAATTATAATAATATGGAACAATATTTTGCGATTCACTGCGTCTGCGAGTGTGCAAAATCTAAGAGCTCATTGTCGTGAGGCAACATTCGTACATTGGAGTGTCAATTCCATGTTATGTAGTATATATGTATTGATAAAACCCCGAACTCCTTTTGTTTTATGGTACGCTTTGCTCCGCAATGAACAGCTGAGAGTATTAAATGGAATTGTTCTTTATGTTTTGTATTTTGTCATAGCCTCACGGAACAAATGAAAAGAAAACAGTATTCTCTCCAAATACACACCTAAGCGCGGTTGGCGAAAACAAAATATCGCAAATTTTGTAATTTTTTTTAAAATCATTTTTCAAATTATTCAATCATTGCCATATTTTCTAGTTACCTACCAATCTTAAATATTTTAAGAAATATTTTAATTAAGTGTTGCCGTTTTATTTTATACAAAAACAAACTGATTTTTAATATTTTAAAAGCAACATAAAAGATAGACTTTTCAGTTGTAGCTTGTTCTGGCTTTTTTCGCTTACATCTGATTTTCTTTTCAATTACTTTATGCCACAAAACAAAGGTAATATGTCATAATTGCTAAGTAGTATATAAAGCTTTAGTTATCATGAACTAATTTCAGTTTTAATTTATCTTGAATAAATTTGCTTTGAATTGTAGTTTTTATTACCGCTCATACATAGGAAAATTTAATCCCCAAGTGGAACTTTCTCCTTTAGCATTTTGAATGCAAGAAATTTATTGAATTAAAATTGATTAGTAGTGTTCGATTTACAAAAAAAAGTTAGAGAAACCATATTGAAGAAAAAACGTATTGATAATATGAAAAAGCTCTCAGAAGTTCTTTAAGTACAGGTCTGTTTATTTCGAAAGTTCGATGTTTTTAAAAGAACATATGCACAAATGCATATATGTACATATTTTTAAGAAATGTTTTCTTTCATTTAAACATTTTCATAGGTTTTCGCGATTACATTCAGGATTTAGCCACTGTTGGTTATTGACGTATCTGGAATTTGGACTTTTATACTGTGTTCCTTCATATGTAAATATCAATTTTTCTTTATATGTAATTTTAAGTGCTTGGTAGGAGTGGGAAATTCAAAGTTATGCAGGTAATCGTGTAACTCGTGTGCATACAAGTTTGCTTTAGAGAGGCGAATAATTTGAAATCTTAGTGCAGTGATAAAGTGACATGACAGAACTTTTGTTTTGTATATTTAAGGGTAGGTTAATTAAATTAAGTATCCGTTTTCGAATTGGCAAGGTAAACCGGTTGCTCCTTACTGAACCTGAAAACAGAATTTGTTTCAATTCCTTGCTTCAAGGTTTGAAATAAATCTAACTAACCATAGAGACTGCAGCTGGCAGGTGATAGATAGCCTGTTAGAGACCATACATACATACTTGCATTAGGCTTAATTTTTGGGGATACGCCATGCAAATGTTGTTGACATTAACAAATTATAGCAAGAAAAAAAAATTACGTATTTTTGACTCAATTAACAACCTTTTTTTTGCCATATGAAAATTTCATATTAAATTAAATACTTTTTCTCAACTTATAAATACAACTTAACGCTATAGAAAGAAGGCAATGTTATGCATTTTAAGAATTCAATATTTTATTAAGACTCGAAAATAAACAGAAGAGTATAAGGAACATTTTAACACACAAATTAGGTATTAAAGTAAAATAAATTTCTTGCTAAATTTCAAGCATTAGAATATAATTCTGTTTTCCTTGACTTCAATTGTAATTCAAAATATTTACCTCTCTACATCTCTATCTGCCTACATATAGCATTATTCGCCTCAGAAGTAGATTTCTTCAAAAACCATTATTTGTTTTGTTTATATACACCAAATCAAATATCAAAAGTCTATAGATTGTTTAGTCTATTCGCATCACCCACAGTTAATTGTTTTTTTTTTCGCCCACATGATCTTATAAATTCCAGAGTTAGGACTCTGGAAAGAATTACAATGACTATGACGTATATACATATATTGATATAGCCATCTGCTTAAGTTTTTTAATTAGTACCTACTTATGCAAATTGTTGCACATGCATATTAGCTAATGACATTATTGAAAATACATAGATTTGGTATTTACAAAAGGACAATATACATATGTATGTATGATTACAGTATCTAATACTTATTGGTTTAAATATGTGTACTCTTCCCTGCCTGTAGATTAACAGATCAGATTAAATAATTTTTTGTTAGTCGTTGGACGTTGCTTGCCATGTACGCATCTTCAAAAGATTCACAAGAATTTTTTTTAACACTGTTGGAGTATTCAAATTCCTTGAATAATTTAATTTTAGCACAGTGTAAACAATTTTATTTATTCAGAGTAATTCAGGTTGAGCACGGAGAAATAGTCCTATTTTGAGAATTAGTAACTCTATAAAAATATGGAAAGATGCATGTGGGTTAGATGCATTTGGTAAAACTACATAGTATACCTTTCGAACTAGAATTAAAAATAATATATTTTAAATTTTTAATTTTTAAGTGATTTAAAAGAAGAAAGATAAGAGTTTTTTTTTCAATTTTTTCTCAGTATTGTTACACCCAAAAATTCATGTCTTAAATTTTCTATAAATGTTCCTAAAGTAATTTCCGAAAATTGGTTCTTACTGTCATATGTACGTCTCTACATAGTCAATGCAGGCACTAAATGTGAGCACGATCGCGGTTGAGGACTATGGGATGTACATATGTATTGTGGCTATATGCGAAGAAAAAGGAGAACATTTTAATCATCACTGAGGAAATTTTGTTGCGTTATTCTTTGGGTTAATTTTTGTGGCCAAGAACGAAATTTGAATATATATTTCATATTCCAAAAAATTTAAAACTTAAAATAATTGACATTAAAAAGATAAAAGCTAACATGTAAATACATACATGTATATTAGTATTACCGTGCGAAAACAAGCAATTTGTATTCTTTAGTGTACCTGGAACAGTTTCTAGATAAGTATTTGGCACTCTGTATTATACAAAACATACATATATGTACTTTAGAATACAAGGTACTCATAAATCTCAAGCTGTAAGCCTGTAAGTTCTCAAATTTGATCTCTTCGAAAAAGCGAGATTTCAGATTCGTTATTTAGAGGAAGTAAATTTCATCTGCTACAAGCTAATGGTAAACTTACTCTGCTTCTAATGTGTTCTATAAATTTAAATTTATGTAACTTACTTATTATTCAAAATAAAGAAGAATATCTTCGTATTTTTCTTCTTAGCAAGACGCTAAAATTATTGATGGCAGAAAGCATACCTAATTTCGTATATGTATTTGTGGGAATTTATTTGAAGTTAATGGTGGTCTACTAAATATACATACATATGTACATTGAAATGCTGGAAATAACGAATTCCCTTAACGCAGCATTGATGTTACAAGTATTTTTATTCTTTTTTGGTTTGTATAAAATATTATATACATACAACATACGTTTATACATACATATGTGCTTCAGAATAGTTTCACGCAGTTTATGTAAATTCCTCCATAATTTTTTTTTTTAATATGTAGTTGAATCCAGCTTTTACATTGGACCAATTATGGAAACAGTACAATTGCCCGATGAGATGGGCCTTTGTCAAGAGGGATTTTTTCATTGCAATACATCAGCGCAATGTGTACCGCAAAGGCTAAACTGCGATGGATCTGCAAATTGTGACGACGGTTCAGACGAGCTAAATTGCGAAAATGAAGCGGATGCGATGTTTTGGGACCATTTCTTTCGCAAACAACCGTTTGGTAGAAATGACGCCGTTCAAACCGGAATATGTTGTAATACTTTTTTTTAAATTAATAGTTTGTTTTGTAAAAAATTGTTTAATTTTTAGATTGGAATAATTCCAGGTTTATATGTCCTTGTAGAGGAGATGAAATTTTATGCCGCTTTCAAAACCTAGAAACTATACCCAGTCCTTTGCCTGTGAAGGGAATACGAATGTTGTAATTAATTATTTATCAATTCATACCATTTTTTTGAATTTAATTTTTCAATGAGATAATTTTTCAGAGATTTGACAGGGAACACATTTCCATCGTTGAACGAAACGTTTTTTGAAATACTGCCTGATGTGAAAACTATGTAAAGGTTTTTTTTTAAATTTTTTGTTGCATTTTACATGACAAAATCATAAGTTATTTATGCCTCAATACTTGATTTCTGTTCTAAACCAATAAGCAAATAAAAAGTTGAAAGATACATACATACATACATATATAAATTGAAAATGTATGGTGATCAGCGATTATTTTTTCAGAGTTCTAAAATTTTGTTCAATTGACATCATTTATCCGAATACATTCAAAAGGCTTGCTCAAATCAAATTGGAAACTATGTAAGTGAACTATAAGCATGCTATCGCTTATGTTTCCCATCTTTTATTGTCATTTTTTTTAGATACCTGGATCAAAATAATATTAGATACTTGCCAAAAGATTTATTTCCAAGGTTCAATAGTTTAAAAATATTGTAAGTATCTGCGAACATTAACACAAATTAACACTTTTAAATGCGAATAGGTGAAGGTTACACTTAAAATAGGGGGGGATAAGCTGAAGCCGAATTTATAATATGTGTCTACCCTATCGACAGTTGGTTTTTGGGGTTTTCTCCGTGACCTCTTTGTCTCCCAATTCTTAAAAGTATTATGAACAAAATTGCAAGTATTCATTTTCTTTTGACTATTTGCAGAATTCTGTCTGGAAATCAAATAAACATTTTATATGATCATAACTTCCGTAACCTAGATTCACTCACGGAGCTGTAAGCGCATTGACTTATGTATCATTTTATTTTGGCCTAAAACCTTAGTTTTTAGTGATCTGCGACACAATCAATTAGAAGACCTCAAGGAAGACGTATTTCAACCACTAAAAAATTTGAAAATTTTGTAAATTATGAGTTATAATAAGTTGATATAATGTTAAAATTTATTTTATTTAATAGGTATTTGAGTGAAAACCGGATTCGCCGCATTGCCCCCGGTATGTTCCCTAATCTTAAGAATCTACGTACGCTTTCCTTGACTCACAATCTTATTATTGATATTGAGTGGAACTCTTTTCCCCTTCCTCAGTTAGAGTATTTATTTTTGGCGTCGAATGGGTTGACACAAATCAAATCAGATACTTTTTGTTACCTCACTAAGCTTAAGGGACTGTAAGATATGTATGATTACAAATAAAAATATTTTTTATTTATAATGGTATTCTTGTAGTCACTTAAATGATAACGAAATCGATGCATTCGAAAATGGCGCATTTAATTGCTTACAAAACTTAACTTCACTGCTATTATCGGGAAACAAATTTAAGACAATTGATAGTGTGGTTCTACAAAATTTAACTAGTTTGAACTATGTGTAAGCAAGAAAAAATTAATAAGAACATTAAATGTACATAACTGCGTTAAAATCTTTAATTCGAAGGTACTTTTCGTGGTTTCATTTATGTCGATCAGCAGGGCATGTGAGAGTTTGTGAACCGAAAGGAGATGGTATCAGCAGTACCTACCATTTATTGGACAACAAAATTTTACGGGGAAGGTAATATATATTGAATTTCTTGGATAGTAAATTAATAGTATTAAACTTTTATTAAAGTGTTTGGGTCATGGCAACTATTGCTATTGTAGGAAACAAGATTGTCTTCTTGGGAAGATGCTTTCATAAAAGTCGCAACAATGTGGAACATTCACTTTATCTTACGCACTTGGCTGCGAGTGACTTATTGATGGGTATTTACCTCGCCATAATAGCGTCAGCAGATATTAAATTTCGAGGAAGTTATATCCTTCATGAAGAAGCTTGGCGCCATAGCACAGCATGCACTCTTTGTGGTGAGCTTATGACGGTTTTTTTATGGTAAAAAGAATTGTCCTTTCTGCCAAAAAAGCTAATCTGGAAGTGCACTTTCTAAGTTTTACTGTAAGAAAATTGAGCGCTGCTTTTTGTTAACATTTTTCAAACTATAGTTAGTATATGCGTATGTGCGCCTTCAATATATTTAGGTATTAAAACTGATAGATAAGAAAAAGCATTTTTGGATTCTAAGAACAATTCTTCGTCTTTTTAAATGTTATTGTATTGTTTGCAATGAAGATCGTTTGAAAAAATTAATTTTGAAAGGGTTTCTGAGCACTTTAAGTTGTCAGTCTTCAACATTATTACTAACGCTGGTCACATGGGATAGACTGATGTCCGTTACGAGACCACTACAAACTCGCAACACGAGCAAGTCAACGTAAGTTGATCTGAATAATAAAATAATTTCTGTTTTTTTTCCTTTTTTTATATGAAGTAAGAGATTTTCTAGGGCTACTTTGCGACTTACTGCAATGTGGGCAACATCGTTCCTCTTGGCTTTAGCACCCTTAACATCAATACCATACTTTGGAAAACATTTTTACGGAAATAATGGGGTATGCTTGTCGTTGCATATTCATGATCCGTATGCTAAGGTTTGTACACTAATATTGTTTGATGTAAAACATTTTTTTTTAATAAACTGATTGTTAAACGTGAAATGTAGGGTTGGGAATATTCAGCGGCATTATTCATCTGTCTCAATACGCTGTCTTTGTGTTTCATATCGTTTTCGTACCTAAAGATGTTGAAAGCAATACGTGATTCTGGTGGAGGAATGAGAAGCACTTTGAGGGGGAGAGAGAATCTTGTTGCCGGAAGGTAAGGGAAGACTTACCTATGATACTTATTTATGGTTTAATCGGTGATGGTGCGCACTGAGGTCGTTCATCAGTTATGTATTCCCTTATTTTTAGAAAGTGAACGAATGTTATTCAAGGCGTTCGGTAACGTAGAAATTTTTAATTATATTGTTTATAAGAATTGGTAGTCCCAGGTGTTCTTCGTGTAGCAAATAGTATCTGAAGGGGTTCGGCGATTTATACATAGTTGTCTGAATTAAAAAAAGCAACAAGACTACAATGTTGGGGTATCAGTGATGTTTTGAAATAAACAAATTTAGGAGTGTTCCTCCTCTTATACAATAAAACAGAAGTACATAAGAAAAAAATCAAAGCAAATTTTAAAACTATTCAAATTATGATCAATGTGATGTAAGTGGAGTCTTGGAATGCTGTTTTCATGCTAGAAGACGTTAAGGAATGCTGAAATAGTTTCTCTCTCACGCTCTAAAACCCTTAAACAGTTTTTTTTATTATATTTATTTTCAGCTAAACTTTTAGCTCACTATGTGTGATAAACAGATGGCTTGGAGGACATGTACATAGATGCACTGATTCCACATTTAATCTCTAACTTTTACCATTGCAGTACAGAACACACTAATAATTAAAGGGAAAAATGTGTGTTATGTGAATAATTTGCCTATAAAGGGCTTAGATTTTATAAAACAATCGGCTAGAATCGACCAAATATACATACATATGTGTACATTCCTTTTTTTATTTCAGATTTGCGATAATCGTTACAACTGATTGTGTTTGTTGGCTTCCAATAATAATTGTAAAACTAGCTGCACTGTATGGCAAGTATCTGCAATGAAAAGGTTTTGACTTTTGGCCATAGGCAATAATTCATATTTTGTGAACTTTAGTTGATGACTGTTATAACGTTTTTTAGGTGCTGAAATATCACCCTCTCTGTATGCATGGCTTGCGGTATTGATTCTCCCGGTTAACTCCGCTTTAAATCCAGTATTATATACATTAACCACAGCCACTTTTAAACAGCAACTTAGAAGATACTCGCAGTCCATAACCTCTTGTTCATTGAATCGGGAAATGCGTTCACAAGCCGCATATGACTCTTGTCAGCTAAGTGCAAGTTTAGGTCATTTTGGAAATGTTTCTGGAAGACGAAGACTGCTGCATGTAAAAATAAGTAATGTTTAGAGTGTAAAGGGATGTAATAATTTCTCACCAAACTAGAAGAAAACAATATGAACGTCACTGTTAAATCATACAATATGTAAATATGCATATGCACATAATAATAAAAAAAAACTTGATCAAAAAATTAGAGTTCAAATTCATTCAAAAAATGTCAATTTAAGTTGTGATTCTACTGAGCTCAGTTGTCAAATATAAAGAAAATCGGTCTATTCGTTTAAGCTGCAAGTGCAAGTAAAAATGTTGGCTGTTGGAAAAAGCGTTTTATTTGCTTTAAAATATCAAACAAACTGTATCAAGTGTATAAAAGAATGTATCTTTGGCATTCATAATTTCCCCGAATCCATTATCGGCGCACAATCAAAGACATCAGTAATTTAAACAGCATAAATTTCAGTAGAAGTAAAAAATAATAATAATAATTTAATGCATACATACATACATAAATAATTTTTTTCTTTATGTTACCAAATGATTTTGATCTGACGTTTCTACTAGAACAGTGCTCAATTCACCTAAAAAAAGTAATCCAAAAACCGCCTTCCTTCCTTTAATAAGATATTGCAGTCTTAAGTTTTGATTTCAGCACAAAATGCCTGGCTTATAAGAGTAGTATTTAATTCGGATGGAGTACATCATTATTTACATTATTATTGTGATCATTTGGCTTGAATTTGTCGGCGTATTTTCTGAAACGTATGTAGATACTATGAGTGCCTAACACAACTTCTTTCAAACATATTTTTTTTAAAGTTTCGTTTTACAAAATTAAAACTAAATTGTGAGTACTTACTTTCACCTTAATAAAAATGCATATTTATAGGTACATACTCGTACATTGCTTTCCTGTTATAAATCAAAACTTTTAACGCAAAAATAAATAAGCAATAGTCCGATTTTTATCTAGCAGTTCCAGTCTCTCGTAGTAGACGAAGAATATTGCGAATGTCAATTAATCATAGACAGCGTATGACGTATGCTTGTGAGAATTGGCGCAATTTTCTTGTGTGCTCTTGAAAACCACTACTCGCTGTTTCTACTTTAAAACAACATATTGCTTTGGTATCTGTTCGTCCAATTGAGGAAATGCATTCTGACTGACTGTTGAAGGCTACTGGAGGTGCTTAGCATGTTTATATATAATTGTAGTTTTAAATTAAACTCATACCTTTATATTTTTTTGCAATTTTATTTGTCTTTTAAATATACATAAATATATATATATATGTATATACATGATTATACATGAATTGTATATATATATATATACATACATATATGTATATATGTACATAATTTCTTTGCCACATTGTAAGAACATAGTACATAATTAGAACGTAATTTACATACAACATAAAAAATTAGTGACTACTTAATTAACATCATTGGCAAAATAGGAATAAAAAAAGTGTGTGGTAAGCATCATATGTAATAGGATACGAGGAGTCTACATTAGAAAAAAAAAATATGTGTGCATAGTTCGAAATTTAGAACAATAGAGGATTTAAACATTAGAATAAAAGTACAATAAGTAAATATAAATTCGCCGAAAATTAAACACTATTAGATGTAATGCTCCTCCTTGTATTAAATGATTCAAAATAAATATGCAGCCATATGTTGCGAATTTAATAAATATTAATATTTACATGGGTATAATTTATTAAGTTTGTTTATATATAAACTTACTTTGCAAGTAATTTTTATTCTATTTTTCACCTATTTAACAGTGTATTGTATTATAAATTAGATTTTTTTTTTCGTTTTACCAACGCCATCAGTCTTTAACTTAAGTAAATTTAATAATTAGTCCTTTAAAATACTTACCGAAAGGGGTCTACATGTGTGTAAGTATGCGTGAATTTTGGAAAACAAATGAGAATCAAAATTTAAGAATCGATGATGATTATGTTTTATGACTGAATTAAAATATCAGTAAAAGGTACAATGATTGTTTGTTATGGAAATGTATGTATAGAAAGAGGACATACATATTTGTAAGAACGTTAGACCTTATTTTCTTATACATTATTCAATTTTATTTAGTTTTCTAAGTTCAATTTTGCGATTCTCATTTATTTTTCTTTTAAATATTTTTAAAAAAATGTCGTCTGAAGAGTAAAATATTCAAGAAATTGTATTTCACTTTCGCTTGGTTAAGAAACAACAAACATCTCAGAAGAGAACAGTAACATTAAATATATGCATTTATCCGAACGTGGTTTGAAACGTTCTTTGTCACTGTAAAAGGCACAACTTGATTTCTTATTATTTCATATCGAACTTAGATCTTTTGAAAGTATTAATTTCTCATGTTCTAGCCTAAAAATGTGAAAGAATCAGATGCAACACTAAGCGCTTAGACTTTTTTTTTTAAATGATTTCTTTTAAAGTCCTTTTGTTTTCTTAGATAACGTGCGAGTCTTCTTTTGTTTACTTGTAGCACCGATCATATCTAGGACAATATAAAGTCAGGTGTGGGATGTCAATATGGATTTGCGGAATGGATGTGATATGTTTTTCTTTTTTTCTTTTTGACATGAGATAAAATTTTGTTATCAGTTGCAAACGAACTTGGTGGCAGCTTTCCGTCACAAAAACTCATTTTGTTCGTACGCTTCATGCATTTCCTTCCAACCTAATCGCCACCAATTGAGTAAAAATCACCGTTCTGTAGCTACATTCGGAGTAGGCACATTATTATTAGATGACTTTCTGAAAAAACCCAGTGTTTCCAATGTTTTTATCGATCGACGAACCAGCTCGTCCTTGTATTTCCAAATAGTTGTGTCCTCTACTGAGTTTTCCCGATATTGTTCGCATGATTTAAGTAGAGTTTTTACACAGTCAGCTCGATAGTGCTGTAACTGAGCATCATCTGTATCTACTGGATAGGACTTGCAAACACCTCCCAAACATGCAAGAGGAAAGTGATTGTGCAGAGTCAGAACTTTTTCAGGATTGTGAAAGCATTTCACATATTGATTTGGTTTTGTATAGTTTTTCGCTCGATGCACGTGCTGCAACATATGCATATACTTCGGTATATCCTTGTGCCAGCCATGCTCATGTTGATGATCATCAAGGAAATAAACATTACGGAAATTATAACTTGCGTAGCCCTCTGGTTTAATTTTTTTGGCTTTTGGTATAACGCGTTGCATAAGATCAATCCATGTGACATCATCATGTTTCGGCATAATCACTTCGTCGATATCCAGCAATGCGATGTAGTCGTACAAATACAGATTTTTGTACAAACAATCGTTATAGGGTATCACTTCGTTTTGGCGTTTGTGATTTGTTTTTTTCGTTAAGTAGAGGTGCTGAAAACCTGGCACATTTGGTTGACCCCCAGGTAAAGTTAAAGGAATTACCTGTACAATTCCTTCTTGTTCGTAATGACTAAGCACCTTTGAGATATTCGGATGGACTTGCAAATTATAAAAGAAAATCTTGTCAGCTCCTAAAATATTTAGCATCTCAATCCATTCTATAAGGCGGACTGATAGGTCATCGTATAGGAAGTCTAACCCCTTTACGCATACGGCGAATCCTTTTTTGTGGTCATCAGGGGGACGATTATAAATAACTCGCAAGTTGTTTGTGGCTGTGTCGCATTCCTTCTCAACCATCGATACTGAGGATGGGACTATTCCATGGAATGGTTTTGGAATCTGGCAAGCTATTAAATATGGCTGATATATACCCTGCTTATAATTACCCCATTTGTTATACCATATGTATTTGTACTCGAAAGTTTTTACGATAAATGGCTCCTTCTGGCCATCGAACCAAAATTGACAAAATGTTTTTACCTTTGGTTCAATGCGATCAATCATACCCAAAATACGTACAGTAGGACCGAGTAATGAACTCTTTCGAATATCATAGTACGCGCCAAATAGTTGGAATGTACCATTCGATGTGCGCATGGTCTGCCAATAGATGTTATTAAATTCTAACTCGAAAATTGAAGGGTACTTGGCACACGTAGAAGATTTTTGCTGTAGAAAATTCTTGTTTTTGCTCCAGTAGGCTATGGGAAGTGAAGGAATACGGGATTCCACATCACGGACTAGCTGCTCATCATCCATGGCTAAAAAAGAGATTTTTTGTTAGAATAGAGTAAGACACAGAAATATAATATTATACCGCACCAGTTCTGTTATCAACCAGGATTTCTGATGGGTCGAAACGGTCTGTCGTTGTCGATGTGGGATCCACACCATACTTATTCTCCTTTTGCAGTAGAATTCGACCGTTTATCGGTACCGACACATATTCTTGTGGGACTATCTGACCATCGCGTATTTTAAATAGTCCCAACATCACAAATGACCACACGCATAGCGTAAAGAGTATTTTCAAAATGACTTTTGAGCCTGGCATTTTGCTAGCTTTTTCCGTTTGTAATAAAATTTTTTTAACGTACAGTATTCAAGTTAATACCTCATTCAGAATATTTTTTGTGACTGGTGGTCTTAGATCCAATCTGAAATATAACATAAATATAGATATAATCATCGTAATATGTAAAAATAAAGTCAAAAGGTTAAAACAAATCTTAGTACAAGCTAAAGGAATATACACTGAGTGCTTTTTATTATTGTGGGTTATATTTGAGCGTCTGGAATAGCACTGAATTTCTATTAATAAATACCTGACCCTAAAGTAAAAGTCCGCAATTACAAGACATCTAGTATATACATAGATAATTAACAATTCCCTTTTTAAAAAAAGTTATTCATTTTATTATGTTCTATTTTCTATAAATACCATAATGTATTTACGGTATTGAATAGGGGCGAGCTGGGATTATTCCATACATATGTACATATGTATGCGTGTATGCATGTACATAGGTACATATGTATGTACATACATAGTGTGTCGGAAACTTTTAAATAATGGTATTTATTTATGAAAAACTATTTGTACGCACTACTATCCTGAACTAAATTTTAATTCTTTTGCTTCATTGTTTTTATATACATATATATGTATGTACGTTAAACTGAAAATATATGTGGCTTTATTTTTAATTTTGGTTTAGTTTTTTTCACCTACGGTAAAAAAGTGGTAGCCATATGGATAGGCACATTAAATCAAAGAATCAATATTTCATTTTCCTCAAACACCCAAAATTTTATAGTTGGTAACACCAGATGGTATAAGAATTTATTTATTGCGGTCATTGATTCTAATTATAACCGTTCTTTCCTCTTCCTCTTCTGTTTTGTATTCTATTCCCTATTCTGAAATTGATCATCAACTGCTTGATATTTAAGTGTTCTTTTCATTTGCATACATATACATATGTATTATCTGATTTCCAATGTGAGCCGAAAAGTTTTGTTATTTTTCGTTTAATTACATTTGATCGACGATCTCAATTTAAAATGAGGTGAACATTTTCTTCGTTTCATGGAAAAAATGATACATATGTATGTACATACATACATACATCAAGCAATACAGCATGGCCGAGTGCTCTACTTAGAGCTCCTTGAAGGTACATTTTAAGATCTTACTATCTACTGATTGGAGAAGAAACAACATATGATTTTTTCTACCTAACTCTTAAGGTTACTACTACTGTACATACATACATATGTTTGAGAATGTTATGATGTCATAGAATGTAAAATATTTCAAGTAAAACACAGAGTTAAATGGAAAGCATTAAGATTCTAACAGCACATGTCACGCGCATACGCATACACATTAGCATTTTAAATTAAGCAGAAGTCACTTAACGACCGCGTGTGTCCGAGGACAGGTTCAATAATATTTGTTAAGATTCTTTTTGTTCAATTTTTTTTGTGTTGTTGGGACGAAATTTAATTTTCCAGACCGTAACTATTTATTGCACATAATAACATAGATCTCTAATTCTAGGTTAGATTCCCTTGTGATTGAATACTATTTTTTGCGCATAAGAACCATACCTAGCATCTACCCTCTTTTATTTTTTAATTTCTAGTAAACATTGGATCAGTCATTGTACATACATACGAATACCTAGCTATACCTAGAACTATGCTCTAACTATATAATAAATAACAATTGTAATAACTCATTTTGAATTGTTCTAGTTGCACACAGGTGCACACTTTTTGGGGAATGGGGTGGTTTGGTTTATTATTTGTGATTTTTTGTAAGGGCGAGCTCATTAACAGTAGTGAAAAGTTTCGATTGAATAAAAATAAACTTTTTCATCTGCTTAACTTGTAGTTATAGCAGCAAAACTTCAGGAAATATACATATTTATATATGTACATATTTATATATGTACATATACATATGTATGTATGTTATACTCGAGCATTTTTCTTGCTTCTATTCTGATCACAAAATTTCGAATTAATAAAAACAGAAACTAAAAAACTGAACAATCGGAGGGGTGTATTGTGCAGTATCGTGTTAGAATTTTCCGGTAACCCTGCAGTCTATCGGATACACATGGATAGAGTGCATTTTATCTCATCCAGGCAGACAGACAGACGCAACCTTTAGAGCAGAGAGAAGCAAAAAAAAAGAAAAAAGAATTTAACTTTTTCGTGTGGTTAGTCAATGGGAAATGCATAAACACTTCTTGTGATGTCAATAGTAGATATTCTGTGAAAAAATGTTCTCAATCTCTTATGTGTAAGTCGAAAATACATTGTATCTGCAATACATACATACATGCAAACATACGTGAAATTGGCTGAACACAAAATTTAAGTACATAACTTTAAGCACCAAAATCAAACGGATCACAATATGGAAACAAGTTTTGGTTAGTGTTTAGGAAAATGTAATAGATCGCAATTCGAGGCGAAGTCGTGCTCATCTGCTTTTGTCGAAAACGGTTGTAAGAGTTTTATTAGTTAACTTTGGCAAGAAATATTAAAAAACTAAGAAAATTAGCTTATCGTATTTATAACATGTGAAATTAATTTCATCTGCAAGTTCTTCTAATCCCATGTTAATGTGCAATTGTTTTGTATTTGTACCTGCACAACTAATGGTTTTTTTGATTCTCAACCACGTATTACAAATTTATAGCCCGCTAGTTTATGAATGTTGTGCTTTAATATCCAAGAAAAACAGCTTAAACAACTCGTTTCACCTTTTCGCGAAAATCGAAAAACCAATTTCTCCATATGCATTAGCAAAACGCGTTTTCCCGTAGATACATATCATTTAATGCAACTGAACATCATTACACCGCACCAGATACCAGAAGCAGTATTAAAGTTGAATGTGGCGGCATTCAAGAAACCGCTTGCTGCACGATAGTATCTTGGCAAACTTGAACTTGTTCGTCCAATGATGTTTTTGTGATAGATCATGGATAGATTCACTGTAATATAAAAATCTGTGAACTGAATATTCGATATATGTATGTATCTATGTGTATCGATTGGTCATGATATGCACGCTTATTTGAATGTTGTTGAACTGCTTATTTGCCCACTGTTATGCGTCAAAGATGTTGTTTTATCTTTCGTCCACGAAGTCAACAAACTAGTTTTCTCCTATTTCTGCGGTCATCTTGGAAATAGACCCCTTCCTATCTATTAAATATTGGATCCGTAACATAAAGAGAGAGCGAACGAAAGAAAAATAAAAGCGGGATAGGGAAAAAGAAAATTGGAAAATACTAATCAGCGATAATTAAAACACTTGATTTATAGAAGAAGAAATATTTTCTATGAATGTATTATGTACTAATATACAACTAGTCGTTACCTTAAATGAAAGCAATCCGATAACAATTTTACTTGCTCCTTATAGAGGATAAGTATTGGTTTCGTGAAGATTTTCTATCTAAATACTCCAGGATGTCAATGAACTTCCAGCAGTATGGTGCATATATGCATAAGGAAGTATCTACATATATGCGAATACGACTTGAAACTACCAATTCAAAATAAATTATTTAAGATTAATCCCAGCAAATATATAGTGTACATTTCTAAAAACAATATGTTCGAGATTTTTTGTCTTCATAGTCCTAATGTTAACATTTACATTCTTATGTGAAATGAGAATAAAAATGTTGGGAAAGAAACTGAAGGAATTAATGCAAATAAGCATTTAAGTACAAAATGTTCTTGTCCTTTAGAATCAAAATTTATGCAAAAATACATATTTACTATAATTTTCAACGAACTTTTCTAGTTTTAAAAGAGTTAAGAGCATAAACAAAGCATAAGTACTTTAAGCCATTTATCATGCACACTAGACTAATCCAGTGACATTCAAAATCGATGTTAAGAACTACATATTTCCGAAACTACATCCAGTGCAATAAGAGTGCTGGAGATGTATGCTTACAAGTGGGGAACTGCTTTTGATGCCAAGTGCAAAGGCACTTTGCAAGGCTGTTGACTAAAATGTCTGCTTTTGCAGCCAGACATGTATGTACTTCTCTGACAAAGCGAACTAATATAAATTAAAATTCAATTATATACCACCGATATGCTCGAAACTAGACCGCATAGTATCAGTCGATTAAAAGAATAATAAAAATAAGAATAAGAAGATAAATATTACTGTGATAAAAAGATTGTTGTAATCGGATATAAAATAAAATGAGATGTCTTTCATTTAATTTTTTATGCTGTATATTATGTTATCTACTACAATGCGTAACTGATAGCCCCGGTAGTGTTTGCGTACTGAGTTCCAATCGCATCAGTATCTTAAGAACCTGTACTTGTGGGAAAGTGTAAGGAAATATTTTTAGTTGGTCCATGAATATCAAATAGCATTGTCAACATGTATAACTGTACGTTTTGCAATACTATCTAAGCTCAAAAAATATTTAGATTTAGTATATACATACATACATACATAATAAGCATTATTTAGAACATGTGTAGGCTCCTCCAATACTGATTTACGCAATTCTTTTAAAAAAAATTACAATAAACCAATTTTACCTCTGGTTAATAAAAACAATTTCCAGCTGTTTCCAAATATGATTTCATGAGAAGTTGACTTTAAAACTCGTTGCTCATATTTATTTGAGATACATTAGCTGCCACCTCACTGTAACAAAGAAATACCGGAAAACAGTGCTACTCTTACTCATTCATACTCGCACTCTTATTGTTAACACCTGATGTCATTTATATAGAAGCAATAGCAATAGCTAAAGTTGTGCACTATTGGGGTGAAGTTCAGAATTTAACTTGGTATGGCTTAGGTGGACACTTAAGGAGTGCACGTACGAAGGTAATAGTCGACAAGCAAAGTTATTCGTGACAAGAATGAAATGTGCTCCGCAACTGCTGGCTTTATGTTTATTAATGTTATTTTTTTTTGCATAAACTTTTCAAGCCTTTAATTGGATTTAAAAAAAATGCTTTTCAAATCGTAAATAAATCAGATAACATTGCAGGTCAAACGACTTGATGACTAAAGCAATTTTAGTAACAAATTTTGTGCGTGTTTTCAAATGAATTGTATTAATTAATGCTTACGAGTAAATTTAGGAGCAACGTTACTGTTTATATTTGCGATGAACCCTGTAAAAAGGAGAGATGAAATACAGTGCAATTTCCGTCCTGATTTTTTTATTCTATTCTTTGGGTTGGTGCATTCAATTTCAATACGCTTTCGTGCCCCAGAAAACGAAAAAGCACATGCACGTTAATGGGGGGTTGTAAAGTCTATATGGCATCCACATTGGAACTAATTCAATGCTAATTAACTACACATTTGTTGACCTAAATAGTTATGGGCACCTTTCAGTGCTTTGATGTTTTATGATTCCACAAACACGAACGGGTGCCGGAAGAGTCAGTTTTTTTTTTTTTTTTTATAGAACAAGCTCCAGTAGGATTTATAGTGAGCATTTGAAAAGAAGAGCACAGTTATTTAGATTAGGTCATTGTCTCAAGAAAAATTTACTACACATTTTATGCATAGCAGGAACCCAAAAAAGTGAGCCTGTCCGCTGTTTTTTATCAGATTAGAGCTTACACAAGTATGTGATAGGATCATTTTTACTTCCAGTTCATATCAATATACATTATGTCCTGTGCCTTAAACATGAGTGAATTTTAGAAGATCAATTTTGTTAAGCAACATTTTGGAAACTTAAGTATGTATATAGACATGTATGTATTCCTGCAGATCTCTGGTCAGGATGTCTGCATATGACTGCTGATCCTGTACATGAAGCAAGCTGAAAGTTTCTAGGTATGCATCTTTTTGAATTGAGTTCCAAAATTTTTTGCTTCTAAATCAAAAGATTTTCACGTGGTGGCGCCACAATCAGAACTACTTGCTGGAAACCTGTAGCAGGATGTGGAAGTACCTCATCGAACGGTAATGGGACAACTCCTTGCCTACCACATGTTAGGTATCATCAATGAACTTCTAAGTATTTGTTATACGTACATGTGTAAAATATATGCAAATACAAATACAAATATTTGGCAAAACGGACATATGTGGTCCAGAGCCTAGCTTTTCGCGACCATTCATGTTGTGCGTGTTATATTTTTTCACAAATGGAAGGGACCTACAGTTTAGAGCCATATCCGAAAGGCACACTGAGAAGCTTTCTCATGACAGTTATTACTCTCGGACGTTTGTCAGACATTCGCGAGAAGTGGGACCGTGAAAAAAATTGTTGGTGTTTTCTGGGATTCCAACGTCGAACCTCCCGCTCTACTATCCAACGCACTAAACACTTGAGCTACGGCACGCATATTATATACACATACATATGCACATACACATATGCAAACACATTAAAATAATACATATTGAATTCTACACAATGAAGTACTGATCTTATCTTCAATATCAGTTTTGTCGATGAGTGTACATTTCTGTCTAATGACATACGTGGATCAAAACAACTCAACACTTGCGTAGCCATAAGACTGTACAAAATAAAAATAGACTCTTCTTGAGTAGGGTGATGTGAATATGGTAGGTATTTTCATCATTCTCACTTTTTTTGCGGTAAATTAATGTATTTTTCTATTGTCAGCCTCTTTCGTATTACGTGTATAGAAGAGTTAAATTTATGTTAGTCGCATACCACGCCATATTACTAACAAACACTGTTTTCGATTTTCCGAATATCTTTCGGATGTTTGCTTGCAATTATCAAGTACAAATGGTTACTTAATGATAGCCGTGTATTTTTATTAAAGGCCTCAAATTAATATTTTTCACCTGCTGAATTTAATTGTTAAATCACTGCTGGACATAATTACAGATGTTATTTAATCACTGATGAGTTCATTCATGAAACATTTGAGGGATTAAAAGTGGAATGCGGAAGAAATGTATATTACATCATTTGTAAGTAAAACGGAGATCAAACTTAATAGTTCTCTCCCTATACTTTAAATTTCTTGAATTTGATTTTTTAAAAAGAAATACGATAAGACGTACAAATTTGGTCAATGAGTACAAATGAGTCAATGTATTTTGTTTAATGTTTCAAATGAATAACCCTTATGACATACATATGTATGTAGGTACATATACAACATATACATAAGTAGGTAAATAACATTTTTACTCACCTTCGAAATGTATTTTTCAAAAATGAAAGCAAATCTAAATCGGGGTTCTCATTGTGTTATTATCTAGAAAAAAGAAGAAATGAAATGGTAAAAATTATTTAGTTGAGCGGTTATTATTCTATCATAATTGAACTGCAGTTTGGAACGTGCCGTTTACTACAACTCATTACTTTCACATTAAAAAAAAACATTTAACGCAATAATATTGTCTAGGTTAAATTAAAACTACTTTCTAATAAAACTCATTAACCGAAAGATTAAATGGGAATTATGCAGCGGTGAAATCGTTCGCAAAAGTGTCAATGCTCTAGTTGCCTCTTTTATATTCGCCGAGTTGTTTACGCATTTTGGATTTGGTCTGTCTTTGAAACACCAGAGAATGGATGAGTGCAAATAAAATAATTTATGCATATTCACCTTTAAGACTCGGAAAAAGTTCCACTGACTTAAACTCACTAGCCAACATCTACAGATTTATCTATAGGTTTAAAAATTGGGCATGAATTATTCATTTCCGGTAATTTAATTTCTTCTTAAGATTACTATCTTCTATTAGTACTAAACCTTAACTTAAAATATTGTGTTATATTTCAAAATTGTCGTTGAGGACATTAAACAGAAGATGGAAGGAAGGACCACAATTTAAACTTAGTTCACACAAACATCTGATGAGCGCCGGAATATATTTATGCTGTCGTCGATCTAAGTATGTGCATATGTACTATGTCGCAATACTACAGAAAAAAAAAGTTCACAAATAGGTGCAAAGGAGACGAGTAAACTAAAAATAAACACCTTAGCAGCGCTGAATCTGAGCAGTGTAGCATTTACGTATGTATTGCGGAGAACGCGGTGACGGCGGAATATTTCTGTTCTCATCATTTCAATCACAATATCAGCGTGAATTTATATTTTACCTCTCGTCCGTCATGTTGTTCTCGTTCGAAATTCAATGATTTCTCTAGAAAAGAGGTTCCTCTGCTTACTCTTTGTTCAAACTGATTTATAATCAACTGAATCATACAGAATTGTGGGTACGCTTTGTGTCGGAATGGGAAACATATGTATTTAGGTATTATCTAGTTATATGTTTGATGGGCAGAATTTCTAATGACTATTTCAATATCTTTTATTTTATCAAACGGACCAAGCTTTTATAAGACTTACTCGTAACTTCACTGTAGCTATCACCACTACATGTATTCATAGTAGCCGTAGGGTAGTAGTAGTATAAATTCCAAAAACCCAGAGCCAAACTTTTTTATTTAAAAAAAAAAATTATTCATCTCACTTAAGGGAAAAACTCAAAGATACTTCACGTTTTATACAGTGGCGATAAAATAAAAGGCACATTTTCGTTAATTTTTTCAATTTCAAATTATGTGTAGCTATGTATATTCAAAAAAGTTCATATGTAGAGTTTTCCACGGCCGAAATAAAACCCAATCATGCATTTTATTCAATTTAAAATTTGATTACAATTCTGTGGTAAACAAAGTAACGTTGCAATTTTTATTGAATATTCATATGTAGGTATGTACATACTTTAATTAATTAATGATTGGGTGACTGGAACTAGTTATGTAGGTACTGACAATTAGGATGTCGACTGCATTATTTTCAAAACACTCAAATTTAAAACCAAGAAAAAAAGTTATAATTTTTATAATTTATGATTTTTCTTTCGGTATCTGGCCACCATCTTGTTTTCGCCATATTGGATTTCTACATATTATTATTCTAAAAATATCTAAATATATTAATATAAAATATCCTTTAATTTGATACCCGAACCATTAAAATCCGTTCAGAAATAAGGAAGTTATAGTAAAAACAAATTAGCTCTTAAATCAGCATGTAAGGGTATCATAAAGAAGAGTTTGAGTACCTCTGGAGAGGGTCAGTTTACCTACTGTTTTCTGAAGATTTCTGGGGGCCTGATGTTTCACAAAAATTTACTGCGGAAATTCAATGGGTATTTTCCGTGATATCTCCGGTACTAGAAGGGCTAGCGACTTGAAACAAAAACCCAAATGTAGGGCAGAGGGTGTACTTTATTTTGAGTGCAATTATTTTTTCGGAGAACAGGGTGGTGCGAAAATTTGTAATCTAACTCTCGAGAAAACTTCGTTACGAAACATATTTGTTTTTTTAGGTGCAAGTAAATAATAAGTGATTCCGAAAAGGACGCCGCGCCGCATCATTGATTACTCACATGATAAGTACGCACTTCGAAGCAATCAACAGTAAATCGATAAAAAAAAACTGTATTGCAAGTATGTGTAAGTTCTCAAAAGCAACTTTGGCACAGGGGTGAACGTTTTTCGGCTCAGCTTTTTGGATGGATTATTTATAATTTTTATAATTTATGATTTTGCTTTTGTTATCTGGCCACCAACTTGTTTTCGCCATATTGGATTTCTACACATTATTATTCTACATAAAATATCCTTTAATTTGATACCCGAACCATTAAAATCCGTTCAGAAATAAGAAAGTTATAGTAAAAACAAATTAGCTCTTAAATCAGCATGTAAGGGTATCATAAAGAAGAGTTTGAGTACCTCTGGAGAGGTCAGTTTACCTACTGTTTTCTGAAGATTTCTGGGGGCCTGGTGTTTCACAAAAATTTACTGCGGAAATTCAATGGGTATTTTCCGTGATATCTCCGGTACTAGAAGGGCTAGCGACTTGAAACAAAAACCCAAATGTAGGGCAGAGGGTGTACTTTATTTGGAGTGCAATTATTTTTTCGGAGTACAGGGTGGTTCATAGTTTCAGAGGGTGCGAAAATTTGTAATCAAACTCTCGAGACGACTTCGTTACGAAGCATACTTGTTTTTTTAGGTGCAAGTAAATAATAAGTGATTCCGAAAAGGACGCCGCATCATTGATTACACACATGATAAGTACGCACTTCGAAGCAATCAACAGTAAATCGATAAAATAAAAACTGTATTGCCAGTATGTGCAAGTTCTCAAAAGCAACTTTGGCACAGGGGTGAACGTTTTTCGGCTCAGCTTTTTGGATGGATTATTTATAATTTTTATAATTTATGATTTTCCTTTTGGTATCTGGCCACCAACTTGTTTTCGCCATATTGGATTTCTACATATTATTATTCTACATAAAATATCCTTTAATTTGATACCCGAACCATTAAAATCCGTTCAGAAATAAGGAACTATAGTAAAAACAAATTAGCTCTTAAATCAGCATGTAAGGGTATCATAAAGAAGAGTTTGAGTACCTCTGGAGAGGGTCAGTTTACCTACTGTTTTCTGAGGATTTCTGGGGGCCTGGTGTTTCACAAAAATTTACTGCGGAAATTCAATGGGTATTTTCCGTGATATCTCCGGTACCAGAAGGGCTAGCGACTTGAAACAAAAACCCAAATGTAGGGCAGAGGGTGTAGTTTATTTTGAGTGCAATTATACTTTCTGAGTACAGGGTGGTTCATAGTTTCAGAGGGTGCGAAAATTTGTAATCAAACTCTCGAGACAACTTCGTTACGAAGCATACTTGTTTTTTTAGGTGCAAGTAAATAATAAGTGATTCCGAAAAGGACGCCGCATCATTGATTACACACATGATAAGTACGCACTTCGAAGCAATCAACAGTAAATCGATAAAATAAAAACTGTATTGCCAGTATGTGCAAGTTCTCAAAAGCAACTTTGGCACAGGGGTGAACGTTTTTCGGCTCAGCTTTTTGGATGGATTATTTATAATTTTTATAATTTATGATTTTCCTTTTGGTATCTGGCCACCAACTTGTTTTCGCCATATTGGATTTCTACATATTATTATTCTACATAAAATATCCTTTAATTTGATACCCGAACCATTAAAATCCGTTCAGAAATAAGGAACTATAGTAAAAACAAATTAGCTCTTAAATCAGCATGTAAGGGTATCATAAAGAAGAGTTTGAGTACCTCTGGAGAGGGTCAGTTTACCTACTGTTTTCTGAGGATTTCTGGGGGCCTGGTGTTTCACAAAAATTTACTGCGGAAATTCAATGGGTATTTTCCGTGATATCTCCGGTACTAGAAGGGCTAGCGACTTGAAACAAAAACCCAAATGTAGGGCAGAGGGTGTAGTTTATTTTGAGTGCAATTATTTTTTCTGAGTACAGGGTGGTTCATAGTTTCAGAGGGTGCGAAAATTTGTAATCAAACTCTCGAGACAATTTCGTTTAACATACTTGTTTTTTAGGTGCAAGTAAATAATAAGTGATTCCGAAAAGGACGCTGCATCATTGATTACTCACATGATAAGTACGCACTTCTAAGCAATCAACAGTAAATCGATAAAAAAAAACAATGTATTGCTAGTATGTGTAAGTTCTCAAAAGCAACTTTGGTACAGGGGTGAACGTTTTTCGGCTCAGCTTTTTGGATGGGAATAGTTCTTGTCTCCTGTTTTGTATCATGTCACCAGCAACTGTATCCGAAACAGTCTTATAACATGTGTGCTAAAAATTGATAGAAGTGAGTGGTTTACAGTCACTTGAACTTATGCGGGTTACCGACTTAATAGCATGCACCTTCAACGTTGAAAACTACCAGCATTAATATAATATAAAGTTGAAAATGCTAAATATTCACTACCGTAATAGGTCTTACCGGAAGAGAGAGCAGCTCTTAAATAGAGTCCGTAATAATAACTGAGAAATTCCGATATTATAAAATTGTTTAATATTCATACAGCGCAAACAGATGAATTTTTTGAATTATAAATCGCAGTATCACTTACGTCAATAACCGTATAGAACTTAACACATTTGGAATAGATTAAATTTATATCATTTTATGATAAGCTTGTCATCAGAAGCATCTTAGAACATTGTAACTATAAATATATTATGAAAGCATTGAGGTATCAGATAAATAGATTACTTGCATTCTTTATGTTGTTATTCGTAAATAGGTTGATATACATATGTACATACATACATAGTTTCAATGCAATCAACACTCTAAAATTTAAGTCAATGAAACGTACAACACATCTATGCATCAGTCAGGTAAAACCCTTGCTATAATTGTGTGCAATTTCAATTGATTTTCAAAATAGTTTCCTAAGCACTCACTGAAATACATAATCGTTCGCGAACATGAATTTAAAAAAAAAAATTGTTTGTGGCTGTTTTCAACTGGAGCGTGAAATAAAAAAGATACAAGGCTGCTGTGACGGGCCAGCACACCCCATACGAAAGGCATTAAGCCTAACAACTAAACCCATTTGCTAGCAAGCGTGAACATGGGTTATTCTCAGCTATGAAAAAAATCTGCGAGCGAAATTGTTTCAAGTACATGCTCTCTGTGTGATATAGGTAGTGTTGTGGTAGTGTTGTGGCGCCACAAGCTTTTGTACAGCTGGTATTTGGGTTATTGGTTGATGGTCTTCCGATTGGCACACAACAATGAATTCAAAAAGGGCAAATGTATTCGATTGATCTATTGTCCAATAACTGATGTAGTAGTTTTTATTACTTATCATTTAACTTAAGATTCAAATTAAGTTTAAAATGATGATAGGCAGAAAAATTTGTTCATTGAAAATACGTTACTATACTAATAACAATAACTGTCTGTAAGTCTTAGAGGAATACAAATAAATAGAAAACGCGTTCCGGAAACCAGTTTGAAGTTGGGACACTTAATATAAAGGAAACTAGTTTAACCATATTCTTGGAATCATTTTTTGGAAACTGATTAAAGAGCTGATACCATTTCTGTGCAGTGGTGTCTTTACAATTTTCCACTACTACGTCCAAGGATGATTTCAAGGAATGAACAAATATATTGAAAGCGGGACTGTGCCCGTCCGGCGCGGGACATTTAATTTTGGGCTAAAAATCGGGACGTCCGGCCAAAATCGGGACGTCTTGCAACCCTGGTAGATACATACTTATCGACAATGCAAGCTTTTAAATAATACTGGGGGAGTCCAGATCAAAAGATCACCTCTAAATCGGTCACCGATATGCACGTTTGAAACATGTTTCTTTTGAGTTTGATTGCCTGTTGCAATGTACATTATTGAAACTTTTGTCAAACAGATTTGATTTGCTATACAATGAAAGATTTTTTCAATAATAAATACTGTACAACAGTGCATAAACTGACATCTAAGTATCATACGCATGTTTAATTACAAGGTAATTGACAAAATAAGTTTTTTGTTTTGTTCAACAAAAACAAATCAAGTAATTAATAATTCATTAAACTAAAGGTCGAAATGCGCGTTAGCTTAGATGCTAGAGGATGGATACATTGAGGCCGCACAGCACTGCGGGAATAACCTAGTAAAAACGGTAAGCGGGTGGAGGGTAGATGAATATACCAAACCGATTTGATTGCTTCACTACATGCTCAATGACTCATTAGGTTAGCAAGATAGGTTAAAGGGTTGCTCAAAAATACACAAAAATCTTTTTCTCGGTCCCACCTCTCGAGAATTTCTCACAAACATTAGAGAGTAAAAACTGACCCTAGACCCTATAACAACTGTTTGCGCCAAATATTGCGCATGTATGTATACAGTATGTATTTATGTATTTATATGCTTATTTTTTTCACAACTGTTCCGTGTGCTGTCATTATTTTTGAAAAGGCATTAAAGAGGTACTTTCTTGAATTTGAATAAGGCTTAGAGTCAAAGTTATGTTCTTGTTTCCAGAATTGTCTCCAACTATTTGATTTTCGTAATCTGTTTCTTTCTCCTCTTTATTCATTACAACACATCAACATATTGTAAAGCTTTACTTATACATACCTTATTCTCTACTTTTTCTCTTAAACTTCTTAGTTTTCTACTTTCTGCGTTTATAATAAGGCAATAGGTAATCAAGATTTTTCTAAAGTCTTCTTCTTAAAGACGTGAAGAAGTCTTCTGTCGTTGTTGCAATGAGCCCTACATGTATCGTCTGAAAATCTGATATTGTTGAGGTATTTTGCCATCTATTTTTAGTCAAACGTGGTACCCCTCAGTAATCAGCCGGGTTGAAGAGTTGTCAGTATTTTTTTTTTTGGTTTGGTAGTTATTTATCTGTATCCGTCCATTTATCTGTGTATGTACACATCTACATACATAAATATACTTTTTACTTCTTACAATATGTTTCTATAAAACCACTTTTCTTGTTGCCCCTTTATTAAAATGAAAAGTATTCTTCATGTATTCAACAATATAACTAGAGTATAAGCATTTAAATATATATTAAATCATCTGCCGTCCACAATTTATTTAAGTAAAGAGGCGTACAAAAATAACCTTATTCAAAATGTGTTCACTGCATTAAAAAAATTTAAAAAAAAGTCCAAGTGAATAAAGGCCTCTTTTTGATTCCAAAGAAGAAACTTCTACTCCTAAACCGACAGTTAATAACCACGGACTTTTGTATGTCGTTCGTTGCTTTTCAAAATTAGGACTCACAACGTGAACGGTGGAGAAAATATCCAGTCCTTTCCAAACAAACAAACACAGGTAAAGTAAATATGTATGTATGTATGTATTTTTGTACTCTTATTGCAAGAATATTTTAAACAATTTAAACTAATGACATTTGCATTATACTTTTAGTGTTTATAGTGCTTGTGTTTTTTCGCTTTAATTTCACAGAGCTTGACATTGAAATGATAAATATGGATTTCACGTCTGTGCTTTATTTGTCTTTTAGATAATAGGTCGAAAAAGGAAATTTGTTAGTTAGGATGGTAACGGACTTTGCGAAAGCAATCATAATCACAAAAAGTGACGCATTTCTAAATGTTGAATAGTTTTATTTCCCTCGAAAAATGTGTTAATTTATTGACCACGTGCCGAATCTAGTGTGAACTCAACAGATAACATCTTCTTAAAGTAAATATTTATATACATACCAACATACATATGCATGTAGTACAAAATAAATCCATTCAATGGTATTTGTTATTTATTTGAATTTAGTTTCGTACAGCCTCGTAAAGTAATGAAAACCAATATTAGCAAAAGAAAATATTTGAGGTCACAATAGGGACACATGAGATAACCAAAAATTTAAAGTTTTGCATAACAAGATTTTTCAATACTAGATATTTATTAACATAAAAAAAAAAGTTTTTTTTTGTCTTCTGAGCATATGAACTCCAAAACTTTTATTTTTGTATTTATCTTTTAATTAATTTGATGCAACACCTTGTGGAGTGTTTTTTTTTTAAATGACGGGTGAGAAGTGTAGCACATTGACGTGCATGCTATTCCAAAATACAATTGTCATCTACAACATGGTTTATTTCTTGTAAACTGAACAAAAAAATGTTTACAAACCATTTAACCAGCAAAAAATTTCAAAGGAGGATACAAACTTAACTAGACTCTAGCGGATATATGTATTTGTCGAATGCGACAGGGAGTACACCATAACCTCAACTCAGGTTACTGTTGCTCATTTCACATGGACTGTGTAAATTTAAATTCTTTTTCCCTTTGCCATTCGCTTTGCGTGATTTTATGTTTCATAATATGTATGTATGTACCTACCTGAATGTATGCAAAAAAAAGAAAAAAAAAATGCTTTCTTTAAATTAAACTAAGTATTGCCCAAATACAACAAGAATATGAAATATTAGGTATTTTGGTAGCGCTTGTTATTTAAGAACTTTACTTACTTAAAGGGCGTTTATTTGCTCCGTCGAGTTAGGAGTTTTGAACCCAGTTGTTTTGCCAAACCAAAGTAGCAGCGGTTTGCTAGGGTTATTCTTCGCCGGATCTCCACAAAGGAGTCATGCGTGGGATTTATATTTGTTCTGAGGTAGGTGAACTCCTTAAGTACCTCGAAGTTGTAGTTATCAACAGTGACGTTTTGTCCAAGGTTTTGGGCAGATAATATTTTGTTTGTTGATAACATATACTTCGTCTTGTCCTCATTCACTTCAAGACCAATTCGTCTCGCCTGCGTAAACGCCTCTACGACGGCTTGCCGGGGTCTTCCGATAATGTCAATATCGTCTGCGTATCCCAGCAGTTGGATAGACTTGTGAAAGATAATGCCTTCCCTGTTAACACCTGCCCTGCGCACTATCTGCTCCAACACGATATAAACAATCATTTATAGCACGCACTGCGGTATATAAGGGCCTTTATTCAAATGCAACTTTTCAAATTGATTTTTCGTTTCTGCTTTTTCTTCAACAACTTCAAAATTTAAAAATTCGACTTATGTACATACATATGTATATAGTTGAAATGATTTGAAGGAAAACACCTGAGAATTCGGGCGTGATTAGTAAATTATGCACATATGTATGTACAAATATATGTACGTTAGTGGGACATACAGCCCAAAAAATACGAAAATACATTAAATGTCAAAATAAAGATACTAGCGAAATATGTACATAGTTACCCATAGCATTGTGATCAAGAAATATATAATACATATGTATATAAGAGAAAAAAATAAAATTTGTTAACATTCTTCTCTTACGCATTTCCTATTTATCATTCATTCGCAAATCGGGTATCATTGTTTGCATACAAATCACGAGGAGTCCCCTTGGGGCAACAGGGCGAATCTCTCACTTGGAGGGCCTTTCCCCTCTTTTGTATAGCAGGACAATAGCGTATACTCATTCATAAACACTTACAGATGTGTGAAAGTAAATTACGAACAGCATCAGGCAAACGAAATTGCAATAAAAAGTCATGAATTGTTCAGTTCTCAATTTCCATTGAACAGGAAATCATACTGCATTTGATAAAAGGGTACGATTATTCGAATTTGACTTCGGATCACAATCAAAAAGAATGGATGTAGGGGTGGTGTTGTTTAGGGTAACATTTTGTCGATGAAAGACGGATAAGTGCTCTATGACTAATGAAGCGAATACTATATTACTTCGCGTATTCAGAACAAAACAAATCATTATTACTCATTTAGTCATTTGGATGAAACATCAAATCTGTTAGAGAGCGAAACGTATGAACCAAATCATTAAGGTCAATGAAAGCAGAATTTCTTCCGACACACGCGGAGAATGGAATTACCTACTTCTAATTAAAGTTATGTAATTTATATTTAACCAAATGACGTTAAAATATTATAGGGTTTTAGAAAAAAACAGGAAATGTTATCTGCGTAAAAAATTAAAATTACTTGCACAAACAGAATAATCAGCAATGTAGTCAGTTTCAATATATATACCCTACCGCCTTTTCATATCCTTCAAAGACTGAAAACGTAGAAAATACAAGGTTCTGACGATGACCCATTTCCTGTGGGTGAGTGGCTGGTCGTTCAGTCCTTTGCACGTTCAGTCGACATTGGCTTGGAAAGAAACACGAATGAATGAATTAAAGAGCTTGGATAAGGGGATCGTCGAGAAAACTGCTGGAGGCATGTTATGTTGCATGTAGAATAACTATGCGTCTCTCTGGTATCCTTTATGCATTTTGTTTACATTCTGTTTGATTACTTGCTTCAGTTTTTTGGTTAGAGAGCAAAAATCACTGCACTGCCCAAAGTAATGTAACGAGATTATTTCTTAATTTATTTCCTCGCATACAAGCAAATTGACAACTCCACAGTCTCATATGCACTTGTAGAGTGTATAGTTCAGAGGTGCTTTAGCTACGATTTGCTTCGTTTTTCCAGTATGGCGTTTTATTTTTATTAGTTGGGGTAGTTTTAATCGAATACATATATCGCTGAAATAACTCACGGTTAGTCTGACAGTTTTCTCTGAATAGGGAAAAAACTCAAAAGAAGGAAGAGATCTTTTCGAGGGGAAAATATACATCAAGAATGTATAAAAGAACAATGGTGAATATAAGACTTTATTTACGACCCTTTATGGGTCGTCCTCTTCGGACATACAATATGTTATAGGATCGTTAATCAAAAAAAAAAAAAAAAACTAGTACTGCTGGCAAGCGACATGTGCCAGGAGTTTATTGTTTGCCCAGAAAGAAAAATGAGAACGAGGGTAGAGTAGATCACTTCAATGAGAGAGCTGTAAAAACAAGAGCGTGTTGAAAGAATATTTGCAAACGATTTTTTATCGAACAAAAAGAAATTCAACTGCGATGGAGTGGATTTTTGAATAGTTGAACTTTTGTTAGACTTTCATTCCTTGAACTGAGTTATACCATTGTATATGAAACATATGTTTATACAATGGTTATACGTACATTTATGTACATACGTACGTACATACATATACAGACTGCCTAAGTTTTGTGGTTTTTTCGCATAGATATGTATGTACATATATTTATAAATATGTTATATAGTTATGTATACATAAATGTTTGTATATGTATATATGTATGTATATGTATGTACATACGTATACATTAATATATATGTATGTACAACAACATTAATATGTTTTTTTTTCTGATAGTGATTGACCTTGTATTCAGTGTTACTATAACGACTAAGTATACAAAGTTCTTCTCCTGGGCATCAGCAACCTCTGATTAGAAAATTTGTTATCGATTCATAAAAGATATAACTAATCTAGTAAAAGCCTAATTTATCATTCACTTTCTGTATTTTATTGTATTTGAAGTTTTTTTTTGGAAACCATTTCTCTCATGCCAACATGTTCTGCACTAAATAATTTTTCTGCAACTAGTGTGAAAAATTGTTTATGTACATGCTCAATCAATGTAAAGCTGCTTAGAAAGTATGTTTGCGTGATTTTTTTTTGATTTATATCTAATGCTATGTAAGAGCTATCATGTACAACATTAGTTGTAAGTTTAATTGGTGCTTAATTGGATTTCCTATAAACGTTATTTAGTTTCGAAAATAAAATACGACATGGTGCAATTGGTTTAGTGTTCTTAACTTTCAGTTTCCGTCGTTGAGCAAAAAAAAAAAAAAAAGAAAAAATAACAATTTATGGTAAGTGAAATAAAGTGACTTAAAAGAAAAGAATATATGTACATACATATGTACATATGTATACGTATCTTCATTTTTATAGAGTTACGAAATGTTTCCAAAATAAAACAAAAAGTTATGTACATACATACATACATAAATATGTATATTCCATTAGACAACAGAATTAAATCATAATATATTGGTCAATGAGAGACTTCAGTTTTACTGTTCCGATTGTAAGCTACTTCCAATCGTTACATTTAATGACCGAGCAAGATCGTTGAGAAGGCAATGCTTCTTCTTTAACGAGTGCTTCACCGCCGGCGTTGTTATGAAAAAATGAGTTAACACGGAAAATACGTGAAGCAATTTTTATATTGCCTTTCGATTCTTAACAATACAATATTTTGATACATTGTGTCAAACATTTTGACGGCTTTTAATCCGCTTTATGTAATATAACTTTCGTTTATTGAAGAAATAAACACATCTGAAATCGTTCGCTTTTATAAAGTGCGTTGCTTTTATAACCATATTGCGTATGCGCGCCAATTGGTCTCGTTAATTATTTGAATAAAGGCACTGTAGGAATGCATAGCTTATTAAATAAATGACACTTGATTTTTTTCTTAAATTTGTCACTCGTGTATTGGGTACCAATGCTCTCCTTCGATAGCATGCCGATCGTAAAATTTCCGAAAAATGATAAAATACACTTTTATCGCACTTTGGACATTCACTTTATGAATTTCTTTGACTCAGAACCGAGAGCGGTATTTTTGTTTTTTTTTAATATTGTTAGACGGCTACTTAGTGTGCGCGCACATTGAAGATAAGATTAAGCAATGCGGTTCAATGTTCATTAAGAACACATTGACTGGGTATTCCATTCGTAAGATTGTTCGAACTATTTCAGTTTATCGTTCTCTTTTGCTGGGTTAATTAGGGCTCCATAATGTATAAGTTAATAATACTCTTCGCATCAATATTCGCTATAATCTTGATAACGCAATCAAATGCGGCCCAGCAAAGCAATTTGGACAAACTGAAAGCCCAATTTCTTCCGTCCGAACTTGCCGGTACTAATTTTACTGTGGATGATGCAAAGAAAATTCTCAGAGAGAAGTGTCGAAAAGTTTCCGGAGAAAATGAGACAGTGTTCTTACAAGCACAGAAGGGTGCAGCGGAATTTATGAAGTGCATTTCGGGCTTAGCTAATCTGACGGCTTTACAACAAGAAATCGAGATAGCCAAGCCCATCGGCGAACTAGACATAGTTTTTTCCAAGTACTGTGATAAAAGACCACAAGTCGAGCTATGTGTTAATAATTTCAACGCCAAGATTCAACCATGCCTTAACAACGAGGAAAAGGCACATAACGCCGTCATGTTACGAATCGCGACAAGTCTGTTGGGATTTATATGTCAAAAGGGGGGCGATCAAATCGCTCTATTTGTCGCTGAAGAGGGACCCGAATGCCTTGAAGCAAACAAAGAAAATATCAACAGCTGCATGAATGCTTCGTTTGCCGGATACATCCCTAAGAACGGGATTCCAGATGTTAATAACCTGCCGCAGTTTGTTATAGGAAAAAAAGAGTGCATCGATCTCCAGGACTTTGAAGAGTGTGTTTTGTTTTACTTGGAAAAATGTAACGATATTACTCCTTCTAATATTATCGAGTCTATGTTCAAATTTGTGAAAAACGAAACCAAGTGCCAACCGAAGCCTATCGAGAAGTCGGCCCGAAGTGAAGCATCGCCACATCTTATAAGTATCACCCTCATAAGCGTTCTAATTATGGCCATTCTACAAAAAATAGTTTTGTGAATATTTTTAGTTAAGTGAAGTTATTTATTTCCTTATTTGCAAATGAATAAAAAAAAAAAAAGCATTTGATGTTTTATTAGCTTAAAGTCTGGGGTTACATGAGGTCTTTTTTGCAAATTTATTTGCCACTTTGCCTTGATCTTAAAATAATGACCACTCATAAAATGGAAATATTTTTACTAATGGATTTAATAGCAAAAAAAAATAAGCGATTAGTCATTTGTTTGCTCTTCACATTTATTTCCTAGATGTAAATACTCGTATCATAATTTTTAGTGCATTGAATTTTTTGATTCCATCGTATAACAAAGATAATATGTAATACTCATGAATTTATTCTTTGTACCTAATAAAAAAGACGGTAAACTATTGTAGTTCAAAGCCATCCAGAACTCATTTAAGTTAGACATTGACCTTAAACGGATTCTTGGGTCATAAACAGTACAACAGCACTTGGGAAATTGTGTTTTCAGAGGTAAGCGGTCTTATCGCATTTAATTGGCATTTGGTTAATGAACGCTTGATATCGATCACTAAAATAAAAAAAAAAGCTAAATGGTTTGAATATAATTATCGCTGTCAAAATTACCTAACAACGTTCATTTAGAGCTTTCATTTTACGAATGCTTTCAATTTTTAAGTGAAAATGACTTTTGGTTGCTTTTTGTTAAATAATGGTTTAATAATGGGCTATTAGTGATTGTGTTTTGAATTAGGAAAATTCATGGTAGTTTTTTTATCAATTAATTCTCATTTAGTCTACTTAGTTATGTTGATAAATATTTAATGGATATTAGTACATTACACTTAGCTGTAAGCTGATAGATAAAAAAAGTTATGTTTGTTTTGCAATTTGTTTAACATTATTTCGGTTTTAAAATTTCAAAATGTTTTCAAAATTTTATGAAGTCCACAGGGCAAGTCATATTTTATAAACCTACCTAGTTTGGTGTTTTAGTCTCTCTGAATTGAAAAAAAAAGTACATACATATGTATGTATGTACGTATAAATATTGAAATGCACAATTTCTATCTGCGCCACCCCCCGGCCTGGTATTCCATTAATATACAAACGTATGCATGTACATAAAACAACTCTGAAAGCGAACAAGAGATTAATGACTCTCGGCAAGAAATTTCTCGGAATTCTAAAACCAAGAAACATTTTCCTTTTCTGTCCAACTGACATAAAACAAAATCTAGTGGAATTGGTTGCTTGGCAAACAGATGAGCATAGATACATGCATGTAAGAATATATATGGTGCTGATCAGTTTTTACTCTACTATTCAATGCAGCGAAAAATCAGTGGAAATTACTTTGTGGGTGCGGTTGGGTCACAATCGCCTACAAGTTATCTATTGCAGGAATGAACCAAAAAGGCAGTGTTAAAGTGTCTTTTTTTATAAATAGGTACACATACATACATATGTATATATATGTATGTATATTTATGTATGTACAAACAAAAAATTAAAAATAACGATTTTTTCGTTTGTGTATATCAACCGCATTACGATAATCGACAGCAATCGCTTGTGTCTTTCGTTGAATCTTTGCGGAGGTTGGAGAATATGTAATAAGGCAAATCGGTCGGTGGAATTCCGGTTTTGAATTCCGTATTATTACTGCTGCGCGACGGTTGATTCATTCTCTAATATGAAAGACATTTTTGTGGGTTTAATGCTCGGAGGAGAAATTATGGGGTTTTTATTTTAGTATTGAACGAATCTTTAAAGAGAATCGTGCATCATTGCTTTCAAGTTCGTTACTTGGAGTTTCTAATTAATCATCCATTCATATCGACTTCATGTACATTCCTACCTGATGTTTTTCAGACTGGACGAATACTGGCATGCGTAATATTTACTTATACCGGCGCATTTAAGTTACGTCCCAGAGTGTTAAGTAAACAAAATTCTTTTGTGATTAAATGCTCAAATTTTGGTAAATGTTTAGAAAAGAAGCCCTTCCCTGTTTTTTTTTTTAAATTGTAGTATGTTATAGAGGTCGTATTTCTGAGTTTATACGTACATATATGTATGTATAATACATATATATATATGTACATATGTATATAAATACATATGTAGGTATCGGAAGAGAATAGTTTACGAGATATGTGATTTAAAAACTAGAAAAAATGGATTCTTAACCCGCCACCCACTCCCTAGCTTCCATTGAACTAAGCGCCTGGCTGACAGCTTTTAACATAGTCGAGTGAGCTGCTAAACCCCCCCGGAAAGTGGAATTTACCACTAAATTAATTTCACGCAGCGCGGCACTTGGTCACTGTTGGTCTATATAAAACTGTTTGCAATCGATTTCTGGGCTTCTCGATTGCAAAATTAAATACATCTACCGGAAATTAAGTATACAGTCCACAGTGTGTAAGAGACACGCTTAATTTGAGTAAAATTGTGCAAACCAAATTTGAGAAATACATAACTACATATGTATGTACATAGCTCATATTCAAAATACCTCTGATATATGTATGTTCATATGCACAAAGTAACTTTTTTTTCCAAATTTCAAGCATTCGTAGTATCTCAGATTTTTAAAATTGACCATTTATAATGCACCATTGATTTTGAGGATAGAATTCGCCGATAGACCCCAGATATAAAGTTTGAAATTAATTTTCTAAACCGATACTTTATTGAGCTTAGTCTTCTACGAAATTATTTCCAATTTTAGCCCTTGTGTAAGCTGCAACTAATAGCGATATCATGGATATGTTTGGTACCGAAGCATATGGAATTTTTCAGAAAAGGAATCGGTTAATATTTTTAGCCGGTAACATTTTTTTTACACTCATGAAAAAGTTAAGTGGATAATTCATTGAAACATAATTGAGTGAATTCAGCAATGCAAACTTATATTTCTATGTCAATCTAATGTAGCAACCTAGCCGTTATTGCTTCCTAATCCTAAAATAATCTTCTACCTCCTCATCTTTTTACATTCGATTTCCTGTCCCAAACAAGAAAAAAAAAACAGCATCAGCAATCAAAATTTTGAAACAATGTAACCAGTAATCAGAAACAAAGACAACTTAAATGCAAAGATATCATCGCTTGGAAGATTGGTGAATGGTGGTGCATGAAACAAGATTGGAAATGTAGAGGTCCTACATATAGGATGGTGGCATGCAATCCATCTGCACAACACGTGCACCTCTACCTACAAAAAACAAAATGCACAAAAAAAAATAGAAATGTGAAACTAGTAAATGCCGATTGACGAAGTAAAGTAAAACCACAGATAAAGGAGACGAAGGCAAAAAAGCAACGAAGCACTGGTAGAAGGAAGGTCATAAACCGGTTCCTTTAGTATTTAGCTCTGCTTTATTTTCGTTTTCTCCTTGTCTACGTCTTTTTTTCCTGTTGCTTTGGATGCCTTCGACGTCTGACGGACGAGTAACAAATTCAATATAAAAAATAATATCAAATCAACGAAGTGTGCTTAAAACAAAACAGCACATATTTCAGAGCATTTTTTTTTTTCAAATGAAAAATGTTTGTCTATACATGGACAGGTAAGCCACTCACCAGATTTTCTTTTTAGTGCTATTCCGATAATTTGTATGGTAATTGAATTAGAAAGGGTAAAGTTGGTATTCTTTTTAATCCGTTTATGGCAAAGGGTACTGAATTCTTTTGCTTTTGTATAAAAAATTTTATAAAATATCACTTGTTGCTGGTATTTTGTGAATTTTTACAATAACACAAATCAAAACAATTATTTTTCACACACTATATTCCTGAATGCGAATTTAATCTTAGAGTGAAACACTTTGCTCAGAAGCATAAGCCGAGAAAACACTCCGTCCGCAAGGTAGAGTATCTATGCATTGCTACCTGAGATGTATGCTGTAGTGCAATAAATACTTCCTTCGATTGTTTCGCGCACTCAGTAAATAAATAATTATCTTTCCTCACGACCAAATACGCCACCGTACAGATGCAAAGCCGGTTACAAACTGTTCAATTCAGCTTCAGTACCAGCGACAATAGCAGCAGTGCCAGTGGTAATAGACACCAATACAACTCAGTCATCAACAGCTGTTAGGGTGACTGCTTGCAGAGCATAACATACCAAAAAAAGAGAATTATTTGAACACACTGAATAAGAAGACGAACTTTAACGAACTGGAAAAAGTGCAGTGCGGCAGAGAAAAATCATGTTTTTTTCTAAAAATTACCAAAGGAAGAAACACAATAATCACAACACTGCCTGTTAAAAGATTTCACATTTTATGTTGAATTGAATCTGTATCTGACTGACTGAATGTTATGTACTTGCAGCGCTCTCTCTATGTTCCTCTCTCTTTCTGCAAAAGGAATACACTAAAAGAAACTGGTGGAGAGAAACAAACATAGGAACAGTGGCAATGAAATTGAAATATTAAAGTATACCTAAGCGTAAACATGATGCAAACATTAATAGCATTAGAATGACACACACCTATGGATTCAAAACTTCTCGAAATAGCAAACATTAAAACACTTTTTTTAAAACTTTACGAGTAAATAAACAATTGCGTTTTTTTATGAATGTAGCTAGCAGAGAGATATTAGCAAATGAAAAAAATGTGAAGGTTTTATGATTCTTTAAAACAACTTCATACAAATTATGAGGAAAATATGTAGATTTACGAATTGTTTTAAAATCATCTTTAAAAATTGTGTATGTGAAGGAGAGAGTACAGCAAACCGGACGGTAATTATTTGTTATAGTAAAGTAATATACATAGTATATATAAAAGCGGATTAATTTAATAATTTTAATATTTTATTTAAAGTATGCCACTTATGAAATTGTACCTTCTTTCACTCCGTGCGTCCCTTTGGGTCCCACGCTATATACATACATATGTAGACGCCTACATAAATCTTCATTTCTTATTTCTTACAGAGTTATTAAAGAGTAATCAATAGTTTCGATTTCGACTTAGAGTTTCGAACAGTTAATTCATGAAAGACGTATAATAAAAATAATATATGTATGTAGAACGAAATTTTCTAAAAATTTATTTTACAAAAAACTGTTGAATTCTTGAAAGTTCGTGATATTTCTCTACTTTCCGTTACTATTTCAGTATCTAATGATAGAAGTTTTTCATATTTTTTAACCGTTTCAAAAACGATTGGGTAGGTAATTTTAGGAGTAATTGAGTAGAAAACAATCAGTATTGTTTTATAAAATAAATTAAATCACAGCAACATGCGAATTAATGCAGCAATTGCATAAACCTGTCACTAATATGATCGCCATGACGTGTTCACATCACCGCACCTCTTGCATGCACGCGGAACTCGTATTCACATTCATCTATCAATCCAGATATTTTAATTCAATTTGGTCTAATGCATTTCAATTAGGGACACTGCAAAAATAATTTCATTTTCCTCTCGTCCTATTCTGTGACAATGCTTAAATCAGATTTTTACTAATACGAATAGTGCTTGGCCATATCTACTTAGTTATTCAAGGGCTCTATTCAAAATTGCAGAATGATTTTGCACGTTTGAAATTAAAATGCACGAGGATGTCCTTTTAAAAGAATGATTTAATATTTTTTAAATCAATATCATCATATATCGCGTTTGAATACCATAGAAATATAAAAAAATATTTATAACAAGTAACAACAAATTTAGAAAAGGCTCAGCATAGTGTTTGTCGATTATTTATGCAACAATGAATCATGCTTTTAGCTCTTGTCTAATGTGTGGTAAAGTTCAGGTGGTAGATACTAGAGTAACAGATAAACTATAAAAATACATACTGTAGTACAAAGTTAGATCCTTGTTTCAAAGGATAATTTCAATTGGAATTCCTGGAGTCTTGAAATAAATTTCTTTCTTTCAGGATACATATCCGCACAAAGAAAGTATGCATTTCGGTAAAATTAAACCTTAAATTTCGATGAATAATAATTGATTATTGATTATTGATTATTAATGCCTCATATTATTTGCTTATTTCCTACATAGTTTCATCGGCGCTTCTTAAATCTAATGACTAACGACCTCATACTTAAATGTACTCGTACCTGAACTCTCTAGGGGATTGATTTGAATAATGCTAATGGCTAAGCGAAATTGGAATAAAATTTGAATGGACCAATAGTAAGTAAACCCATTCAAGATGAAATGAAGCACGCTTATAATTTATAATATTTTAATGATAGGAGAAAAGAAATAGTATGCAAACTTTTACTGTAAAACTGTAATTGTGTAGTTTTGAAATTTCATGGTACCATCGTTCTTCAAGGTTATTAGAGACAATAGCCATGATGATATACATCAGCGCACATCAATCTTAGAAATTCGCATTGATAAACTTTAAGAGTATTTCAATTCCATAACTATTTCTGGGTCATAAAAAAAATATAATTTTTCGATGTGATTGTGAGATTTTAAACTATAAATTGTTTTTTTTTTCTTAGGTCGGTTAAGTAATAATAGCTCTACGATCGACTTCTCGTATACATATATACAAAAATTGTAAAGCTATTGATTTACCCATAAATCTACACTACCAAACTACGAGTACCATACATAACCGTCAAACATAAGTACACTGTACAAATGAACACTTAAAATATTCACTTATGGCAAACGAAAATATAGCATCACAATTGAAGAAAGGGCTCCTTAGGGCACTTGTGCGATAAGGAGCATAGTTCATCACCAGGCAATACCGATTATTACTGAAAACATGGACACGTAAATGAGAAAATAACAGCGTGGAAACCGTAAATAAAACTTAAGTCTCAACTCGGAACCTATACTAACTCTAAACGGTTGTTTAAAAGCTTTACGACCGTCTTACCGGTTGTAGAATATTCGGTCTTTCTTCACTCTCTTGTTTTTCTACTCTGTGACTATAGCAATGACCATATGCGAATGCGGTGGTAAGGGTTATGCCTCTATTAAACATTTTATCCCAAATACTCTTTTTGCGAAAACTGTCTGTGATGGTTCGCAGTTTTTGATTGCTGATTTACATAGATACACATTTCGCCTCTGAATGGAAGTTTCTGGGAATGTGGGACCCAGGAATACTTTGGTGAAGAGCTAAGTTTTAATTATTCATGAAAGTAAAATTAAAGGGATAACATTTCAGAGGTGTCAAAAGCGATGCACAAGGTATCTTACTGTTCATAAAACGGACCGGCGTCGTTAAAGCAGTACGTTCAGTAAAATCATCATCAGAATGGATTTGAGCGTTACTATTACATTATAAATGGAAAACAGCTAATATTTAACTTGCTTACGCCTCGCATTCGGTCAATAGAGCTTTAGGGCTGATTGAATACACATATTTGTCAGAGAATAATTGAATAATCTGAACTTCCTAGAATATTAAAGTTAGGTTTGTAAATGTTGTTAACAACTACATTTAAATACGAGTGTATGCAAATCTATAACCTATTTCCCCACTGACCCATTGACTTCAGTTACCAAACGTATCATATCCAAACTCAATGCAACCTATACTCATTACTCTAAAGATAGTCAGACACCTAATCATCCAATACCTGCATAAAGAAGATGCAGGAAACTTCCTAACAATTTACCTGTTAAATGCAAAAAGCTATAACTTAAGTCATCCATCCATCCATCGATCGCTACTGTACTACTGCAACCGCTTACTTTTTTCTCGTATTTTCAAATATGCATGTATGTATGTAAGTACATACTCCCTATTGAAGCTTATACCAGTCCGTGTGTTTGGACAAGCCTAAGATGAAAAAGCGATGGCATGGAAGTGCACCAAGTAAGTGTGCTGCAGTTGGTATGGTGCTTGAAAATTGATCTACTTGGAATGTTACATCTCTGCCTGTCTCTTTGGGATACTTTGCATATCTTATGTGATGGAGCAATTTTAGAGCTCACTTTGCTCACCATATGTAAATCCAAAAATGTTTACCTCAATAAATTTCACAGGTGAGTAGGTAATTTATGTGCCAAATGTGATGCACAAACCACTTCAATTCTACTTCAATAAATACATCAAGTTTTCAAAGGACGAGGTCAATTTATACACTAGTGCAGTCAAAAAAAATGCGTACTAAGTAAATTTGCTTATAACAGAAAAGCGATTCCGATGCCTTTACGATTTCTTTTTCTTATACTCGAAATTTTCACAATTTTCCATTCTATGCGGGGTCAAATCCCAAATCTATTCATGACAGGAAAGAGAAAGAGAAGAAAGATTCCTAAGTGAGTGAGAGAATGTGGAATATAGAAAATTATGGTGTTGGCAAAGATTTCCATAAAAATGGAATTGTAAATCATGGTTCTGGGACGAACTTAATTAGTTATTTTTTGTGCCAAATCGATTTGATTTTTAATAAGAGATAAATTAGTATTAAATCAGTTGGTAGGTTAAACTTATAAAGGATGTAAGAATTGTAGATGGTGTATTTTATTTATATTACATGCGTTAAAGATCTTCTTTATATAAAAAATGAACTTGAATGGTCGTGCAGTATACTCGAAAAATGCGAACTTAACTGGAGAATGTGTTTTTACCGAGAACAATTTCAATTAATACTAAAAAGGAGCACACTAGATTTTTTTAAGTCGCAGTGTATCGAACTTAACCTTCTCACTCATTTTACAAACGTATGTAAGTTGAATACACTCGTTATATGACTCAAACAATCACGTCACAAATATTAAATTCTAATAAAGATCGCTGAACTCAATGTTTATTACTGGAAGCAATTAGAAGCAATTTATTTTTTGTTATTAAGAAGTCATTATTTATACCTTCTAAATCGATATTAAATTCACACTCGCGGATCTAATTAGCGCAACGTGTAAGCTTTATATTATTACTTTATGACAAATTTTGCATATTTGTACATATGTACCTATACTATGTCTATGAAAAGAATAATTTAAATAAAAAGTTCAACAGGTTATCAAAGTGTAATACTAACTTAATTGAGGAACATAATTAGGTCATGTGTTACAAGGTCTTTTATTGACTATTCTATACCAACATCGCCTCCTACAACATGACACAGTGGGATCACAAATTATTTAGGTTTTGGGCGTTGCAAAATCACTTCACATACAATATCCCTGCGCTGAAACTCTCTTAACACTGTTCGTTTCCTTAACAAGGCGACCCATTGCTAAGTAGCAGCAAACGATGTATAAATGGTAGTAAAGATGATGCGTGATGATTATGTGTTCCACCAGCTCCCGCAGTGGAAACCTCTGATAACCACCACCTTTGCTAACCTAAATTCTCCAAAGTGCTAGGGATGATTATTACAGCAACCCCTTAAAGACTTTCAGTTTACAAACTGAGTCCTCAAGGGGAATTTCATGTTGTGGAACAGCTGCTTTGGAGGTTATTTTTAAGTAAAACTCAATGAAGAGATGTTGCTAAAGGTGTATGTGAGGACCTTGTAGTGGAAAGATTTTTCATCACTACGTCACTTTTTGGTTGTTGAAAAATATGTGCTCTGTGAGCGTTATGCAGCTTTTAAGTATGTATTATAAGGTAATTGGGATGTGTTAGTGTTTTCTAATGAAGTGTCCTCTTGATAACCAGAGAGGGTATTTTTGTCTAGACAAATAATTAAAGTATGTAGGATGAACAATATTGGCTCAAAGGTACGTTTTTATCACTGCAGACCCAGGCTTTCAATTGATGCTTTGCCGCAACAATGCAGAGAATATAAAGGGTTCCCGACAAAACAGCATAGGAAATGAATGATGCACCAGCAGTGCTTTTGCTTTATTAATAAAACAATGTCGTTGGCATTCACGCATTCGGCGTTAAATATACTCATTTTGCAGATGAACCACTTTTTGCAGACACACATGAGATTGTGAGTAAACCAAATCAAATTTGATGGGACATAACGCGCGTCAGACAAATTAAAATGTATGTGAAGGGAAAAGTGAAAGTACGGTTTGAGGTACACTTTTTATATTGTCGTTTTTTTAAATTTAACCAAGCAAAATATTAAACTTTAGAACGCAGTAAAAAAAACTCAACAGAAAAAACACACCTAAATCCGAGGAACCCTAGAGTTTTCTAACAAATTATTCTTCTTTTCATTAGGAATACATTGTGCTCGATCCAATATAAACTTACGGCCTACGGTCGTCAATTAACGATAACGACAACTAATATATGAAATGGACATCTCTGTTGCTATTTTTACTTAAGTGATAAAGACATACACATTCTTATTTTTCAAATGATTTATTTTACAATTGGTTATCCAATTCTACAGAACCATTACAAGTTTTACCAAGATACTATATTGTTCTGGGAATCTCATATCTTATTTGGCATCACATAGCTACTTAAAAATTTAGCAAAAAAAATCCTATTCAGCGAAAAAGAATATAAATTCTTCAGTGTAATATGTGTCTTTAGGTTTCTACAAACAGACGCACGTAAATACTTTAGCTTACACCATAAAATTAAGATTTAGATTAAGACAAAATAAAACGCGAGCTTCCTGCGTGTGAAAGGTAGCCCGACACTGCCAGTAATTAAAATAATGCTGAGGTTTTACGTATTTAGTTCTTAACCGGACTTGTGTCAAATTTGCTGATTCTATCCCTGGCGAATGTCTGACAAACGATAAAAGCTTTTCGGGTGCGACGCCTTTAAAGGCAAACATTATAAAGCCAAGCTTGCTGTTTTATTCCAAAGACTACTTTGCACATTGCTCATTCACTATCATATTTCACCTTTTAAGTGTTAGAATACGACCGAAAAAAACAACAACGACTTCTGTAAGGATTTTCTTCGTTTGACTAAGTAAAATATTTGCATATGGCCACTAGGAGTCCCTGTTTGACAGTAGAAATACCTTAATATTCCATCTAAATATTCAAAGCAAAATGGAATGATGAAGGAAAAGTGGTTGTGAGGCATGTCCTTTCCACGGGATATGAACGGAAACAGCTAGCAATACCACCATGGGAGAAACCATAAAAAAATCTGCTGGGATGTGAGTAAAAGCACTTAACCGCAGTTAAATCGCTTTGCCGTCATTAATTTAAAAACTTCTCGCCAAATGTGTAACCGCCATAAGGGAAGAAAGTAAATACATATGTACATAATATCGAATGTAAAAACTTTTCCAACCAACTTCAGATTGGAAACGGAAAAAAAATTCAGATTTCGTGTAAATTGTCTTTGGTGCCAAAGTCCTACGTTATGGGATGTTAAGCAAAAAAGTCAATGAACCATGGTTATACACATTTAATGACACGGCTGGATTCTGTTTATATCATATTATGACAATGACCTTCAACTCAGCGTGCGTAGCCCTAACAAAATTTTATACGCTTTCCGTCTTCTATTCGTCTTATTTATGAGGTTGCCGTCTAAGACAGGCGAGTAATTAAAACTCTTTAAGCTTGCGATGAAACGCCTTGATGGAATACTATAGTAATAAATCATCCTACATACGAAGATGTACATACATATGTACATCGTGCATCCAGTACATAAATTATTTCCAGAAAGAAAGAAGAACGCCGCAATGTATTGCAATCGAAAAGGAAAGGAGAATCACAAGACGAGGATGGTAAAAAATTGTATTGGTAAAAATATATCTTCGGCCCTGATAATTCTTTAATTAGATAGTAGCAATCATTTTATTTGCATGCGGTTTAAATCTCCTCCCTTCCATGACTATCTGTCAAATAAAACTTTTTCAATTAATTCTATTTGAAAAGATTTTCTGACAAAGATTCTAGCAATTCTTTCATGCAAAGACGTTCTTATCATACCCTTTCCACAAAATTAAATATTTTTCTATCTGATTTGCCTGCAATTCATTTTCCGAGCAGTAACGAAATGGACAATGAAAATTCATTTATCAAATAGAACAGTTCAGATAGGCCATTCAACCATTTTGGAAGTGTTACAAACTTACAAAAGATATTTTAGGTTTGCTCTGACAGTCAATATCAGCTACTTTGATTCTTTTATCATCCATCTATTCATTTGGCGCTCATTTCTTCGACTCGATGTTTTTCTCACTATTCTTGTTCGTGTGTATTTTCTTTTGATTATTTTCAATATAGAGGAGTCCAAAGAATTGAATTGAATATCAATTGACCCAGTTCTTTTAGTGGTCTCTTTTAAACAACGAAAGTTGTAGCAAAACCCATTCTTCATCTTCCGCAATCCTTCACAATTAATAAAAAAACAAACCTCTTCGTATCAAGAGATTTTTGGCCCGAATTCCATAAAAACTTTACCTCTACCCTTGAGTTGGAGTTTGTGTTTTTCTTTGCCAAGTGTATCCGAAGTTTTGATTATTTTATCGATGCGGTCTTAACCTTATTTTGCTTTAGTATGTGAGTTCATATCTACGTGCAATGATCACATTCGTTGTAATGAAGTCACTCAATGGTCAATTGTGTTAGCATATAGCAATGTGTTTATGTACCAGTTTTATTGAACTTTATTCAATTGAAGTTTTGCTGCAAGGGTTTGTTGAAGAAGTTAGTCTAGAAGTTTTTCTCTCACGCACTGAATGCTCAAAGTTTGCTGCCTCTGCGATTGCCGATTGCAGACAAAACTATGGTTCATTTTAAGATAATCAACTCAAATGAATAACATATATCACTTAAGAGTTTTGAATCATCAACTGAATAATTTTGTTATGAATAGACTAGTTATAAACAATTTTTATTAATTAGCTGTTAATCATTGAAATGCAACTAATTTCATTGTAATTTATGAGTTACAACTAGTTTTTGTTTGATAATCCCACTAGGATATATTAACTTTAATGGAACTGGACTCCTAAAAATGTCTATACGTACACATGTATCTACATATATATGTATGTACATATGTATGATGTTGATGTATCTTAATGTAGGACAATTTCTTTTTTGAATTCAGTTTTTAGAGAGTTTTGAGTTAGTTTAACTAGCTAATGACACTAATTCATATAGTTTTTCCACGTAACTTTTCTGCCAAGGCTGTTTCAGTGTAGGACGGAACGCTTAAATTATGTTTCTCAATATATTTGATTGAAATCGGAATTCGTTTATAACCAGAATATATTCTACAATTTTCTCACGCAAGTTTATATAAATGTCTAATTTTTGAAGGCGTTTTTGTAGGTATATATTATACATGAGTCTTTAGCAACAGCATTTTGAAACACCAGGGATTACAAACACAAAATTACTTTAAATCCGTAAATACTATACTAGCATTGAAATGGGGATATTCTTCCAGACACCGATTGAAGCGTTAAAAAAAATAATAGTTGCCAGTAGTCAGTAAAAATTAATGACATAGTTGTACATTGACTTTGAACTATGTTTTTCCCAACTACAATTAATTTACTCATAAAAAGTTGCAATGACTACTAAAATTCAATTAACTCAGCTGCATTTGCTATAGATAATGCTTGCACAAATCTGGTATTTAGGTAAACCTTGCACATACATATATATAAAGGTTTACATTACATGTACATTAAAATTACGGTCTGAGAGTGGATATAGCTAAATACCTGTATGATACCGAAGGTCGTAGGTATACTACTTAAATATTGTGATAATAACATTTACCATAAAGAGCTGAAATTAATAATTTTATCAGCTCAGCGTTGTTCAACCCAAACTTTTAAATACTTTTCAACTTTTTTTCGACAATATTTGTTCTTGTTCTTTGTCATCTTTCCTCGTAGCGGTGGTTGTAGAACAAACGCTCAACTATGGATGTATATCCTTTCAACATTACATTTTTTCTTCTTGCTTTTGAAACATGTATTGTCAGTTGGAGGGACAAACAAAAAAATGCTAAAGTATGTCGGACTAGCAAACTTGTCTTTAAATTGTGGTAAAGTTCCAATGTTAAAAAGTACTAACTTTAGTGATGGAATAAAATGAGCTAAATGAAATGTTTGTTGTCTCGTGAAACTAGGTAAACGGAAACATATGAAGGTCGCGAAATCCAATGCATCGTGACTTATAACCTGCTATCTATATTGAGAAAATAATATCAGAAGAGATTTTGTATTATAATAGGGATGCCCTAATCGTGATTCGATGACAATCAATTTAACATGTTTGATGAATTTTACCATGTAACATTTACAACAAATGATGTGGTATCTTTAGCACGTTCAACACGATTTATGTCGTAATGAATCAACGAAAAATGCATTTCTTAGTTTAGAGTTCTGATGAAGTAACCAGATTGCTGTAGGCTATTTCAAAAGATTCATCAATTTATAGATTTGTGACATACGGCCTCGTATTTTAAGTTTTCTCTCGAGTCACAATTTCCTCTTTAAATGCACCTCTGTAACGCGAACACGCGACCCCATTCCGTTTCCATTATGCATCCGTACTACTCGTACATCGATCGCATTTGGTATAGGAGCTTTAACGATGAAATCAATAAACTATCTATTGAATCGGATGATTGATTCTTTTTTAACATCATCGATATTCTATTTAAAAGAACCCCTTCGATCGCTTCTGTCGACACTCAATGGACCCGAACAATAGATTCGAAAAAAATCCATGCACATAAGAAATTCACTTAAGGATACACAAGCAATATTTATACTCTTAAATAAATGAAAAAGACGGACGTACACATATGTATATATTTATGTAGACAAGTGCCGTACACGGACAACGATGAGTATGATGATGTTAATGATATTTTGATGACAACATGCTATTCTCATCTATGCACTGTGTACAGTGTAAAAGTACAAATAACCTGTTCCTTGAATGAATAGGTGTTTCGTGTCTCTTGTGCACATCGAAAGTATTTTGTATTTCTAAGATACTGTCATGTAGTAGCTACCCAAGGATGTTCAACGCTTTCCATTTGTGTTGAAACAGGTATGCAAGTAGTTTTCAATGTATGCATGAGCAGCAAATTGGATACATGTGTTCGTATCTGCATTACTTACATATTTCATTGTTGGTAAGTTTTTAAGATCCTTCGCCTATTTAAAAGAAACAAGTGTGCTTTTTTCGATCTAGTTACTGCGGAATTATGTTTAATTTTCTTTATCTTTTTACTTTACAGAGTAGACTGGTTTCCCGTGCATAATTTGAACTTTCAGTGCGTAGCCCTAAATATAATTTAAGTATCATCATTACTCATTAGCCATCACTAAGTTTAATGTCTTATTTTATTTTTCACAAATTGTAATGTGAATACATCTAGGAAGTCTGACAGACGTCGATTATAACATCATTAGAGTTTTTCTTCTGCTTTTTCTTCCCAGAAATGATGATTCATTCAATATTTATAGCTCTGACTAACTTTACAAACAAATATGTGTATAAATCTTCAATACTTATTTTAAGTTGTCAAAGGTCTGTCTGCCGGGCCACTTCAAGGTTAAATTAAGTATTAATTAAACGAACATGTTTTGCAATTTGATCATGTATTCCCATAGCTGTCTTTTCAGACGTATATTGAATTTAGTATTCTTGAAGTGGTTGTTTTCAAATTTCGTGAGATAAAATAAAAACTGTGCATGTGCGCGACTAGTATCTATTATTCTTTGAGTTTACGACTAAACAGGGGAACCATTTTACGAGTATTCAGCACAATTTAAATAGTTGTCTTTAATTGAGAGTGTTCATCACACATCTGTGAAAGAGCAATGCATGTGGATGTACGAAAAATGTTTCCTCCACGGATAGTCAACTGTAACTTATATTCAATTCGAAATTCCCCGAAACGTTTACTCCACATTTTACACAATCTTGTACTGGACAACTTATGTCACCACAGTGGACGATTGTCATTGTAGGGATATTCATATGTACAAACATATGTACATACATACATATGTGCATATGCCTAGCAGTGACATTTAAATTTACTTGAAAATTAGAAGATGAAAACAGTGCTAGCGAAAATATTGAGTCCAAATTAAATGTTTTACAAGAAAATGCATATCCAATTTATTTCCATTACCTGACTTCGTTACAACAATACGAGTAATACCAAAATCACAGCAACATACATGTGCCATCGACATGGCCCCTAATTTCTAGTCTATTCGCATACTCACATTCGCCATACCACCAATTCGCCTACGGATTGTAAGGCCGCTTTGTCGATGACCTTCTGCGACGCACTTTGAATTTAATTATCTTTGCGATGAATATTTCAAAGTCAACTATTTGCCCGTGAAGGAAGTGCACAACAATGTTTCATCACATAAATAAATGTACATATGTACATATGTATCACGCGCCACGTAATCGCAAGTGGTATTGAGCGGAAAACTGTCCGAAAGGTACAAGTATTTTGGTTATGAATATTACGTACCACCTGTATTTAGAGTTGGTAAAGTGACTTCTGCAGGGCACACTCAATTCGTATGAGTAATCTTACACTAAATACCGTTTCAACGAGATAAAAATCAAATAACTCAAGTCTTATTTATCTATCATCTATTTATTTAACCACGGTACCAGGTAGGTACCTACTTGTGACTGCCGGAGAGACCACTTTTCCACTGCAAGAAATCAAGTGATACAAGAAAGACGTTTGCTCTGGTATTGACTTTGAAAGAGTCAGATCTTCAGAAAAGCAAAAATAAAAATTTTCGAGAGATTTTTAAGGTTCGTTCACATTTACTGACCTGTAAAATTCGTGATGAATAGGTAGTATGATGCAAATGACCTTCGATTTTCGTAACGCTCAGGTGACGACAACACTATAATTATGATTCTGAAATTAATAGTATTGCATGAGGAGTTATGCAACTTTAAACTATTTATATTCTACCTAATCGCATTGAGATATTGTTTCACTAAATTTTCTTTTCTGTTGACCCTGTTGAGTTAGGTTACTGAAAATATAGCGTGATTTTGTGTAGATATGCATATTGCACGAGATTCCCTACCATCTCAATTAGTCAGCATAACATTAATATCAATTTCTGTCATCAAGCACTTCCGTCAACCGGAGCCTCAACAAATTGCAATAAGAAAATCTAACACTTTTAAAATGTATGTGCAGGTAACCTTCTGGAGTACAGTGTTAAAGCTCTGCTGATTCGTTAACTTGTAACCTTTGGAGTTTCGCCTAGATATAAAAGTAGTAGTGTCATGGTTGAGAATATCACAAACACTCAAGTGTTTGTTCTACTTTGTTGCTAACAACTCACATATTCATGTTATGATTAGCACTAAAGCCCTCTATCATCAATTTGGACTAGTCCATATAAACAAACACTATGTAGTACTTATGCTTACCTTCATTTTGAGTTCAATAAGGTCGAAGATACGTAAAAACAGTTCCGTTATGAATTACATTAATTTTTTACGTTCAAATTTGAAATGGGTTGAGTACATTCGTTGGCCTTGAATTAAAACTTGGATGTTTGAAAAACTCTACGAAAATTTGAGTTACAAAAACAAAGATTAGATTAAAATTTCAAAAAAAAAAAACTTAAACATTAAATGAATCAAGTGGTTAGCATCGAAATAAAAATAACTCATCTACTATGATATAACATTCAGATTCGAACCACAATACGCCAGTGTTCTCACTACTTTGAATGCTGAATTCGGCACAACAGCTTGCAGAACTTTATTAATAAACAATGCGAAACGTGAGAGGGTTGCGCTTTAATTGCAATTGCATTTTTAATTGCGGCAAATTTCATTTATTAAAAATTCATTTGCAAGTATAACCCTTTAGAATTTCGAACAATGGACTTTTTTGTACAGATTTTCTTCTTGTATTATACTGGCGAAGGTGCAGCGAAAGCGCTTCATTTGAATCCTCCTCCACAAGCTTTGTACACGAGAAACAAGGATAAATGGATAGATTTATTCGTTTCGGAAACTTTAACAGGCACGATAGCGAATGAAATGTTGGCGGATTTACAACGTTTGCAGTGACAAGTAAGACGATATGTGATTTATGCTGATGTCAAACTAACCGCACTGTGATGCATTTGCTATTATCAAATGAAATACACTATGGATGAAAAATTTTAGTTTTTTTTTAGAATTGCGAGTCTTATAATAATTAGAGTGGACTAGTATTTAGGTCGTATGTAAAATGTTTAAAATTAAGTTAAAAAAAACGGAAAATTTCATAAATTTTTGACATTTTTAAAAAAAATAAAATATTACGCCACGACTCTGGCCCTATCAGGTCAACAGTGCTAAAAGGAAGAAACCCTTCTTTGTGTGGTAGATGGAGAAACTAAAATTTTATTCGTTTATCTACCTATTGCGCTTGGTGGCTGTGATTGCTGTTCCTCATGCGGGGCTCGAACTGACAGTGGTCACTTTCCGGTGCTGTCACAAAGATTCGCTTGGATCAAGTATTATATATTTTTTTCCCAGTTTTAAAGAGATTTGGGACAAACGGCAATTTTTGGGTGTAAAATTGACTGACATAGATATGTATGTACATATGTCCCACCTAGGTGTGGTATAACACCGTAATCTAATTGGGGGCTTTTAACCTTTCTAATAGTGTCTTCTACTTGCGTGTGATATATTATCAGGCCTTCACATCAACACTGTGTTGAGTTCATCAGTAATCAATAAATCGAAAATCTCGGTTAGAAATACGAAAGATGTACTTCAAACCCCTTTCAACTAAGTTTTGTTACTCTAAAACTGGTGGTAGATGGACGTTTGTAGCTCCACCATTTTGGCTGTGTATGCAGATCATTTGTATTTATATTTTCGTACATATGTTATAAACTGTATCTTAATATTAATACACTTACATATTTTGAATCATCTTATGTATTCCTAAATGAAAATACATATATTATTTGAATTGATTAACATAACTGATCGTACTCTTATTTGTTGTATGTCATAGTCAATATACTGTAGCTACGTGTCCCAAAGATAAAAAAAAAAAACTTATTATTCACTGTGTTTCATGTAGAAATTTTTGTTTTCGATGACAGTTTGTCATTTTATAACATTATTAAAAGTAATTTATTACTGTCAACATTCCTCTTTGATCCATGTTTATTCGCGATGACATACATATGTACATATGTTTGGTATGTATGCACATACGCACTGGTCAGTTTTTCCACAAAGCATGTATGTATGTATGTTATGTACATATGAGAAATGGGATTTTTATTCTTCTTCAAAAAGAGAATTTTTTCAATTGTAAGTTACATTTTAGCGAAGAGGTCATCAAAGTATTTTTTTATTTTTGGACAAAGACACTTACGTGTCTATGAAAATCATTCTGTGATAAAATGAATAAGGTATGGAACTTTTCAAAATACTACATTCTTTTTAGTGACGTAAGAATGTACCTCAGAAATAACCCCAGATTTGGCATACAGTATGGGAAGGACCTTACAAATATTAAGTGGATCTTACCATTATGTTCATCAATCTACATACATACATACCATACAATTAATAGAAAATGCATACACTAGTACATCTCCGCAAATTCATATGTTTTTGTACATATGTACATATGTATGTACATATGTACGTATGGCTGTATATTTAGTGAACATACTGTAACCAATTTGTAAATAGATATTTTCAGTTTCTGTTGGCAGCGGTGTTATTTTTTAAAAGATATTTATTCATTGTTGTCAACGTCTATACGATGATATGCAAACCATAATACTTCTTCATTCCTTTAACGGAAGATATCCCATTTTTATGCATCAATTGTCCGAAAAAGTTCCGCAAAATACCATCGATTGTTCATTGCATCAATCTTTGCTGTGGTCAACGATTAAGTTTTTATTATGAAACTATGATGCGGTAAATAGGTACAGAGCTTGCCAACTCTATGATGTAATATCTGTCATTTAGATTAAATTATCCCGTCCATGGCAATAAATTAATGAAGTTGAAATTCCACTCTCTAACAGCCAGAGTCCATCCTGCTTAAGAGGAAAATTCTCTATATTGCCTATGGAGTACATATCCTAAGAACAGTTGCAATTGGTAATAACCAATTAATAACACCGCCAGGGAAGTTCGAGAGAACTGTCCGTTACCATGAGAATTATTTTTAATAGGTCGTGTCGTTCTAGTTACATATTATGATTGCCATAAGTGGGAACAACTGGATTTTCCATGAGCATGAGAAATAGGAATGACTGACACTTACTTTCAGGATTAAGATGAAAGACTTGATCTTCACATGCAATATGCACTATTTAAATAATTACTGGCGAAAGGCAATGTGAGGAGCAATGCAGTAATATAAGGTTGTTTTAACATGGACAGGTTATTTCTTCTACTATGTTTGTATTGCATTAAGTGGAAGCCGTGGCTTAATCATTCGAACGTTGGACTATAAATAAAGCAAACGGGTCAGATGTGAGCTCCAAAAGTATCAGAAAGTGTTTTCATGGCCCCTGCTGCCGCATTTGAGTAACTATACCATAATAATAACATACGAATTTTCTCAATTAAGCCGTTCAGAATCCACAAAGAAATGGCTACGGGCAAAAAACCACTCCCGTTGGTATGAAAATCAATTTGTATAGTATTCATACCTTTAGATCGCTATAAAAATTGAATTTCAATGATTTCTAAATTGGAATATTTTTAAGTACATACATATGCTTTACTAAATGTACTGCTTCAAGAGAACTGAATGAATATAGCACATAGTCAAGCATCCATACTACAACACTCGAAATATGAATTTTATCCAACTTGTTGCAGATCAACTTCAAAGTCAAAATGAACGGATACATTCCATTGTAATACTTCCATGTTAATGGCAAAGGGATATTTGCGTATGCACATATTTGCAAACCTTCCAGCAATTTAAAATTCATGACAGGTTCAACTTTGAATACACTTCACATTCTCACTACTACAATAGTGCATTGTAATTATCCATATTGATTACAATCCTTTGGACCAAGTTTTTGTTTTATAGCAGTCTGAGAAGAGTTGTGATTTATTAAATGCAACACTTACAGCACCGAGAAATAAAAGAAAATCGATATAGAGAAAGCAATTTGCTGATTAGTTTTTCGCCAGGGCAGAAACGCAAAGGCTGTGCAGATGAAAAACTTGGCGGAAGCATCTTTTGTCACCACCAAAATGTTTTTCAATTTCCTTATTGGCGGCGATTTACAATTTTTTCGCACGTTACTCTCTGGAGGCATACGTTGCCACTTTCACTACAATAATAATTGTCCTCTGCGGCCGCACTCAAAGACCTCTCCAATCGACCTCCATCGATTGTTTTTCCATGTTAACGTTCACTTAACCTTTCAAATGACCGCATAAAATTGAGATTGTTTCATGACGGTTTTTGATTCAAAACTGCAGACATCGACATAGTAGATTGGCAAAAAGGTAATGATGGTAATGACGAAACGGTTGGATATGATTGATTTGCTCCTTCTTATAGGAAGTTACATTGAGTGTCACTTCTAACGGCGAATAATATGGTTTAAAAACAGAAAACATAGTGCATAGCATTCAAGATTCCCGAATAATTGAGTCTGTTTATTGGGTGAGCTTTAACGATTTAGTCGATATAGCGTATTATGAATAAAAAGGGGTTTTCACCCTGGCTTCTGTGAGGGAGTATTAACATATCACATAATTTAATCACAGACTCCAGACTCATACTTTTGTCTATTTCTTCTTTTTACACCTTACCCTTAGTCTAACCGATTTTAATCATTTTCAAATGAAACTATCTGCACATCAGTACAATATTATCAAAATCTGTTTCGTGGTTATTGGGCAGGGCTTTCATTCTCCGAAGGTATGAAAAGGGAAATTTAAAAGAACCGTGCGGAAAACTAACAGTACGAGGCCCACATCGCTCTCAGATTTTTTCAAACATGTCTATTCGAGTTAGTATGCAAACTATTATGAAATTTTCAAAATTCGCTAGGTGATTAGGTACCCAAAATTCGCCGCTCTACTCGTTCTTTTCCACTTGCAAAACAATAAAAGAATCATCTCTAAATTCCATCTTTATGTACGATATTTGTCATCACAGTGGAGTTGTCGAAAAGTACTTGTGGAAGCCCAACAATAGAGATTATTCAATTCCACAAAACTAATGGATGCCGCTTAGCCATATGTATATGCACATACATTTGTACAATGTGTTAAGAAAGACAACATACATATATAGTCAAGCAAATCAATACAACAACGCACAGATGCTTTATATGGGAAGTGGCTGATTATTTCAGAATTGGCACTGACAATTGTGGTTTGGCAGGCGAGTCATCGACATATTGACGTACGTAAATCTAGTTGGTACTCAAAAAGCATATTTTGTGGTGATGGTAATCGAAGTCAAAATGAGCAGAAATTCAATCAATGCTAATGCGTTTACCATATAGCAATGAATTGCAAAATGTAAGATAAAGGTAAAATAAGGACACCTACGAGTATGTAAGCTTGTGAGGGCGAATTAACAACTTAATATTTATACAATTTCGTAAATTTTGCGCTGACTTTGTATGCATTTCACTATGATATGGCTATAGGTTATTGTGCCTGCCATGCCAGCAACACATTGTGTACATATATGACAATGTCCCCTAGGTTTCCTCAATATACTACACACTTTGTGGTGTGAGCAACGATTGTTGAAAACGCTAGAGAACAAAAGCCACTAAACAAATACTTGAATTGTCCTCTTATCAGGCGGTCCTTCAGCAGATATTTTTTTAAGTGCGGAGGTATACATACATACAGCAAATGAACTACTACCACAGTGCAATGTACTTTTGCCACCTAGTTTAGTCCGACGAAGAGTAGTGATTTTAATGCATTTTCGTTATTTAGACTCATTTATCACCTGCAACGCAGGAATAAGTACAACACCCACCCTGCTATACAGGGAAAAGCAATTAAGGTAAACTTGAAAGAACTACTTATGGTTTGAATGGATTGCTGCTATAGATGTTGGTGAGTATTCTGTTCACAGAATGTTGGTGGTATACCTACTCTATTCTATCAGCGACCTTTTGCTGGTGCTGCAAAGTGCTATTTATTTTCAATGAGGTGGTCGAGGACAGAAGAGTAAGGAACTGTTGGTGTCTATGAGATGCATGCTTGTTTGTTGTTGTAAATTACGTCTTGGAAAGGGTAATACCCAAATTGCATACATTCCGGAATTCATTGGGCTACGTGATACCATATAGTTGGTGTGCGCACATATGTATGTATCCATGCATGATGGTCTTCCATTGGAACACATGGTTTACAATTTAAAGCAGAGATGAGGATTAGTGCCTGCCACCTGCCACCGGCAATAAGATTGTTGCACATATTAATTACTTTTGTACTATCTTCTTTGTTTTTTGTAAATAGAAATTCACAAAACTAAGTTTTCCCTCGGAGTTGCAGACAATGAATAAGTGAGTTCATACATACACTATACGCATACACTAAGGGGTACGGTAAACAACGTATGATGCCACCGCATTGCATCACCGATAATTTATGAGACCGACTACCTATATACATACATATGTAGATGCATGCTTGGTTGAGAAATACTTCATGGATTTCAGGTTATTCTTGAGGGCCGATGAAAGAACCGTTTATAGATCTTTTTATAATTTTATAATATGTCCCGTACATAAATTAGATACATACATACATATATATTTATTTTCAGCTACGATGCGCTGCATTTGAACTTCGAACATACAGCGGCAGAAACTAAATGATAAATTTATGTACTAGTATGTACATACGTAAAAATTCATATATTTGTTCCTATTTTTAATTTATATGCAGACACATTCAAATATGACACCAAAGAAGGCAAACAAGATCGTCGATTACGTACATTAACATGTGCGAGCATAAACATAAACGTGCCCGTAGCTAGCTACTCGTACTCTTGTAGTTTATGCTGCTTATAAATACACACGCCTCTTGACCACGTTGTGTCAGAAGGCATCATCAGATAAAAAACAAAAAAAAAACATTTTATTTATTTTAGCGAAGGCGCGCTGTTATTCCCCATTTAACCCCTATTCTCAGGGAACTTGTTATACTATTCTCAGTGAAATCAAATTAAAATTGCATAAACTACTTCCGCCTATCTAACACAGCAATCAAATTAAATATTCCTTCCCTTGTTCAAGAAAGTAAAGTAAAGTGTGTTACAACATTTAATACGTATTTTGTTCGGTTAGTTAAATGTGTTACATAGCTTGTAGCTGAGTTCTTAGAGTAAATGTAGAAATTTAACTCTATTCATATTTTAATATTCTGATAACGCGATTTTGAACTAGAGTTGCCATAGTTAGGAATATTCATTGCATTAATTTTGTTACAGTAGTTTTTAGAATTAAGATTAAAAAAAGCCTTCATTTGTAGGAAAAGTCCAATTTTAAAAATATAAAGCTTTAAAAACAGTTTTAATTCGAAATTTGGACTCGAAAATTATATTTGATTGTTTAAAATTGATTTTTAGAGAAGTTTTTTTTCTTTTGCGACTATATAGGTTATACTCGAATTATATGGGAAAAATTAATACAATTGTATTCGGGTATGATTTCTAGATCTTTAATGGTTATGGCTAAGAATTGAACAAGAACTAAACACTTAACATCTGAATATACTATTAACACCACCACAAACTTTATTTCCAAATTTATCAAAACACTCGACAGTAAAAGTTTAAAGATATAAAAAAACAAAGCATCCCAAGTGGATTTTTCAAGCATACATAAGCCCAAGCCATAATCCGAAAGTAGCAAAATATTACGCACCGGAAGGTTATAGTTCATTAGTATATGTATGATATTAGTATACAGCAGCAACCGTAAATATTGTGGCAGGAAAAAGTTTCCTCTATGTCTGTGCATTGTAACAAAAAATCTCTTCTAACTAAGTCGATAGAAATAACAACTGCTAATGACATTATAAAGAACAACTTGAGTAAATTGAGCAAAAGAGAACACGCATATAAAGCCGCCAAACAAGAGAGACAAGAAGTCTAATTTATCTTTTCCATCCTCAAAAGCCCTTTCGGCTTTTAGACATTGCGTGTTCACATTTCACATTTCACATCTCCTTTTCGCTTTTTTTTACGTAATCCACGCAGCAGAAGTTGCAATAAGTGGATTTAATTTTTGCCAGGAAATACGTAGCGCTTCGTATACAGTAGAAACTCTCACATATTTCCATTTTCTGCATGGATATAGTGATCCAATTTGGAGTGAAAACTTTGTCCTTCCACTTCGAGAATGCAACGCTCAAGTGAAAAATAGACAAAAAGTACTTTGCTTTCCTTTGAATTCTTCCCTATCGCTATCAATAGTTTTACTACAGCTAGTGAAGCTTGCATCCGATCTATAAAAATATGTATATGTAAATATGTATATGTAAATATGTATATGTAAATGTAATCTTTTTTTCGGCTTGAGTACATAATCAATCATTACTCATCTGAAAACGCAAGCGGGCTCCGAGTGAAGCAAAGTGCAATGACCCTCAACAGAATGGATGAGGTACTATTCTTCTCATCACAAGATAGGATACTGCAAATTATTCTCATGATGTTGACTGAAAACTTTTACTAAGATAAAACAAATAACCGTTTGTCTGGTTCTCCAAACATTGCATTATTTAATACTTCATTGCTAGTATATTTCCTGCCTAATTTTGTACTTTCAAAAGGTGATTTACTCATGGATATACATATGAAAGCAAAAGGAGTTTTGTTCGAAGGCATATGAAAGAAAGTTTGTGCGCTGCTGCACCAATTAGAGACTCGTTATTTTCAAAACTCGTGCTGTGTGGGAGTGTTTTTGTGTTTCCGTCTTTTATTAATGGCAATAAGATCGTGATGAAGGGTTTTCAAAACAGACCGACTCATCTTTTAGCAAAGAAAAACATTATGCAACATCAGCTATTCAATTAGATTCGTTGACTTCGTACAGTTTTTTTTTTTTTGCAGTAGGCCAAGGACCGGGTAAATACTTTTAACAGCTTTCTGGCCATTCTTGTCAACATTAAAACATTGCGTGTATTCGCATCTATAAGCACTAAATGACACAAATTAATTTTTTGCAGTTATACTATACGTTACTGTTGTAGTAGTTGTGAATAAGGGTGGTTGGTGCCTATAATTTAATTGCACGTTATAAACCGGTCAATTTGCATCGCATAATCAAAGCTATGTATGTATAAGGGTGAGTAAAAGGTTGTTGCAGAGTTCGTACTTCGCTCTTGGTTGTGGACAAACTTTTCGAAAAGTTAGTTCGTTACCATTTTCTCATCTTGCATTAAATAGATATGAAATGAAGTAGTTGCGATGGTGCCATGGTAATTATCTTGAAAGAATGATAGTGGAAGTATTAAGCAGAATCCATCCGGTAACAGCTTTTGGTTATTAAAATCGTTGTAATTGAATTTAAGGAAAGTTGCGATGGAATGAGGTAGTTTTCCGTTCCAATTATCAGATAGATTTAATTTCTCTTCTCGATAAGTTAAAGTATTTTAAGGGATGATTTTCTAGTTTTGGAAAAGTAGATCAGATTCGTAGGAAAAATAAATCACCAAAAATCGGGAACCCACGTATTTTTTCAAAACTACTCTTGATCAAAAATTTTTTTTAAGACAGGTACATATTGGTTTTGTTTAAAGAATAAAAACTGACCATTTCTTTCTTAAATAGCATACGATCATTTTGTTTGATTCCCGATTTGAAACGAAAATAAAAAAAAATACCAGATGTACATATGTACATATGTATAATCAAGTGAATGGCACCAGTCAAACTGAGGTGAAACCAAAAACAAAACATGTATGAGCAATTGTGTCTAGACCCAAAGAAATGCATGTATGTAACTAAAACTGTTTACGATAATTAATATAGCACACCGCACATGCAGCACACTCAAGCTTGAACGTTACGTGTTTATGAATACTGAAATATACGACCACGTTGTTTCTTATTTATGATCTCCAATAGAGCGGGTTCCTAAAGTATTTTATTTCATGACTTTATCAAGAAAAAAACACATGTCAAGTACGAGTTTAATTTTTAACCACCTTTGCTGCTGTTTGCAATGACATAACAAGGTGTATGTCCGTCACTTTTATACAAAGTAGATGCAATTGTGTAAATAATTGATGCAAATCATGTGCATCCACGTTTGTACGTCCTATTATAAATGCACGAGTAGCTGCTTTAATGTTTTTTTCTCTTTTTAACACAATCAGATTATTACTTTCAGTAAACAATAGATAAACCCACTGTTTGAATAAATTGAAATCGGCAATTTATATTTAGAATCCGTTTCCATTTCATAATTATCATTTTTTTTTAATGATCTCCATCAAATGAATCATGTCAACGCGATATGCATGTATGTATGTACACATATTGAAATTTAATTCTAGTCTACATGAAAACATGAATTTGAAGGAATTAAAACAATTACCTAAATCGTGAGGATTTGATGACTTCGCAGTGGAAAAGTAACGACTAATTGTCACGCAATTTCACTGTCTTACTCTATAACTTTTGAAAATTGCAACTCAATTAAGGCATCAAGTTAATGACTCAAGTTTCTTTCATTGAGTCTAAAAATCACGCATATCATCCAAATCATAAATATGTTCGTTAATTTTATGGATGTTTACTACTGACTTACTGGTACATAAGTTATGAAACATTATTATATTATTTAGATGGAATGACCATTCAAACCAACGTAAACAAGTTGTAAATCACGTTTTCTCATTGAGATGGCGGTTTGTATTTATAAATATTCTTCAAGAATATGATTCAACATTATCATAATTATTTTGGTAAAATTTAAACAGAAAAATTTTACTGAAAAAATGTTCAATCTACCCGAAAACTCGTGTGACTACTTCCAAACATGTCAATTCTGCATGACTGTGGGATTACTAATCGATACATTTAGAGAATTCTTGCCTGTTGAGGGTGTAGCACTATCCACTCAGAGTAAATATCAAAATAAAATTTAAATAATCGTATCGCAAAGTACTTGCGGATATTTCAGTGTCCCTGCAACAGTAACAGTCCCCACGATTTACAATTGAATCTGGTTTTTCTAGTTTGACCAGAGCTTTGACTTTGTACCACTTGAGTGGACAAGAAAAATAGTGAATGAAGTTAAATAGATGTCTGCGCTTTGCCTTTGTTCTGTGAAAGTGATACAGTTAAAGCTTTTACTTTTTTTTCCGCCTTTGACAATATGATTTTTTTTGGCCGATTTTCGCAAATTTGGGAGATTCATGTCTGATGTCCAGAAAAGTCATTTCTGCTTTTTTTAAGGAAATTTCAAGTTAATTCTTTGAGCTTGTTTCATGTCTAGGTTTCAATAGAGAAGCCAGTTTTCATTCAAACTTGGTCATTGTCTCCTTAAATTTTATCCGAAAAACAAACTAATGCAAATGTTAACTCTGTGTTCCATACATCCCTCATCAACTCGTTATTTGTCTAGTCTTGCGTGACAGAGTTGAGAAATTGTTTTGTTGACTAAAACGAGACCCACTCAAATAACAAAACAAAAACAAAATTCACTGCAAACTATATCTGTGCAGAAAAAAAATTTAAGTTCCGAAATGAATTCCCCTAAAAAACTTTTCACTTTATTTCAATTTTCTGAAAGATACACACTTGGTATACATTTGAAATGAAACTGTCCCATGCTGCAGAGTGTCATTGGTGGTTTAAGATATTAAATTGAAGATAAATCTGTTTAGCTCGGCGTCACCTGTCACCAACAATTTATCCTAAAATGGAATTGAAATCATTTATTCTGCTTAAGACTAGCACATTACTCATAGAAAGAGCTTCACAGTATTATTTGCCAACCGTTTCCGTAGAGATGTCGGTGAGTGCACCATGCGCCCTTATCCACGTTTCTAGAATAGGATATTATTAACTTCCACTTCGTGTCATTTGTGATTCTCTACCGTTCGCACCTTGAAAAGGTGTATGACTCTCTAAATCCTCAACAGTGCGAACGTATGTCAGCCAATTGTGTAGGATGTTTCGGTACGGTGCTTGTCAATGGGTTATCATTAAGGAATTTATATTAAAGCTTAGCGGAGTATCGCATCGGTTATTTCTTCGATTGATTAAGCACTCTCCATCGTAATCGGATTAACTGCTGCATCCGTTTCAGCTAATTGAGTGGAATATTTGCGCAGGATAGAGGATCGACTTCCGCATAGCCGAATGACTCTGCTTCCAGTCGCGAAAGCAGCAGATTGGGATTTGTAAATCCCTACGAAAATTAGTAAAGAGCCATGGTTGTAGGTGTGCATTATCGAAACAGGTGAACCAGAAAGAGAGGACACTTTCAACTCACCAAATGGTTGCAATAGGAGTATCTGGCAGGAGTTTATTTGTTGAGTAAGTATAAATAACTTCATATCCCCTGTCTGAAGTTATTGTAATACCGAAAAAGTATTAATTTGGTTCCCTTTCATTAATTTAGAGCACTATTTTACTGTTCCAATAGAACACATAACCTTGTATGTATGCTATTGTAAAGGCGAAAGGGTGACTACTCACCTTGGTAGACACGCTGTCGTGAGTATATTTGGTTCCCTTACCCGCACTTTTGTTTAATCCCCTTCGTTTTCCGATGTGTTGGCTTCTAGTGCGTATGCAAGCAGCCACCGAGGAGACCGTGCAACAAAGCGTAACACATTGAATACTTTAGAAAAAGTGATATTTTAATTTGATTAGCAATCCGATAGACACGCGCTATGGGAAGGACAAGAATTTTGTGTGAATATTGCGTCCCTTTGATTACACGACCAACTATTCTGACGTAATTTCTTTACAAAAAAAATCAAATACTTTAAATAGTTGCGTTAGGTGAAGTGAACTTTGTTCTCATATCATTCTTTTCCCGGTTTTTATTTGAGTTATCCAAAATATAAATGTTCACGAAAGTGATTGATAACTTTGTAATTTATTTCTAAATATAAGTAGAAAGCAATTTGTCTCTTATTAAATTTTAGTTTTTGCCTTAATATATGTATAATACTAAAGTTTTTCATTAAGTAAAGAAAACAAACAGATCAATTTTTAGAAAAACTTTGAGTGATTAAAAATATTTGTGATTGATGATAGTAATGACAGTTTTATAATTAAAGTTCAATGATGGATCCAGACACACTTTTTTGCTTTTATCTTTTATTGATCTTAGGCATAAAAACAAAAAAAAAGAAGAAGTACCTCCACACTTTTTTTTCTGATTCACAGTGCAGGTGCAGGTTGATTTGGTAAGCTGTTTAGAAAGACAGTTACCAATGCTAGCAATAATAGCTATACAACCTAGTACTGAAAACCACTGAAAATTGGATTAAAATCTTAAATTAGACCCAAAATTATGTACATACATATGTATGTATGTATGTATGTACTTTTTGTAGATAAATGATTATCTTATAGATACATATTAAGAAAAATGTGTTATTGTCGAATATAAAAAAAAAACTATTTGGATCATTGGGCATATGCACGAGTACACCAAGTCATCTCTAACAGTGAAGGAACCGCATTGAAAATAAGTGCAACATTACTAAAGCAAGATCTCTTTATGTAAATTTAGTCATCTGCGGCACTTAGTATGCCCTGTAAAGTTCAGTTTGTAACCAAGGTTACCTACCACTATATGAAGAAACATCTCTTACATATCAAGAGAAAAGGATTATTCATCTATTCTAACAACCACTGTAAGTGGCCTTGCAAAATTGCTAACAATCGCAGGCGTGGGTGTGAGTAAAATTTAAAACTAAATGTATTTGAATTCAAAGTTTACCAAATTACGTTATTTGGACTATTAAGTGTAAGCAGTACCTACCTATACCATCATGACAGTAAGTAGATGGGAGGCGAAACGAGATGGAATTGAATCCGAAGAACGAACAGACTAAAGAGAGAAGCTACTCTCTCACTGCAAAGCGAAAGAATGTGGAATGAAACGCACAACTTTTAACAGCGGAAAAACTTATGCTGTGTGAGTCTCTTAAGATACATACTCATATCGTATACAAGTTATTGATTGACTTTCACTGTAAAACGAATGGCTGATGCTTTGTTGTGACCTGTGGCATACATTCCGTTATGGATAATTTGAATTTTCTTATGTTGACTAATTTATTAGTATTTCAACATTCACTTTGGTTAATCTTAATACTTGCATTCTTAAGAGAATGGAATTGAAATTCATTTAATCTTACTACATAATTCCATAGTACGTGCAAGTAATTACTTACCCCATTGGACTTTTGTCAACTTAAATTTGCGTAACGAGGCCTTGACCCATACTATAACGCAAATCTCGTGGATTCAAATGAGGTAATAACAAAGTCATATATTCATATACTGCGGATCACTTTTATTACTAAACTGCATTTTCATAGTCATCTTCTAGAAGAATGATTCTCTGACTGAGCAGAGTCCAGCTTTGCACCTTTTGCCGGAAAATCCAACAAATGAATGAAATTATTCAATTCACGTAATAACTATGTTATGAAACATGGTAATTACGCGATAAATTAAGCTCCAAATTCACCGGCCTATTGTGGAAAAGAAAGGAAATGTGTTGGGCAGTATTATGGTAGCGCGACAAGATACTGCCAATCATATTAACAATGCTGCAAATGGGTACAATATCTGTTGGAATCTGTTTTTAGCTCTGATGACGGATACAAGTGAACACATTGTGGCCTTGTGTACAGCCATAATAAATTACCTCAATACCGTAAATGAGATGTGCCGCATTCCGCCAATGTAAAAATTACTTAACGAACAAACTGCAAACTCTTTGATGAACTTTAAAAAGAAAACTTATTTATTACCTAATCGCAAATATCTTTTTTTTGCATGATTTGAAAATAATTCTTAACGAAGTTTACAAAGCTAACAACGAGCGAATATTGAACAAGAGCTTACTTGACAATCCGTTATATGAGTAGTCATAGTTCACGTAGATTCGACATGTCGAACTTTGTAGGAATTACACTGAACGAATTTTCTCAACGGGAAAAACTACATATTTCACTTTGTAATAAAAGTGACACGGTTCATTTAGAGCAAGGGTCATTTACACAAGGGTCTTCGTCTTATCTCGATTAGACATTTTAAAACTTTTCCTCAAAGTTAATGGAAATGGAGCTCGAATATCTCGAAAACAGTACATTATTACGTCCAAAATTTTACATTTTGAAAGTATATTATATTTGCATATGTAATTATAAAATTCTGTATGTATCTATCAAAACATTATGTCTTACATATTGTATTTATTATGCAATAGAATGCCCTCAGTAAAAGCAAAGATATAGCAGAAAAAGCCAACGCATAGCGAACAATTCTGTATTTTCAGTGTTTTCCTCATTAGTTTGCTTGTCATCTTTTTCCTGCTCAAGATGTGACTTACAGGTTTTGCAATTTGATCATGCGCGAGCACATATCGCACAGCTCATGCATACCTAATACACATCCTCTATGACTGCGCACCCGGCACCTCTGCAGTAGCTTGCATGACCTATGCAAAGCACCATAACTCCTATCGCTGAGATAAGACTCTGCAGTCTGCGTTGCTATAGCGCCAAAGGATGGCTACACTGTGTAGGTTTTTTGATGTAAATTAATTGCTCCATACGGCGCGGCGGCCACGTATGTACACACAAACGTGCTGTGAATGTTCGATATTGCGCAACTGCATTATTGTCAGGATTAACCTCGATAAGATGACCAACGAAACAATAAGTGCTCATGTAGCATTTGCATCGCTCATTAAGTGTAACTGATACACCAATTGACTGGCATTGAATAACATCTTCACTACGCCATGATTTGATGAACATTTGAAATATGCCTTCATACGCGTTGACCTATTTTTCACGCACCTGGTGCACTAGTAATATCAACACATTGACGCAATGATGTTCAAAAATTTTGTTATTATATTTCTTATTGTTTGTCCACACATCTCATACAAATAATAATAAAAAAAATCTCAGATGGGTATCATAATCTTGCACAATCAAAATTATTAAATTGAGAAAAATTTGGTGTTGTTTGTTTTTGAGAGGAATTTTAACCATTGTATTTGTTTAATTGATGGAGTTGCAAGTTAATTCAATTTACAAAACAAAATTTGATCAGTAACGGTGAGGTTATCATCTTAAAGATGGTGTTAGCAATGTGAGGTGAAGACAAATAACTATCGAAGCTGTTTGATTCCAACATTCGCTTGAAAATTGACCTAGTTTCATAATCTTGTTAAGATTAAACTGCACATGTTCATCAATTGATTGGATACAAAGATATTGCTTTATAAACGTGTCAGTGCTTTTAAAATTAGTTGTATCGATGCTTGATGTGTTTAAATCGATTAAATTCGTAGCTGATCTAATCGGAACATGAAATAAAGAATTCAATTTTAAGTTAACGTGCAATTTATGTAATGTGGCAACCACCATATAAAAAAAACTGTTCTTAACATTACAATCTATCGGATTGTTTTGAACTTTATTTACCCTTTAGAAAGGACCTGCATGAGGAACGCATCAGAATGATTGTGTTTGTGCTTTGTTGCACTTCGTCAAAGAAAAATCAATAAACAATTAAGGTGAACAAGCATACATCTAATCCGTCTATTCATGGTGTGGATGATGGTTCAGAAGGGCCAATTACCTCTTTGCGGAGGGTGCGTGTATAATACTTGTAGTTTGATTGACACTTGCATACAAACTTCCTTTATACCATTGTGTTGAGCAATTATTTAAGAATTAAATTAGGTAGCTATGATCGTCAAACGTGATTTGAATTGCAATTAACTGTACTTATTCAAAAACAAAATACACTTTTTTTAAACAATTTTTTATTTTACTTTTTTGGTAGATAAACAGGTTACGCTTCATGTGCGCCATTCAATCAGGTGCCAAGTAGACAGTAGTCACATAGACTCAAAAAATCTATTCGCAAATCACGTTTTTCTTAAAACAAATTCCAATGTACTTTTGCCGGATCAACAATTGCTAAGAATTCTAAGAGCCTCCGATAGCCTCCCACTTAAAACCACTCTATCAGACAAACGCAGCAGGGAGGGGCGAGCTGATGGGTGTGATAAAATACAATAAATCAGGTTAGGCATTTGGGACGACCATGCTGTTGATGTAATGGTGGTTATTTTCGAATTCATTTTTCGTACAGTTCTCATTATGCATTTGGATTGAAATAGTTGCCGCCACTGTCAATTGCGATTTCAACCTAATTTCAAATAAACGATAAAGAATTGTTGATCTCACAATTTATATGATCTTAGATACGAGAAAGTTTGAGGATTATATTTTTAAGTGTGCGGAACTATTCGATCAAAGGATATTAAGAATGTTTATTTGAAGCGAATAAAGATGGCTGAGACGAGTAATTTAATTTAAATAAAAAAACGCTTAGGTGAACACGTATAATAGCTGATAGCATGATAGGTGAAGTAGTTTGAAAAATTCTGCAAATATATGCAGCATGTGTGTCTCCTGTGACGTCAACCGAAATTTTTGAGAGATTTTCGTGTGATTGCAACGCTTAAGTTTGGACGGTGTATGTTAGTGCTGTATCTACTGTTGCTGTGTCTATGTGGATATTCGGTTACCATGACTTTTGATCCTATCTTGGTCCCGCCGGCCCATCTGCCAAGCTCCGAAACATAATCGATGACTACTTCACGGAGCCTATAGCAAGATGTGGTGGTATCTCACCGGGCGACAGGGGAATGGACCCCTGTCTACCACCTTTTTTTTTTTTTTTTAACTGAATAATATAATATATAATGGTTGAGGCAAGTCGTTGATACTTATAAATATATGTAAATTTAGAATATATTTCTTTGTATCAGTCTGAAGGACATTCATAAAAACTTTAATATGCAATCTATATGGAAAATTCAATAGTGCATTACAATGAACAAATAAATGTAGATACTGACCAAATGTCCAAAGAAGCACAACAAATACTGAAAGTTGTGTGAATATTCGCAATACTTTCCAATACGAACGAAGAATACCCCAAGATGAAAAATACATTATGGAAACAGAGGAGGAAACAGAAGGAAAACAATGATATTCAATTTTGATCTGCACACCAGGATACTTGTGCATAAATCAACACCCCTTATCTAAATAAATTTGATAAACTTTTTTTGAATAATATCCTGTTGACATCTAATGTGGGAACTGACAATATTTTCTTTGGCGAAAGAGCAGATTAAAGGAAACGTTGTGCCACATAGTGTGTATGTATGTATGTATGTATATATGTATGTATGTATGTATGTAGATGTAACATTGAATTTTTACGAATTTAAATCACTTTATCCAGCTCGTCATATGAACCCAGTTAGCCATAGTCAGATCTGCAAGGAATATGCGAAGAAAACAAAATTTAATAGGGTGGCGATAGTATGGAACTGACCGCCCAAAACAAATCTCCATCTTCACCGGAAACCCGTTTGAATGCTACCTTCACTGGCTGTGTATTTAGGGTCAGTGTACAGCACAAATATTACGGACAGAGTAACTACTAAAACTTCCTTTCTCCGCTAATGGAAATCGATGGAAATCCTTGAAATTACTTATTCACCCTTCGTGAACTGTATGCATACAGTCTGCAGTGTGCGGTCCAATTTCAATTTCATACAATCTCTGACATTCGTGCTGTGCATTGAAATGCAATGTCGAAGGAGTTTTTGATTTTTGCTTTTCTCGTTTTTCCAACGTCAAAACCAGTCCCACAACTTTATAAGAGACCTTCGATTTGCGGCTTTCGCATTTAAATTACTTAACTGAGTAGTTGGAACGGAACAGGGCCACTGGACGAATTGTGAGACAACTCTGACGTCAATCCTTACGTTTGGGTTAAACTCTCTTGAAACATTCACGGCGATACGTGTTGAAATTTAAAATTTGAAAGCGCGGTAGGTACAATACTTTTCGCAAGCTCAATCAACATTTCGTTGTGGAATAAACAATTTAGCGAGAGTGATGTGTAACCCTTTTTTAAGGATAATCGAACTATAGCCAGGTGTATCAAAGTCAATTAATTCATTTATTGAATTATCGCTTTTCCATTTCCATATTTTTTCATAGAAAAAAAATGGGCAAAAATTAATACTTTCAGGTTAATCATTCCATTTCATTCTAGTGACCACAATAAAACGACGGATTCCTGCGGCGTTAGTGTCAACAAGTGCTTCCTCTCTGGAGATGAGGTTTTTACCTGCCCATGGAAGGATCGAACAGAAAATGCCCACTTATTGCGGATGGACTCCATCGGCCAAAGTAATTGAATCGTTGAACTGGAATAATAACTTTTGAAATTACATTGGAGCCCGAAGAGCTCATATTTCACATGGCACTATACTGCATATTTCACTATAGTTTCCACATCCATATTTTATGGTCGCCATGAGTTCGTTTTATCTAACGAGCCGGAAAAATAATGATTTATCGCCACATGGTATTGGTCTGTGGCTCGATGGGCTACATTGTGCCCAGTGCAATAATCCACAGTTGAGAATGGTCGTCGTCGGTTCGCGGCAGCAGAAGTGGCTGCGATAATAAAAACGTTTACACATAATCCAAATTAATGCGGCCGGCAAATCTGAGCGAAACGAATAAAGAAATTAAATCCCGCAAAATATGCAGTTAACGATTAAGTGATGGGCCCGGGAAAAAATAAGAGACGTGGTCCATTGTTTTGCTTGAAGAGAATGTGACCTATTTTCGATATAAAAGCAGGTGGTTTCTAAAGCTGGGATTTTGCTTGGTCTTCTACTTAGCATTCGACACACACTTTCATGTACGTACTCTCAGTAGGACCCAAAGTGACTAATGAAGACGAAATGTATTGATGACATGCATAAAGACGGCCTTTCACTTTCGATTCTGATGAAACAATAACTTTTGGATGGGAAATTCGAATGACAAAAAGTAACTTAAAACCGTTTGGGAAGAACTTGACAATAGTTTAATTTAGTTTAACTACTTAGTGCGAGCTCTATGTGCTTTTTTCGTTCAGTGAAAGCAAACTCTTCTTTAATGGTGGGATTCATTTAATAAGGAGATTATACAATTGATTTTAACTATAAAAGTGACTGTCTCAATATGCTGTACCATGTAACAGACCGAATTTGGGTCTAAATTTAAATTTTCAGTGCAAATTCTATTTCCGCGAAATTTCTCTAATACAGTCCTAGATGGAAATTTATATACATCTTCATTTATTTCAATTCGCCAGACCATTTGCGTGTATGCAAAATACACTTACACGACCTCAAACAGTTATGCGATACGAACCATGATCTTAATAGCGTAGCTTAATTGTATCCGCCCACAAGACATTTCTTGACACACATTTATGTATCCATTAGAATAACTGAGCACAATAATAACAATAAGACTCATAATTGTGTACTTTTTTAAGTACTAGCCCGCGGCACACTAACAACTGAATTACTCTCAAAGATGATTGCAATAAGTTGGTCATTCTACATGGGAATTAATTACACAGGGATTCAATACCATTTCGCGATTGCAAAGGTACTACTGGTGTTCTTATAATTGTGGTTTTTCGTCGATGATTTTACCATTGACATACATATGTAGATGCAGAACAACAATTTCGTGTTTTTATCGTTCTCATTAGTTTCACGACACCTAAAAGAATGCCTACCTAACGTTAAAAGATTATACCACTAACATGTCATGTCTACTACGAGTATACACTCATTTGCTACGCAAAAACCCGAAGAGTAAACAAAAAACAATTGAAATTTTTTTAAGATTGAAAATTGTAGTTGGTATAATCAAGCAAAATGTTGAAGTGCAGTTTTGTTCTATTGATAGGCAAATATTGAAGTTTACATTAAGTCACAAATTATTTTTCATTGTAGATTTTTCAACATCCATTATGATGAAGGTTATGTTTTCGTGAATGAGTCTACACTTCTAAACTACAGATATTTATTTTAATTAATAATTGAAGTACGCATGCAGTATAACCTGTTTGAACCTTAACAAGGTTAACCAAATCAATACATACATACCTTCTCCCTAAAAATAATTGCGGAAACTTAATACACACCAGCTTACTCTAGGAAATTATAAGATTTTACCTTAAGGTTACTGCTTGAAAAAATTTAATCAATTAATCAGGATTTATAAGTTGAACACACCAACTGTTGTTCTTTTTTATGTGTGTATGTGTATGTGTGTATGCATGTATGTATATATTTTTAGTCCTAAATAAAGGAAAAGGAAAGATTTTGCAAAATTTAGGTACTTGAAGCAAGTAACGTGTTTGTTTAATTTCTTGCTGTACATTTGGGTTAATTAATTTGGTTCTAACCGAATAAACGACGCCGACTGCTAAAAGTGGTGTGAGAGGGAAGTTTTTTATATGATTTCCTGCTTAGAATCCAATGTAAAAGTATCTTAATTAAACGAAATACAAGCACCTACTTGAATCGATCTTTTTAAGCAGTCAAAAGAGTATTTTTAGAGAAAAAGTTTCTCGAACTTTTTGAACCCGTGACACAATTGTTCATTTGTTATTTACAATTTTTAATTTAACATTTTATAGTAGTTGTTACAAACTGGTACTGGTTATAAAGCATTCAACATATGCTTTATAAATTCAGATTTATTTATTCATGAAGTTCTTTGAGCATATATCCACTTAATCCACTACCAGCTATGGTTGATTTAATATTGAATAAAGCTGAGGGTGAAAAAATAATTACGCAAAAAATAAGAGCAAGAATAACGAAATCGGTGATGTTTTAAGCAGAGTTTTAAATGTAGCACCTAAATTGCTTACAGTCTTAGCAAAAGCCATTTATTTTGAGAGCAATTGTCCCCATCATTGTCTCGTCGCTTCATATTCCTCTTGAACTCAGAAAATCGCAAATATTGTACGAGTACCATTCATAAGATTAAGAACTACATATAAACCGATATATCTATAAGGTGAGCACATCTTTCTGAAATATGAAGAATATTTGCAAATGAGACGAAATAATGAAAAAAGTAGAACTCTACGATGAATATCACTAGATATACGAGCAATGGAAACACTGATGTTGAAAACAACGAAGATAGAAGTAGAAAAATAACTATAATAAGGAAGATAATAGTGAAGAAAGGGAAAAAAGAACAGAGTAGAAAAAAATCTAATGACACTGCACTCAAGCGAAGTATGGTACACTCCGAAGAAGAGGAATAGATTCATGAGATGTTGAATGGATGGATAATATTTCTTTATGACAAAGTATCCTAGAGAATTTGCAAGACGTTGGTGAATCGTTTCGGGCTACAGGACAACGACGAATGACGATGAGGAACGATAGCGATGGGAATGAGTTTGCTAAGCGGATGAGTGGCAGAATGCAGTCGTACATAAGAATAGCTTTTCGATGATATTTTGTGAGATCCACTCTCGAGGTTGGTCCTTTCCTGTGCTGTGTTTCATAAAACCTTTGTAAAAGATGAATTTGCAAATATTACCTAATGATATGTAAGCACTTTTGTGCTTGGATTTTAACAAAAGATACGAAACCATTTCGCGCGTTCAGATGTAGGAAGAAGACTTAACAAACTCGTTATTACTATTGATTTATTTATGAGATGAAAGTCAACGATAATAATTTACCATAAAAGCAGTTCTTTACTTCACATAGATTATGCTGATGATGTTTATCTGACCTCAGAAGGTACCTAACTATTTAGAGATGCTCATCCTTTTAAATCAATTGTTCATGTCATGTGACCGCTTTTATTAATGGATTTCTCCATGACGTTCCATAAACAAATCCACATGAACAGTATTATAAGTATATTCCATTTAACAAATTGTACTTTGCTGGACTGTGTGTGCAAATTCAAAGTTGTCCTTTTGAAAACTCTACTCCCGCTAGCTATACGGATGCAACATCTTCGCTTGCTCGCTGAACTCTAATGTCACGACAACAGACAAAAGTAGTAAGTCGTGATTTCGTTGCACGATAGACCAACCATTCTGGTAGCTCAATAAAAAAAAAAAGGTTTACCGCCACCGCTCACCGTTCGATCGGGAGATAAGCGTGCATTCGTGAATTTTAAAATAATCACTATTTTGGAGCCCAATAGAACTGCACAGAACAGTATCTGCCTATATACATATGTACGTAGTTCTACGCTCCATCGATGGAAAATTACACACAGAATCTACATTTGCAGAAAGTGATATGACATGACACCTCTGGCTAACCGCCAGCAGTGGTTAAAGCAGAAAACCTTAGAAAGCATCCCTTGTCACAATCGAGGCCCAGATTAACTATAGAAGTAACACGTTCGATTTCTTATTTGTACTCCATACGGTGGTATGCACTTCACACTACGGATGTGGAATTCATTGGCAGTGGGTGGTTGTTATTTTTTCTAAACCGTAGAGAATCACGAGTTGGGAATTCATTATTGATTTTTTGCACTTGATGGTGATTCTAGAGTTTTGAAAGTAGTAATCTAATTTTGCTGTTGAAATGTCCGAAAGTACCAACAAACTTAGACAGATTCAAAACTATGAAATAAATATGGTATGGATGTACGTGTGAGTGTGCAACCATCGAGATAAGGACGAGTAATGATAAACATAAAATCACCGGGCAGACGGTACTTTAGCAGTATTATTGAAAGCAATCTACTACCCTATAACAGATATAGAATTTAAAGATTATGTCATAATTGAAAAAATTATAGGCAGACCGATAAAAAGGATATGCGCAGTAAAAAATCAAATCAACTTTTACACTACCCATTGGAACTCGATTGCAGCTTAACGTGAGGATGAAATACGAATCAGTCTATACGGGGATCTGTCGATTCAGTGAGTTTAAAGCCGATTCAATTCAGTGAATTTTTCAATCTGATAGCGATGTAAACCTTTTTTTCTCCGCATTGAAAAAAGTTTGCAATTTGTTTACTCATTTCCTTACTTTCCATTGAAAACCAAGCTAAGGTTGTTCAGAAAACGGAAATTCTCTGGATTCTCTGGGCTTTGTTTAAATTTCCTTTAACTTTTTTTTCTCTTGGAGTTGTGGACGAAAGTATAGAAAAGAAATGATACAAGAAAATAGATTTAAAAAGAAAAATAAATCTTGCCGGAGGAATGCAGAAAATTTCTATAAATTGTAAATTACTCTTTTTACATACCGATGGAGTGCTTTTCGCGTCCATCTGAATTAAAAATGCCAGTTTTTTTCCTCTTGGACTGTCCACGCAGGCTAAAAATTTACGTTTTGTTGTACTTTATTTGATGAGGCTGCTTTGTACGAGGTGGTAGAAGATTTTTGAATGTATGCCAGGAGGAGAACACGATTAATTTTACATAATTACTCAATGTTTGGTCGATGTTATCATCACTGTAAGGTGGATGTTGTGGCTTGCTTTGCTGGCAACGGTGTAAATGTAGGTATGCCAATATGCATGAAATTTTACAAAAGTTTAATTGACGAAATGTTGGAGGGTTTATAAATTGGGGTAAGTGTAAATTGGAAAAGTGTAAAGTGAATTTCGATTATACTTAAAATTTGTCACGATTTCTAGCATTTTGTTGCTTCTCGTTATTTGGACGATAGCAGCTCTAAAATCTGGCAATACAAGAATAATTGTTAATGATGCTGGAATTTATTTTTATACATACATATATTATTTTTGTTTTTTTACAAGAATTCTTATTTCATTATTTATTGTTTTTTAAATAAATCTCTAGCAATCATTTTGTCTGATACAGTTGCCTTCGACATTCCTAAGAAAACCTTGCTTGCAGGTGCATCCGACAACACAGTTCAATGTACATACAATGTTGCTGGATGGATGAATGCATGAAGGTTCACAGGCACTACCGCAAGTACTGAAAGTTTCGTTCTGAGAACAATTTTCTGTAACGAGAAAATATGTACACATATCACTGTTCATAATACACGACTTAACAAGTTATTTACCATTTCCATATGCAGCTAACTCATTGATAGACAAAACTATTACAACTGCAAATGTTAATAGTTTGCAGGCTTTCATTTTTCAATCTTTCCTGTCTGTACCTTCTGCACGTAAAGTAAAATCACAACTGATTGAATTTTCAAGTGTAATAATGCATTTACTTAATATTAATAAGTTTGTGATTAGCTTTATATAACTTTGAGAAGATAAGTTCTAATAATAGGCGACTTTTTTAGATTTAGAGATACACAGGTACTCCTACGTCACCTTATATTTAGTTTTCAATTTTTCGAAAAAAGGTAAATATCTATTCATATTTGAAAGAAACAGATACTGCCAATTAACATGTTACACTTATGGCAAAAGTTAATTGAATTGAATTTTCAAGTGTAATAATGCATTTACTTAATATTAATAAGTTTGTGATTAGCTTTATATAACTTTGAGAAGATAAGTTCTAATAATAGGCGACTTTTTTAGATTTAGAGATACACAGGTACTCCTACGTCACCTTATATTTAGTTTTCAATTTTTCGAAAAAAGGTAAATATCTATTCATATTTGAAAGAAACAGATACTGCCAATTAACATGTTACACTTATGGCAAAAGTTAATTTAATGCAGACCCCAGCAAAATTATTTTGTTATTATTTGAAAATATTCAATAACGTACAATTACAGGTTTTCAAGTACGATGTACAAATTGACTCTATCTGCGCGTTTAAAAAGTTCACAAAGAGTAATCTTCTTTACCGCTACCATCACAAAAGCCCGCACTGAATTAAAAAAAAATAACTTGTAGATATGTACATATATATGTACATATGTACTGTTTTCTTTACAGTTAGCCCACGTTAACTTCTTATTCCTAAAGTTATAGCTTTTAGTAAAATCGAAAGGGCAGTAAAGTTGTATGAACTTTATAGAAGACTTTACTTTGACCAGAAATCCAATGGAAATTATTAGAACGATAATTGTGTAGTGACATGCACTGACTTCAATTTGGTAATTACAGACTGTGACACTTACTGATTGAAATTCAAGGTCCACCAAAACGAAACTGTTCTTACAGCAGCATCCGATTGGATATATGTATGTAGAATGTGTTCTTAATGCATTTAATTTGGAGTTGAATAACCACTATCGCAATGAGACCCATGTGACAAGTATTCTCTTTTGCACCACATAGTTATAAATTTTAACAATCTGAAATGAGTTTATTCTACTTAATTGATATTATGGATGAACTCAGTTACGGCAAACAGAAATAATTTAACTATAAATGCGATTTCCCTTAGAAATAGTTTGTACCACACATAACACATATTAAAATACTGTAAGTAGCCATACATAACATACATATGCATTTATATATGTATACAATGACAACGGGGTTTTTTTTTTTATTAAAAAAAACAAGTTTTATTATTTCCCAGAATTTCATTATCATAAGCAGATATTCGCTATTACTTAATACGGACACATATCATTTCTAATTATTTTAATTAAAATAAACCCTGAGGAAGGACATTTTTTATAGATAATTCACAGGCAGACCTTATTTATATGATTACTGCCTACCACACTGACTTATTGGAATGCAACGTCCACCGATTGTTTTCCTAGCGAAATTTTTCTTACAGTAGCATCCGTCTGGACAGCGAAAGTGTGCTATTAGGCACGGTTGATTTAAACTTGGGCATTCGGTCTGGCAACTAGGACCACATGACAAATATTCCTCCTTTTCACCACATGTTTGCTGCAAATTCTGACCTGAAATCATTTCGCTTCAATTAAATAACATTGAAGTAGATGAAATAGAATATACCTACGCTTATCCCGTATAGCTGCTTCAGTTTGATGCAGAGCAAAAAGCATAGCTAAAACGAGAAAACTAATCCGAAAACAAAACTTCATTCTTTCTAAGCTTAATTCGGTGCTATCAACACCTTTAAACAACTGATTTAACCACAGATTCTAGACGTGAAGCAAACACAACCATCAGCTGGCATTTAGGGCCTATTATTTTCTTGGAGAAGCACTGTTTTAAATTTATTAGTAAGTGGCGCTAAATCGCTATAGAGTGCTATAAAACCTAAGTGGTTCTGTTCTTTGCTGGCGGGGTTGTGCTTTTTATATCTATTGCATTAAAAGCACACTGAGGAAAGTTCTTGCCTTGTGCAACTGTAGATGCATTAATAAAGGGAAAAATACGTATCTAGAAATATTCAGGCATGCACAAAAGATAAGTTAGTAACCATTTAACTTACCACAGAAAATATAATTTTTATGACAATAGATGGCGCTAGAAATCGATTTCCGGTTCATTCACTTACAGCTTTCGTACACGAACCAGTTTCGTGCAATGAAATTTGATTTGGTAACACAGAAAATTAAATTACTAATTTTGTCAACAAGGTGGCTGATTTGTTTAGTTCTTTTTGATTTTGTTATCAGCAAAGTAAAATTTTATTTACTAGGTCATTTCATTGTTATCAAAAAAACAAACCAGCATAACAGCTTCTTCAATATGTATAAACAAAAGACGATAAGCGGTTATCGAGGTCATGATAGTTTCATTTTCTGTTCCAACAGTAGGGTTTCTCGATTGACAAATTTAAAAATAGTAAACAAATACGTAGACTTTGATGTGGTAAACAATTCGAAGTACGCTCAATTGCTCACGTTATTAACAAAATGCTTCCCTCGCCAGACCGGGGTCATTGGCAGATCTTGTGCGAGACGCAGCAATTTGCAATTCAGATGGTGTACGTGCAAAAGTGAACCACGACACCCATTAGCGGAAATTTCGAATCAGGGTCAATTCTGCAATAGCCACCACTGGTAGTCAATTAATATGACTTCATTTTCATTAATTTATGTTGTGTGTGTGGAAGCTGGTAAAGATATCACGTTTTTTTTCTGTTGAGTTTAAAGACTGGTTGTGATAATGGACGTGCAGATCACCATATCTTCTTTGAATAAAAGAAAAATGTGTGGTCATGTAGATTCTCCATACCGTGCGGAAATGATTAATTAAATTAAAATTGTTGACAAGTACTCGTATTAAAATAAAGCAACAATTATTTGGATCGATTTGTTGATAAAGTTTTAGAAAGGAAAAATTTGAGGACAGTCTATTAAAAAGGGCCTACTTCAGCTATCCAAAAAAATTTAAAACAGTAGGCTATAATAATAATTTTGAAAACTTGATTAATTTTGTATGCGATTTCATACAAGTTTTTAAAAATTTATAAAATTTACTGTTATACAGAATTCTTGTTGAAATAAGGAAACCACCTATAACGAGGTTATTTCAAGAAGAATAGTGGTTTTCTTGCTGTTGACTTATAAAGTAGATAGTTCTATATGTACATATGTATGTACGTAAATACGAGCATATAAATGAATCTGATGGAAGTTAGTTTTGTAACCAACAGCACATTCCATAACTAAACAAATTGCAAGATCACCTAGGTACTAAGTACGTTTTCCATCCAGTTTAACATATTATGGATAAACATATGAAGACCTTCAACGCCTCTCCCCTTTCCTATGATCACGTAGGCAGAGAATCATTTATTCCCACCACACACGTGCACAGTGCACGTTTTCATTTTACTTCTGGAAGTAGAGGAACATCCAGGAATTTTTAATTCAATTAGCTACATATATCATGTCACGTAACATCATGTTACAGTCTATTGATCGCAACGCTGATCAATTGAAGATACATACTTACATACGTACATATAATTTTTATATAAACAAACAAAAAACAGCTGAGTCTTATTTCAAGGGTAATAGGTACTTTATTATAAAAATATTTGTCTAAATTTTGTTTCCACTGAAATTTCTATGCACCATTTCATGGAAGATCCAAAATAAAGTCCAAAACATGTTTTCCCCCCAACTGCTCTATGTATGTAAATACTCATACACACCCAAAACATCGTTCTGAAAGATGAACGTGCATAACGCAGCGAAGCACTTTCATGCAGAAGTTCAATGTAACCACTTTATCTCTGACTATAGTGTTGTTTATGTGTAGGGTGTGCGTCTTATATAATAAAACTCTCTACATGGTTTTCCTCTTTAGATCTCGATTGGGTCTATGTTTAATGTGAACTCGGCTGCGAACACGATCGGTTGTGTTTTAATCGAAATCATTATTTGAACTGTTAGTGATATTGTGATTGAATATTTTCATAATTTTACCAAGTTGAACTAAATGCTTTAAAATTGAATAGCAAATCATATGCTGCAGTGAAGTTAAAATTAACAGTCATATATATTTATAATAAAAAATTGTATGAACAATGGCATTTTCCATGGTGAGATCTGCGATGCTGAGGACTTCGCGAGAAATCCTTGATAGAAGAGTTGTCGGATCTGTTGGATTACTAAATAGCTTTATGGAATTCGAAAAAAGGGTGAGTTGGCTCTCCAATGAAAATATCTCTAGTTGCAAGACAAGTACGGTAATATGAGACTGATTTTCTTTGACCGTATGATAACTTGGTGTATTGTTTTTCCATTTCTTCTTTGCACCTGAGAAATTGAGTAAATGGAAATTATACTCTTTTGAGATCTACTACCTGAAATGTTTTCTTTGTCCATATACGATCCTTGTTGGGCAAATTGTGTATACAAGTGTACGTGTCTACTGAAGTATGTACATTGAGCAGGCAAACAACAACACGAGAATTTACCCATTCAGTTTCGAATAAGAAAATTATGTTCAAACCATCCACACTTCTCGATACCATTAAAATCTGAACGTCTGAAAACTCACTTTCAAATAAAATTACAATTAAAGTTTCACTTATCACGAGTATGAATGTTTACATTTTAGTAGCTACATACAATGTTATTCAAAGTGTAGGGAAAACATAAGTTTGTTTTTTTAGTTTTTGTTATTGCTTTAGCTTTGTTATTGCTAAGATATAATAAGGTTCAAACCCTTCACTAAGAGACATTTCATATATTAAGCTTGTGTGTATACATACATACATACATATGTATATGTACTGAAAAATAGGCCGGCCATTTGTGACACTATTGAAAGCTGAAGTCAAGGTAAACTTCAGAGTTTCATTATAATAACTTGACTTTCATGTTGAGTAATTATTTCCCTAAAAATAAATACAGCAACATATATCCAACTATAATAGATAAATCGGTATTGCCACTATACACATACATATGTATATACTGAAATTGATTACAACCCACTATTGCATTTATTAAATATTTTTTTTTTTATTTTAGATGCTTTTGGTTCCTCGAGCGAATTATAGCTTAATGGAAAATGATCTACAACAAAAAGTGTTACTTCTAACCGCCCGCCAGTATTCAAAGGTTCCAATGTCATCTCATGCCTATGATCTCGAGTCGGATTCAGATTCGGACTCTGACAATGAAAGACCCCAGAGGCGACATGAGGAAAAACCGAAAAACATGCAAAGAGTAAGTTGATATATACACACAAATGTACATATATAGAATTTAAAACTTGATTTTCAAAAGGGCCTACTATATTAAATGTAGGGCACAAACACACAAACGTACTTTATTAGTAGCGCGTACACCCTCTTATGTATGTATGAAGTTGTGTAGATAGTACAAACAACCGGTGTCATGCACATTTTTGAAATAAATATACACACATATTTATGTAAGTATACATATGTACATACATACGTAGATACTCGTACAATCTTTGGTGCAAAGACAAAGTGATTGCCCCTTAAAGTTTAAAATTAATATTATTAGAACGTGATGGCAAGTTATCACCCATATAAAATGTTTGTTTTTGACATTTAGGGATTCTATTCATTTTTTTTTTCTTATTAGGAAAAATATGACAATAATTTAATGCTTTCGAACGTACGTATGTAGATATTTCAGATAATTAAAAACATCATGTGAACTTATTTAGAAAAAGTTAACTAACGTAGCTAATTTTTATTTCTTTACTGAGAATAATCATTATATTTGTATGTACAAACATTACAGTATTACATACATACGTATGTACATACAAACCTGGATGGAAGACAGTAAAAAAAAAAAATATATGCCCAAATTGGTTTCCATAATTCTAGTTTTATATAAATCTCACCATTGATAAAAAAAAAGAGAAAGTAAAATTCGCTTTCCAAATTCGAGTTCAGCAGATGTGTTAAAGAATTTAAAAAAAGGCAAAATTAAAGTGCACAAAGGGAACGCACATGCTTCGTTTGAAATTAATTTTTCTAAGTTGACTTTAAAGTCCTTAATCGAATGTTTACCTAAGAAATGCATAAGAGCCATAAATGATTGTTTATAATCCTAGTTTTAGAACATGTATCTCTGATATTTTTACTAATATCACAAATTCAATTAAAAACAAGTTGAATTTAAAAAAAAGAAGAGTTGCATACTGTACATACTTTAAAGTATTAAAGTGTACCTATATTATCATTCTTTTTGTATGTACATACCATAAAATTGCAATACTATTAAATTTTTTGTATCAAGCATAATGTATATTAAACAAACATTTTTAATTTTAGGGTGACAGTGAATTTTGGCGTCGAAAGATGCGTACACTCCACAGAATTTTGGATGTTAACAGAGATGGTGTAGTTTCTTTTGATGACTATAAGTTGCTGACAAAGAGATTTACTGACATTGGTAATTTATCACCTGAAATGTCTGAAGAGTTTCTCGATGTTATGAAGGTAAAATTCATATTTAACGTCTGTTTTGAAGTAAAAACATTTTTCTTTTTCTTAATTAGCAAACTTGGGAAGAACAATGGGGTGAAATTAATCCCTACAATCTTGTCACCGCTGAACAATTCCTTACCGACTTGCATCATAAGCTAAATGACAAGGATCTGGTGAAGAAAATTGGACGCTTCCTACCGTACGTTTTTAAGGCAGTCGACATCGATCATACGGGTCACTTAGATCTACATCAATACAAATTATTCTTCCGTTGCCTTGGACTCACTGATGAGGATGCGGCAATTTCATTCGCTGTGATAGACAAAAATGGCGACGGCCAATTGTCATTAAATGAATTTGTTCATCTCGGTCGGCAATATTTCTTAACCGAGAACGAACGCAAAATATCTAGAATGTTCTGGGGACCATTGATTGATCATTGACAATTCTTGATTATAGCATGGCTATTAGAAGAGTGGGATTATTTTAATGAAGATTTCAATTACTTCCATACAGAATGGCTACATTCATATGTAAGACTATTTTTATGTGTTAATTCATTAGTTTTATTTTTTTCGCTTGTTTACCCAATCGATTTAAAAGACATAGTAATACAATTAAAAAATAATAGAAAAAAAACAACAAAAATATTAATGTTTTATTTCATATAAATTAAAATCAATCAAATAATATTTTTATTTATAAATTAAGGAGGCTGTTTATGCGCTTAACTTCTCTGATTTGTCCCTCGATTTCTGTCATCCTGAAAAAGTACGATAACAGAAAACTTTAAATATGTAAACACTAAAAGTATTTCTAAGCAACCTCAGTTACACTGAGTTGATTGTAGAAAAAATTTCATAACTGCTTCATTTAAACTAGAATTTGCTATTTAATTTTAACTTTACTTAAAGAATTATGAAATTAGTCAAATCTTTGGTGCAAACGGTATGCGATAAAATTTTATATCATATGTTGTAATTAGTGTAATTAGCAATTGAAAGAGCCCGATTTATGTAGTGAACAATTTATTCCCGCCAATATCTAAGGTGAATGTGTTCAAATTTCTTCACTTTCTACCTCAACCTCAACGTAATAAAATTTGTATCTATACCCCTTGTACTCTAGAACCCTCAACATAATCACGCCATCTTGAAATAGATGCTAGAGCTTATTAGAGCCCAGGGTATACGTTTTAGATACTTATTGTATTGGCCTTAACGTTTGAAAAGTTAAAGAACTCAACAATCGTTATGGTCACAACACAAAACAATCTTACATTTGTAGCAGAATCTCCTTAATAGTAGTTTCCTGTTTTTCTGGCAGATCAAATGGCTTATTTTTTGTACTTTCAGTGTACTTTTGAATCTAAAATTGAAAAAAAAAATAATTCTACATATGCAGATATGTTCTTATAAAAATCTAAGCGGATGCCTTACATGATAGTACTGTTTGCTGATACTTTCTTTGGCTTTCTGCGGGGCATTTGCCAATGATTTTGTTAGATTATTTATTTTTTCAACATCGTGGGCAAACTCTTTCTCGGCTTGTGTATTACTTGGCAAACAAGTATTAGCTTGTGTTATTAAATCTTGGCATCTAAAAGTACAGAGAAAGTGATGACCGACTCTTTTAAGTTCTGGAACAATAAATATATACTTTTTCGAAAGTAATTCTTGATTGTCGCTAATTTCCTCAAACCGTTCTGCCAATCTGTGGGCGTTCTCGCGAATCAAATCTCGTTCTCTTTCTAAATATTCTATGTCTTTTTTTTGTTGTTCTTTTCGCAATTTAATAGTATTCAGTCTCTGTAGAAACTCTCCACGAGCTTGTTCATGTTTTTTTATGTACTGAGTTCGAAGAACTTCCATTGTCTGTGTTAAAAGTTCGTACGATTCTTGGGGCGTCGGTTGCGTTGATTTATCAAGCGACATAATTGGCTGAGTAACCGAACGCTTGAGAATATTTTGTATATGCTCCACAAAAGAGGGACCTAAGAGTTTATCCAAGGAGGAATCAATTTTGCCATTAATTTTTTTAGGATCAACAATGGCTGTTGATGAGGGCAGCAATTTTGTATCGATAACCAAATTTAAACTGATAACTTGGCCACTCGAAAGGAGAATGACAATTCCCGATGGCATTTGTAAAAGAACGAATCCCAGAACAGCGTTGACTTTGTCTGCACTGCTGATTTTGGTGCATAAAAGGTATTCTGCGCGCGAACTATTCGAAAGAGCCGATATATCTGAAATGACTGATGAGTTTGGGTGAGTAGAGTTAAGGTAAAAGAACAAGAGTATATAATTCTCTTACCATCTGAGTCCAAATATCTCTCCAATTCTCCAATGAAATTAACAGTAACAACATGTAGTCCTGTGTTGTGATAGGCGAAATAACGCAATTCATTTATAGAATCTCTAAAATATTAATTGAATTAATACCGGTCTTCATAAGACTTTCTCTAAGATACCTTTTAAGATGAATCGGACATGTGTATGAGGACGCAGCACTATTTCTTGTATAGGGTATACCAAGTTCCAGTTCGACAGTTTCCAAAACTTCTACAGTCCACTCAGAAGCGTGAATAACAAGGCTAGAATCAATTTCGTTGAACGACTAGAAGCAGTAATTATAGCGAATGGATCTAAATGACGTGCATATTTTCAAGTACCTCTTCGGGTTCCTCAGCTTCCAAAAGCAATGCGTGGTGTAGTTTACCCGTAGATTCAGCAATAACAATAGTTGGAGGCAGCGATGGTATAACAAGAATAGAACATGAATCCAATCCATAATTGTTATCGGTTTGTGGTCGTATTGTTAGAGGACCTTGCAGGCGTGGCCTTAAAATGTGTATATATATTTTTTAACATTATTGCTATCATGTGAACCGTTTTTATAAGTATGCCAATGCTCAGAGGATTTCTTTCTGATGATTGAGCATAGAGTTGGCAGGTAACAAAAGAGAAAGACGTTTCAAGGTATGGTGAAAGTGGAACTTTACTTACTTGTCTGTATCAATCCCAGCAGAAAGAACGTAAATGTTGCCATTTTCGCGTAATATCACGATGGGCCATTCAACTCTTTCACTTTGCACTTTTCCATTCGTATCACTGCCGCTAAACGATTCTTTACTGAGGCTTTCGCGTTTGTTGCTATCGTTCGTATTAAAGCTTTTCGAAATATTGTGGTTAGAAAACGTTGCATCACTTGAAAATGTAACAGCTGGCCCAATGTCAAAATCGACGGCTGACTCTCCCAGAATATGAGATGTAGGCAAAGTGGTTGAACCATTTGTGCCATTCACTTGCAGCATGGGAAATGGCCCAACCTGCCACACATGGCGTAAAATACAATTGTCATACACCCTAAAAGAAACAGTAATTTTTAAAGTTATTCTTTGGATTCCTTACACTATTATATATACCGTAGGGTGTTATCAGAGAGAAGCACCAGAAGATGTGAGTCTGTAGGTGAAGCTGGATGCCACCGCACTTGCCGAATCTCTATATGCGGATTATTGTTGAAGAAATGAGCGTCTATGTTGTTGGATCTGGATAAAGGAATAAAATACGTTCTTGCGAATGTAAAGAAATCTTACACGAAACAAAGTTCTTATCGCGTTTGCAACCAAGCAATAACTTAGGCATGCAATGCATGAAATGCACTTCGCGAAACACATGGACTTCGGAGAGAAAAGATAAGTATGGTGATTAAAAGTAAAAGTTGAAGTGTAAATTCACCTACGGTAGCAATAAAGAAAGGATTATTAAAATAAACGACGATACAGCCTACTGTGTGCTGTAATATGGGTATTTTCGAAGACGTTAGCATCACCTACCAAATGTATACATATAAGGTGGAACTTGTGCAATGGTGATAAGGTTAGTAGAAGAAATAGTAATGTTTAGAAAGTGAGTTTTATTTTTAGCCCAAATAATCGAGATGACATATAAATTTATTCTTTAGTGAAATGTGTTCGAATATTAATAGCAATTTAAAACTACTTTATAGGATAACAAGCTGGAAGTTTTATTCTTACGAAAGCTATCTGTGATACAAGTTAATCACTTTCAATTAGACAATAACTGCAAACGGAAAGAAAAGAGAAAAATAAAAGAAATTACTTACACCAGGTATCTGGAACTAAGTAGGTATGACACCCGCCCTTTACCCTGCGACTGATGACTTTCATACCTTTTTATTCCTAACTCTAACCATAAGTTTCTCGCGCTTTGCTGTGAGGTTGCCTTTTTTAATTTAATAATTTACTGGCGACAGTCGACATTGAATTAGCATTATAAACCATTTTATTTTAATTTAATTATAATTTTAATATTTTTTTATTATTAGTTCTCTGCTTCTCGTTTGTCTTTATTAATACCCTTATCAAAGTAGCACATTTAAATTAAGATTTATAGTGGTTGCCATCTACAGTAAATTTGTTAATTGATTTAAAGCTATTTTCTCGGCACTAGGAGTGGAGGAGGTGCGGAACTTGTAAGAAATCCTATTAATTTTTTTGGAGGATTTGTAATCGCTCAGATGTATCCTTTCTTTTTGTCGGATAACATTTGTTAAAATCACACATCCTTGCGCGAGAACGTGCTTTTAATTTTTAAACAGATTTTAAAATAGATAAAATACGCTTATGTACGTTGTGCTTTTACATTTCTCCCGAAACATACATTTTCATAATGAAGCAAACAACAGGAAAGACTGCACAGCAGGGAGAGCTTTATATCAGAGCAAACGACGAACAAAAAAAAATGTTCACCATGGAATAGAAAAAAATAAATGTCCTTTTATCTATAATATCCATTTACTCATTTACCATTTTTTTAAGTAAAATTAAATTTATATTAGTATAAGTATGTCCTTTGGCGATATGTTATACCTAAGTGGGTACGGCCCTCGGACTCTTTGGCGGATCCACCCATCATCTCGCGTACATTGAATATCCTTTTTTTACGTTTAACTGTTATATAAATCCTCCATCTTCGTACAAGTTAAAAAAAAAAAAAAAATTGGGGGCGCATAAGTATCTTTACACATATCCTTATTAAATACGTACATTTATTATAACAGAGCAAAAACGAAGGCAAATTTAACAACTGGACATCCTATATCGTTGTAATTACATCATTTATGCAGGACGAATATGTCTTGCCACCGCTACTGCTGCTGCAGCGGACCAAAACCAGATTTAATTTTTTTATTCCTTCTGTTGATGGGTGGGGATTTTTAAAAAGGATGTGTCCTTTTTTCATTCTTGGGATATAGTACATGCAAAAGCAAATGGAAATGGGAATACAAAAAAAAAAAAAATGAAAAGTGGTTGCCATTTTTATTTTCCACCTCCTCCTATATGTGGCATATACTAATTTTTATCCTTCAGATCCTTTCAAACATATTAAGCGTGAAGAGTATGCAAAGCACGTAAAAATGTGCTTTTTAAACATTCGTTTTCTAAAAATGAATTAATTTACGGTCGAACAAATTAAAATTTTTCTAAGGCTTCATAAGCTTTTCAATAATTGTATTATAATTTTAATAAATAATTCTCCAAGAAATCGTCCTGATCATGTAATTGAAAAAAAAGTAATAAAATAGTTGGATTCATAAATCTGTAATAAGGGCACGGTGATAAGTATTAAACGTGTTAATGAACAGAAGAGTGAATTCGAAAATACATATGTACATAAGATCAAAAGAGAAATCAAATAAAATTTACCTATTCAACAGATCATAAGATATTTCGATATTTAACTTGTAGATAAAATTAATTGTTATTCATAGTAATTAAAAAGCAAATCAAAAGTTTGACGCACTCTGTCTTGACAAAGAATCGTTCTTGCAACCATTAAAAAAATCACTAGAACTTTAGCTAGATTATTAAAATTATTAGTTGTATGTATCTTCAATTCAGAAATTATAAAAAAAATAGTTAGAATAGTTGCCAAAATAAATTAAAAACGAAAAAAGTCACAAATTCTATTGTGATAAACTGATTGAAATTGTTCACAAAATTCACAATTCGATGCGAAATAAACACTAAATGAAAGTAACCAATCCAGACAGTGGCGGATTATTAATGTTTATACTTAGTTAAAACTCTTATTTCTTTTCTTCTTTTCTTCTTCTTTTCTATGAACAGCCTTGAGAAATTGTTGAAATACATTTCTAGTTCTAGTTAGTCTTACTGAGAAAGTGGCCAAGGCAGCAGCAGTGCCAAGGTTGATTTATCTACGCCCAAAGCCACACAAAGATTATTTTTTTAATTGCAATAACGAAGTGACGAATCACACATTGGGTTAACAATAAAGGGTGTCAATCGAAGCTCGATAAACAAACTAGAATTAAACTCATTTTCTTAAGAGCTTTCGATTAAAAGCCGTAAACACACCCACTTATACAATCCAAACGCCTCTATTTGCTTTTTTAAAATGTGCATTTTTGCGCATATTAGTACCCCGAATCCTTTTTAGGAGTTGTTTTATCCCAATGTTTTTTTTTCTTTATTTTTTTGTGTGTCCATTTACGAAAGAAGTGAAGTTTTTCATCCCAACTTTTCATGTGAACTTCTAAAGCGGATATATGAATATATGTCCTTTAGAATACCCAGTTAATTTATGGTTCCGCCAAGATTTAAGGGACATGATTTTAATTATTTTAACTAAAAAATGTAAGCTTGCAAACTTTGTATTAATTTCATATATAAGGTTACTCTGTGTAATTCATATGCGGACGAAAGGACGACACCTATTCATGCTATGATCCCAGTTTCGTTTCCTCATTATACATGTTTTTCCCCGTCTTTTTTTTTTAATTAAACTTTACTCAACGACGATTTATTGATGACGTTTAGTTAATTTGGTTGGGAAATGCTCGCGCATAAACGCCATTAAAAATTTTTGTCGCCTCTAGGGCCGATAAAGGGTTGATGAGTAACGAAGACGATGGCGGTGGGACACGATTTAATTTATTTAGCTCATTAATGGAAAAAGTCCTCCCCATTCTACTACCGGTTAATGGTCTGTACGCTTAGTTTCTCTTGCAGTTTTTTTTTTTTTACTTTCCCTTCGTGCTAATTTGCTTATTTCCTTTCTTCAACCCTTTGCCTCTTTTATGGCACCTCTCGATATCCTTGAATTAATTTCGAACTGAAGTGTGACGACGAAGCCAAAAGGTAAGCAGATAAGGCGAATGACTTTTGTTTGCGCCTCCTGACATAACATTGATAATCCTCCTCTGCAGACATGTATAAATCCACTCTTCTAATAAATTATAAAAGCAAAAACCAGCACAGTCCACAGATGAAGGGTTACAAAAATCCTGATAACCTTCATCTGGTTGCCGCAGCATCGCCGTCATCATTTCCCGAATTTGGTTGAAGCGAAAAGCGATTAAAAATCCGCGCACACCTAACCCCTCGTGGTTTAGATATGCTTCAACCATTTACCACGACAGAAAAATATGACGGCCGTCGGCACACAACCCTCTTGCTGCCATGAAACAACCTGGTATATCCGTCTTTTTTTTCCTCGCTCGAACCTCGAGTTATATAATAAACTTTAAGTAAACACTTTTAATTACTCGCCCGAAATCGAGAAGCGCAAAAAAGAACAACCAAAAAGGTGATAGCGTTAGGCGTGGGGAAGGACAGTAAAAGAACTTAGAGGACAACTCGCTCGCGCGCAATGTAAACGAGTTCCAATATTGGTAAGGCGGCGAGCAGGTTGACAGGTGTAAACGCGACTCAGCCATTAGATTGCCCTGGTTTTTCGTTTGACTGCAGGTGGGAATATGTGTTTGGCTGATGTTTGCCGACTAACTGAGAGATACAGAGGGCAATGCCAAATATTCAGGATCGTGCTATTGCATAATCATGCCTGACATCACCGCGTCGGTGAAAAGGACATCCACACTCAAACACACCCATGTCTAATCTTATGTATTGGAATTGGCAAAAAAGGTTGTCAAACAAAATTAAAAGAGAAACGTTATCGTTAATATACATTTTTTTGCATCTGAGTGCGTATAGAAAACTTTCAAGAATATCGTACATCAACTATGTATCAAAAGTCTAGGAAAGGTAGGTGGGCAATTTCCTAACTTCAAGGTGATTACTGACTTCGATGCAAAATGGAAAAGCAAATTATAGAATTTCATTAAATCCCTCAGGTTATCTCTCCGCTTTCATCAACTCAAATTGTAGGAAGGTATATGCATATAACAAGCTCTTTGTACTCACACTACCAACTAACCATCAGTATTGCTTGCTACTGCCAAATGGAAGAAGAATAATAATGAAATTTTCTTCTGTTTGAAATCACATCAAGAAGATTCGCTCGTCGACCGTCCGTTGTACGGGCGGTCTAATATAGATGCAGTGGTGGGTGCGGATGGCTTTTCGGAGAACTTCAATCATCATCTGGGTTAGTTACCTATTAGGAAACTTTTAGTTAAAATATCCACCTTTACTTCTAACACAGAGAGACGGGGTACTGTAATAGAATCAAATACCCGGTTTTTCGTTTTTCCATCGAGTGGGTGGTCGAATCTGAAAAGGATCAGCTTTGCAGGTTATACCGTGAGCCCCTGCTTCCTTGGCAGTGGTAAATTTCAAACAAATAAATCTCTCTGTTAAACTAATTGTAAATTTAGCAATTATTATCCTAGTGCGGTTCATAACTAGCAAATTAAATGTTCTTTCGTTTGGTTGCAGTTGGGCCGAATGTCGAGCAATCCGTCCACGAGTACGGAACACCCGACTCTGTTCAATTCAATTTTGAAGCCAAAACGCTGCCCAGGACGAGTGGAGAGAGAATGTTTAAGGGTTGGGCATGATATACTTTCCGATGGAAATAATTTAAATTTTGATTGCGAACAACTAATTAAGAGTTAGTTTGCTACGGAAGATTACAATTTCAAAAGAACTTTACCATCGCGGTAGCGGCAAACCCATCCAGATGGATGATTTTGTTACAAAAAAAAAAAATAACAAAACGACGTCCGCAATGTCTAACCAAGTACCTGTACGCTAGATCTTACCTATGTTAATACAATGTAAATTAAAAAAGCATGATATAACGCATAAAATGATTATGAACGATATGGGATTCAGGATGCGTGGCATTTTCGTTTTGCTTAACCCTTTATCTTAATTTTATGTCTGGAACGCGTAGTGAATTAAAAAAAGAAAATAATACGGAACCCAAGGGGAAATCGGTGAATGTGAATAGAACCACCGGGGTTACCCGACGATGCCACTTAGCCTGCCACCAATGATAATTTTTGTGCTGAATTAATACAAACAGGAGCAGCAGTAACAGAAATATGGGCATTTAACATTATACTCGTACAGTACAAAAAAAAAGAAAAAATGTTAAGGGGATGATGTTGTGTTGCCTTTTTCCACCAAAAATGTAATTATGACTGCGAACACGAGCGAATTACCAAAATTTCATTGGACTTTTATGAGTATTTTAAGTTAAAATATGAGCCCATAGAAAATGGGTGAGAGGTTTTTCTATCAGTGCCAGAATAAATAAATAGAACTTCTAACAAAACAGTGAAGTCAAATTTAGGATAATTTGAATTAAAATATTTTAGTTTTTTTCTTATTATTTAAATCTGACCTGTAGCCTAATTTTGTTATATTTGATCTTATTGAAAAAAACTTTCTGTGCTGAGAGAAAAGATTACTCGTAGCTTTACTCGTTGCTTTTAAAGGTGGAGCAGCCCATTTTAAATGAATTTTTCACGGTCCCACCTCTTACGAATGTATGACAAACGTATGGTATTTGCCTCTTTTTGCGGCGTATTCTCAAAAAACAAAAAAAAAGTAGAGATTAAAAAATTAAATTAAACTACAACATCAACAAAAACAAAAGTACCCGCACCTCTGCATATGTGTACAAGTACACACATTTGTAAACACATAATTTACAAACTAATAAATTATCCACACGACAATGGAGAATAGAACAATTTACCACTCAGCAATTTTTGAATTTTGAAAATCTGTAATTTATTTAATTATTCTATTAATGTCGCATTTTACGTTATTAATTCTAATTACGAAAGTGAGGACAAATTCTACTGCTCTCTATCTGCAGCTAAAAAACCAACATAATAAAATCCTTAATGTTCCATTAAACCCTTTCTAGAGTTTATCCAAAGACACGGTAAGAAAAGTAATCAAAAGTGGAAATCATATTTCACTGCTTCAATATTGGTGACGGTGACGGTGAAAGTGACACTCTCCCACACCGTCAATTTCGTCGCAAAACTCTAAACATTTTAGTCAGTCTACCCGTGGTGGAGATTTTGTTATTATTTTTGGTTATAACAATGTATACGCATTGAAGTGGTGGTGATGGGTGTGTTCGCACTCTTGCATATAAATTTTAACAAAAAGTGAAAATATGACTGAAATGATGAGCTTCCCTTACCATAACTACCATCAAGCTGCCATCACCTATAACCCCTTTTGCCGGAGTACTGGGCTAATTTTCATTAAACGGATTAAAAAGACTTCTCGTTCTGCCCCTTGCAAATGTACCCCCACACGCTTTTATTGCCTATAATCATCATCATTGGCTTTGGCGAAGGTATCCAAAATATGAATTATCATAAAAACATTGGTATCAGCCGTTCTAAAACCTCTCGCTACACTAAATGAAGGAAGGGAAAAGGATGAAATATTTAAATGTAGCGTCGCAGATAGTCTATGTTAAATGGATCCTGGTAAATGTTCGCTAATCTCAAAAGTATTCGAGAATATTAAAATATTCAAATTTGGCGTTATTAATAAGTATTTTTTGATGACGAGAGAAAACGATTCAGGTAAGGTAAGGCGGGTACTCCTTTGCCATCATCATCATCAGCCGCATCAGGCGTTGAAAATTGTTTCGATTAGCATAGAAATGATGACTGAAGATCAGAAGCCTCCTCCAGACCGTTATCGTCAACTATCGTCTCCGGTCAGGGATATACTATTCGACAAATTTCTTGCGCAACTTAATGACAATTGAACGATTGTCATTTAGATAAAAAATGACCGTGACGCATAATTTTATCATTACCAGTTGGAACGACTTACAGCGATAAACACTGCGAGGAAATTAAATAGACACTGCTCCATGTTTGGCATGAAGATAACATAGTTTTGGAAAAGCCAAATAAAAGCGGTATTTGATAATCTAAGGTTTCAAGTTCGCTTTTATATTTTTAAGGGTATTGGAGTATATTTTTCTTCCATAATTTTGCTCTGCAAAAGTCCTCTCCTCCGACTGAAAATTTGTCGTCTCCTTGATCTCCTCTTAGTTTCTGTTACAACTCGAAGAGGGTATGTTTGTTTATACTCCCATGACACACTGATGTGAATATTTCTTACAAAAAAATGCTCTCAGGTAAAAAAGAATTAAGCACTCGAAATATTCTAGTATTCTATAGTCAAATAAAAGAAATCCTCGTCAAATGAGAATGGAACATAAAAGTTAAGCTAAAGGTATAAAAATGTAAACGATTTCTGAAGAGAGCTTGAGTACAGGTAATCAACTTGCTCCTGCAGGTTGTGTATGACCCCTTTCCTCTTTCCTGCCTACTATATTAGTACATACTCGTTTCGAATTCAGAATAATAATTATTTTTTGTTTCAAATACAATGTGGAAAGTTTTAGGGAAATTCATATTTTCTTCATAGAGCTATGTACTTGTCAGAGTCTACAACGAATGGCTGATATGAATGATGACTTTGGGGTGGGAATTTGAAAGTTTTGTTGATGCATAATGAATACGAACTTTGCGCTCTTATAGTTTAAAAAATCTTTGAAAACATGATACTTCGATTCATTAAAATCAAAAAATCAAAATCGTAGAAATGTTTAGGATTATTGTGCAGCGAGCAGATGCATAGATATGATGTGAAAATGAGAGTTTCGGAATGTCTTTAACAATTATCAGAACACCATCAGGCATATGATTCCGTGGATTCCGTTGAAGCGCCTGAAGAATTTGCGAGGAAAGAAACTAGGCTATGATTGAAGCAATACTTTATGATCTTGAATCACATTGAAAAAACATATTTCAAATTTATGCAGTTCACACCCACAAACAAGGAACCAAATTCAACGAATTCTAAGGTACTTTAACCTGAGGCGGACTAAATCATTTTTATAGGTTATCATGAAGTTCTACAAAAGACACATCCTTAAACTAGCGTTAAATAGATTTTCAATTTAAAACAGTATCATGGTAAATCTAATGTCTTAAAGTTCAGCACAGTAGTACAATTACGATTCGTTTGTATGTGAAAATTAATTATTGTGATTGCCAAAGGATTTTCGAGTATTTGTTTCATAATTCAAAATAATCGCTTTGCATTTATGTATTTTTTTCTACTTTCTCATCAGGCTCTCTACTCCTGCTTCTGCTATCGTCATAGTCATCATACTCTTTGCCCAGTAGTTGGTTGCAGTGCATGTGTGCGTTTAATTTGAATATGAACAATCTTTTTAACCTCCTTTTACGGATTTCATTATTCAAATTTTCCCATTCAAGCGGAGGAGAACAAGCCCAAGTCGAGACCAGGCAACAACAAACATCCAATGTCGATGCCCCGAAACAATTCTCTTTTTTACTGATCCGGGGTGTTGAAGAGTTGAACAAAATTATTTAATTGTACACACTCACAAGACGTATGCTATCGTCGTTACAAAGCCTTCAAGACTGCTTCCTGGGATTTTTTTTTTTCTTTTTTTTTCGTTTTGCACCGAGAACTCTTTTGTTTCGAGGTGGTGTTTCATACAGCTCATAGAGAAACACATGCAGTGAGTAAGACCAAAGAACAGAAGTGCTAAAAATTACACAAATCCGAGACTAGGGTTCAGATATTGAATCATTTTTAACAGAGAAAAACAAGTGTCACAGGATCAAAGTAGATTTATTTTGGGTCAACCACATTTGATTTTTGTGCTTTAAACTCCTGAGAGTCTGGTAATTGCACCTTATTATATTCTTCATACAATTTAACATAAAAAATTTGAGTAAACACAAATGATTTTTACACTGAATTCTTCTACGAAAATTCAAAAGAAAACAATAATATATACATATACATATATGTATATGTACGAATATGCGTATAGATTACAGACATACAAAATGTATATCGTCAACAGGAAGTTGACGACAATTTTCTGTAAATTTTGCACACCTTGGCAAAGTAAAACGCCATTTGTGTTTAATTGCGCGATGGGCAACTAATGAGATTTTACAGTCATTTATTTATGCCTGCATTTTTCTGCTATCCTTTCTCATGTGCGCGCGGTAAATTCAAATTTATTGCAGGCTTTGGGTGGAGGCGTCGCGGGAGGAATGTGATATATGATTTGGCAGTCAAACCTAAAATGCCTTCCTCTTGAGACTCTTCCAAGGGTTTCACGACGGTGTAGGCATCCAAATTCACTTGGAAAAACTTTTATTGAACGTATAAAACATAAAAATTTTCAAAATACACGGGGAATGTTGAAAAGGATAAACATCCCCGCCTCAACAAAAAGAAAATTTATGTTTACACCCAAAAATGTTTCTTGTTTGTCCTGGTGTCGTCTTATAATAACTCTTTCTTCAGAAGCCAGCACCAGGAAACTTTGTCCTCTAAACTCTACTCTTTTGCAGGGAGCAATAAAAATTAAAACAAAAATAGAACAATATTTATAGGCACACCGTGTCTGATTGCTTGTATCCGATTCTTGCAGAATCGAGCTACTATTACGACTATTAGTGGGGAATTAATTGCTTCATTTATCCCATTTTATTACCAGCACAAAAATGGCAAATTAAATTTTTCACTAAATTATTGAATTATACATGAACACAAAGGGTGAGATGTCCATTGCATATAAAAAGAACTATTCTCTCTGGTAGGCAAGTAAATAATTGAAATAATGAAAGTCGCCTTACACAAAAAAAAAAACAGACAAATTAAAAATGTAAAAAGAGACGGAACAGATAGCTACATGCATACATACATACATTTATATGTACATACATTGCAATTTCATCTTCTGTTCGCTTACACGGTTCTAGTGATGCTGCACAAATAGTAACCGAGGACATCCCCATTCCCTATATTGAAACCCTTTTCCTCATCTGTTCACAATGGGCGGGAAAAAAATTAAGGGATCACATACAGAAAATAGATAAAATAATATTCATTCCTGGTCAGGAAAAAAGGAGTAAAGAGCGCATTCGTCTCGTATTCGTTGTCCATGTTCGTCCTTAGATTTGAATCGGCTATCCCCTTCTTACACCGTACTCCATCCCTTACGTTAGCGAGATGAGCAGATAAAACCGAAGTGGTATTTCCATGCATACTAATGTATTCCTTAATAGCGTGACTTTAATTTGGTCCCCGCAGTTCATGTTACTGAATGTAAGGACACGGACATCCTGTCATCATGTTCCGTAGCCTAATTTCCAATCCAACGTTTCACAAAAAAAAAAAAAAAATAGTGATTTCAAAACCTGGCAGTAACTTCAAACTTACAAGAAGTAAATTACATTTGCTCCGAAATCAACTAAAATTCATGTAAAATTGTTACCAAAGGAAGGAAATATCGAGAAAATAAAAAACCTCGTTAAAAAACAAAACTGAACAATGAACTGTTCTGCTTCGCCACTTATTTAGAACCAAAACTAACTTCCTTCTTTACAACAACTAAAGACAAAACTTTCAAATGAATTGCACGGAAGATGGCAAACATTTGACAAAAATGCACTCCTACCACTACAACTCGCTGTAAATTTTACATAAATTTCGATAGTTCATTCGCGGTGTCGTCACATAGGAAGTGCAGAGTTCTCAACTTTTAACCACCGAATTTTTGCTACGATGGACGAACACAAAAGTAGAAAAATTATGAATTGTGTACCTTACGATAGAGTTTGATACTGAGTGAAGCAAGATACGAGTATAACCAAAAAGTCCAAAACGAAATTCCTTGCTCGAATTTACTCATTTATTTGCATAGAATTGCAATTAAAGTAATAAAAGGATTTCGCGCTTCCTAAAGTATAATAGAGTCGTCTCCTGCACAAAATGTTCAGCAGCTCGGCTCTAAGCCGAAATTTATAGGACAGTGAGTGGGTGGCGAAATAAAAACGAAGCAATATTATTGACTTATTACCATTATCCGAGGTGAGCGTAATTTCTCCAGCACTCTGGCGATTAAGTCATAAAATACAGATGCGGTACCTATGCAAAGAAGTTATAATACTTTCTGTGCGGGCAGGGGTACTTAATGTCGGTAGTATATCATTAACTAATTTCATGGATGACTAATGACAATATTCTCAACCACCTTGCCGCGCCATTGCCATCGTCTGCTCATATTCGCCATTATGCTTAATGGGCTTTTGATATCGCCCCATTGCAGTGGCAGTGGGTGTCGTCGACCGAGTGATAGAATTTGCCATGTTTTGGAATTGCAAATTTTGTTTTGCCATTAATATTTATGAAAAATGCACGCAGGCAGTTGTGTAAGTTCAAATTACCTGCAAGTGATAGTGTCCTTGCCCTCCATGAATTGGCCATTTGCTCCCCAGCGTCGCGGAAGTTCAAGAAGCGTTAGCCCATGTGGCCCAGCCAGCGCGATGAGTGATCCCTCGACAGACGCTACCACACGTTCAACGTGGAAGGTTTGTGGCGCGGACGGAATTAGCATCTGCAAATGAATGAATTCTAATATAAAATTTTAAGTCACGCACCAAAAGAATTTTTCCAGCTTTTTTTTCTTTAGCATCCATGTGTCAAATTTAAATTTACAAAATTTAACGCGCCTACCGATTACCAAATCAAAGACAACAAAATTCAACACTGACTTCACGTTCCTATAATTTATCTTAAATGTGTTTATAACGCGAAAAGGGCATTTACGAAAACTACCAAACCAAAAAGGATCACAACGAATGCCACATGCATTCATAACTAAGACATATAACGTTTGATATATCGGAGAGGAAGGAGAATAGCACGGAAAAAATATACACATAAATGTATTCACATTCCAAATAATTTTTCTGGATTTGTCTTTCCTCGAGAAATACTAAAGTCAAGCCCCCTCTGCTTCGTTTATTGCTGCATACAAACTACCATCTCTTCATCATTTCCAACGTCTCTAGTGAAGTCTTATTTAAATTTCCATAAATCAGGACTCTCCACGACTGTTGAGAAACGTATATATTTATATGTATGTATGGGTATATATTTTTTCTAAATATGTGACGAATACAACTTTTGGGTAATTTTTCATATTTTCACCTTCAGAATGCAAGGCTTTCCTCCCTGGAACATATTTGCGTAGGTATATATACATATGTACTCTTTCTACTCCTTTTAGAATCCCATTCCCAGTGCGAAGTATGCGCAAAGCGAAAATGAACGCGCTCAACATTCTCGACAGTGGTGGACGTGACACATTTAAAAAAATTGACGACATTTGTCGTTTTGATTGCACGGAAAATTACACCATGACCATATAGTCCTTTCAAATCTGTTTTTTTTTCTTTATTTCCCGAGATTTTCTTTCTTTTGATAGCTGCACAGCTTAGATTATTAGGGTATATTATCATGTTTGCTTTAGAAGTTGAAGGGAAAATAAAGTATGATCGCGCAACATTTGGTACGGTTTTAACCAAGTTAGAGTTAGTCAATCCCTACAAAATGCTTATGATATGAAAGTCTTGTAAAGTGAGTAAAGTGGAAAAAACTAGGCTTCTTTTTTTTTTTTTAATAAAATTAAATGTTTTTACTTTTACATTAAGAAAGCACATAAAACGACCGTTTGTGGATACAAGTTGCAAAAAACAATGCACGGTGTATTACAATAAATCGCAAAATATGTACATTCGCTTACGAACGGGCCCAAAATGAGCAGCATCTATCATACATATGTATATAAACCTATTTCCATTAAGGTATTAATAATATTTCTTGTGCCTGGGACAGAGGTCCAGTACCATTACTAAATGGTAATTTACTCCCACCTCCAGCACTTCTGCAAATGAAATGGGAAAAATATGAATGCCTATCAATAAGGGATGATTTTTTTTTGTTTTCCGTTTGGAATTCTTCTCCACCATCCGACCTGAAGTTAAATTTTGTACAATTTGTCTTAAAAGGTAATTCCCAATGGACAGGACCTCAGGGCTTAATAAGGACACACAACACAGAGAAGAAAGGAAATGGAAAAAATTCAGATAGGTAGATATTTATCCTCTGATAATAAGCATCCTTAAAATTTTATGTCCTTTTACTTAAAAAGTGTATATATACACAATTATTGTATCGCGTCAATGAAGAGATTTTTTGGTTATTCCGTTAGTCAGGGAAAGCAGCGAGCGGTATAAAAAGAAACCAAAATATTTCCGCCCTTCCCGCCGACCAAACGAAATTATAGCTTCCCATCAGTTTTAATAGCTGCAGGTTATAAGGACACTGTGGGATAAATGACGTCGCCTCATCGCCCAATTTGTTTTCGTCTTCATAGCCATTCTTTTTTTTTTCCACACGATACTGTATTGGGGAGGATTTTTTCTTAAGTTTGTCCATTTACTCACCCTGCCATTGTTCGACCTTCCATCATTCGAAGGAAGAGAGTAAAAAGACAGATAGCGAAGAATTAAAATTAGTGATTAATTTTTACGCCTAAAATATGCAAATAGGGATTGTACTTTTCACTACCACTTCCATCTTCTTGCAGCTGTCTAGAGGACATACCCATAAGGTAAGGGCTGATAGCAGTAGCAGCAGTCTATTGGGATTTCCAGAATATATGAAACAAATATAAATTTACTTTTTTTACAATTTTTTTTCTGTTTAACAATTTTCTATCTCGAAGGCAAATTGATTATAAAAGAAAAAAAAAAATGGGTGGGAGTGAGGCAAGTTTGAGTTCAACGGGATGTTTACACATGCCCCCTTGCAAAGAAGTACATAACTTAATTTAAGGCAATACAGATTAACAAGAAAATTCAATGTTCGTAGCTTGATTAGTCTTGTTTCATGCTGCTTTTGGAAATTGAAGCGTCATTCAAAAAGTTTTCAATGCGAGGTGAGAAGGAATTTTAGTGGCCAAATTTAAATATTGTTGTAAAATATTTTATAGAAGAATTTTTCAACATTAGGCAAAGCTTATAATAATTATTTAAGATGGATTTTATATGCATGTTCATGACAGATAGTTTTCTTTATCAAATCGCTTTTGCACACGTCCTAAAAAAGCGACTGGTAAAAAATGTCCATCTAAAGACTTATCAACCCCTGATACTAATCAAAAGATATTCGACGAAACAGGAAGAGCATGATATTATTAGTAGAATTATAACTTCAAATATTTTCTGTGTTACATTGTATGCATTCAGTTGGAAATGTGGGTAAAAGAAAAGTGTCTTAATTTTCGATTCTTGTCCAGAATATGACGTTGATATAATTTTAATACGAAATAAACTGCATTAAAGTTGTATAACTAATTTTAGTAGATATTGAATTAGACTTACGTAAGTCCTTCGTCCTCTTATGGGCTTAAGCCAGTGTAGTGTATGTGGTCCCTGGGTGTGTTTCTTAGCTTGAACTAGCTCTTTTTGATTGCTGAGATCTCTTTTTCTGCAGTGCATAAATTTGTATCATGAGACAAGGGTTGCCTTGCATGGCCTGGTGGGCTACACAGTTGTCTCTACTCCAATAACTTCTTTTTTTTCTAACATTTATGGGATTTTCAGATGGGCAACGCGGGCGTAGTTTATGAACATATTCTTATAAAATACTTACAACATTTTCAAACAATACAAACGCGATTACTACACTTAACTTCGAAGTCAACCAACTATTTTGGTCCGCAATTTTTATGCTTGTTAAGCTAGAAGTATTATCTTTCCTAACTACCCTTCGAAGTTTGCTCTGTCGTTGACAACAACAACCTGTACACCGATAAGCAAACAATTTTGCATTTGATTTAATTCCATTTAATTCCGTCAGAGATAAACATGCGAATCTTAGGGGTTGGTGATTTTTGAAGCCCCATCACTTACCAAACAAGAGCATTAGTTGTGATTGGGAAGACATGACTGCCATTGCCAGGCCCCCTCCAAAGGTGGATGATGATGAAATGGATGGATTATTATTATTACATATTTTTTTTATTTGTTATTTTCAATTTCAATGTGATTTTTCTCCTTAGGGTGCTGGTGTAGGTATTATCCAAAGCTTTGTTTTCTATCTGGTGTTTTTTTTTTTTCGCTGTATCTTAAATAATACTCGACAAAAAAAGAAGAAATAATAACCAATTTTAATTCAAAAAGAACTTACCAGAGTACAGAAATTAGAATCAGAAAAAAACTTTATTTGCTTTCTGATTGATTGAAATGTCACATTATGCTTGTGAAAAATTTAAATGAGGACATGTTATGGTACCCCACGAAGGACGTAACGAAAGAAAATAAAATGCTTAAAACTGTCCAGGAAAAATGCTGTGCCGTTACATTTAAGATATATAAATTGCCCACCATTAATATCATAGAAACAAAAGGACTTTTTATTTTTCAGGATTTTCAAGGGAACAGATTTCCCCCTTACCATCCATAGTCTTAAAAAAATAAACATGGACATTTATTTTGCTGCAGGAAAAAGTGTGGCTCAATGAGATAGTCGAAATGGGTGAATAAATAAAACAAATCCATATTTATTTCTGGGTCACCATGATTGATCCCATAAGAGACTGCTTAAACTAGTTTACATTATAGAATGAGTAAAGCTCACAATTCACACATACACGTGCACACTTTCCCCAATGGTGCACCCAACCCATTCATGTGTCATAATCGATTTCAATTCGCCAATGCCAAAAACACTTTGATGCGATTGGCTTTTCGCATTCGACTTTCAATGTCGAAGGATAACCAATACCCCATTGATTGAAGTCGATGGGGAAATTTCGAAAACCACCCTTTGTCATTAGGTGACTTGCGCTTTTCTCCATTGAAGCACCTATGCTCGACGATAGGTTGCTGCCGTTGATACGTATTTTACAAGTTAAAAAAAAAAACGCTCTTACCCATAGGAATTTCTTTCGGCATTTTGTGTCCTTTCCAAGGATGATATGATTCTTTTTCTAGTACATTTAACAATTGATAATTGTTCCGACTGCTGAACACAAGTAAGAACAGCAAAATCTGATAACCCGCCAACATCATATCATGAGCACTCCTCCATAGGAAAACCTTTCTTATCACGAGTAATTTTAATGTGAATAGACAAATTTAAGCGAATCAAATGAAGCCTCCTCCGTAACAATACACGACGACATTCCAAATGTTGTGTGTTTATGACTTTTGAAGAAAATTTTCTATTTCACCGATTTTTCCTTTGCATGAATATGAACCGCCGCACTGTTACCACGACCCGAAATGGTTTCCTTATTTCTTTTTGTTTTTCTCTGCTCACTCTCTCTAAGAAATTTATGTAGCAGCGATAAAAATAATTATACACAATTATTATGCTTCATATATTCATGTTGTTAACTGCGCTTTTTGTCCCTATTCTTTCCATTTTTAGTGCTAAGGGTTGGTACACAAAGCACCATCATCGCTCCATACCAAATTCTCATTGAACAAAAACAAAACCAACTGGTATGTCATTTTGCATTCATGTATGGTGTGCTATATGCGAGGAGTTTTTACTCGATTAAGATGTTAAGGATCATCCTTTGTTCGTAGGCTGGATAGGCAGGAGGGGGCTGGCAATTCTAAGACGAACAAGCCAAGTCAAAACATTAATTGTGTATGTAAGACCCGTTAAATTGTGAAATCAAGTCATATTCCTCTTTTTTTTCTCGGAACAAAGTAGACAATACGAACATCTCTAAAAATTACGAAATGGAGTTGTAGGTTAAGATAAGAGGTATCCCTATCCTTCATCAGTTGTTTTATAGAATTTACAAAATGTGGAAGCTTTAACAACTTTCTGGAATTAGTTCATAGACAAGAAGATTGTTAGAGAAGAATAAAATTTTGTGGATTGTCGCTAAAGTGCTGCCAGTGAGATATGTTAAACACAAACACAGAAATCTTTGTCAGAGGGAGTTTTGCCTAACGTCTTCTCCCTGTATCGTTTTATTTAGTTGAAAAAGTAAGGTAATAAATTTCAACGATGACAACAAAAGAAGTGATGAACGACTTGAGAAATTATCACCTTCCTGTGATTGCAGGGGTACTCGTGGCTTCAATTCTGGTTCTGACATTAACTATACTCTCATGTACATATATAGTATTATGTTCACATCAATTACAAACATGTTATTAAATATCATGAAAACGGATTTTTTGATAAAAAAAAAGGAAGCCTTTGCAAAATACATATGTACGTATGTATTAAGTAAATCATGGACACATTTACACTAATCATAAAAGCAACATTGAAACGACATCATTAACTTTGCAGTTAATATTTCAAAACACAATAACTCAAACCTTGTGAAAATTCAGGTTCATTAACACTAATTAGAAATATGAAATCATTAATCCTTGGGGAGTTTATTTATTAAAATATGATACACCGATGCCAACACCAGCGCTACCATTACAGAAATGGCAATAATTTTTGAAAACAGCTTTACTACATTAAGAGCACCTCGAAATTACACCTCAAATGCAATATTTCCCCATTTGACACACTACCGTTACACCGTGAGATGAGGAGCGACCTGAAGATTTCGGATTTTACCAATCTGTTTTAACAACGCAAATAATTTCCTATACGACAGGAACGTGTTAATGTGATATTTTAGTGTGCGAATATTATGGACGTTAATATAAAACCAGACTATAAAATAATTTAACACAAACCCGAAAGCCCTTTTTTCCTCCACATAACCCCATTAAGAAGTGGAGGAACCCTTTTTTGCATACACATACCCACAACAATATGTGTGGATGAGTAAAACAGGGAGCAGTATCACAACAAACGACCTATAAATATTGAAGAATGAAGGACAATTCGCAACAGTTTTGTTTATGGTCCCACAAACACTCCACAGTATCTACTTTCTACCTATATTTTAATGGCGCCATCGTATGTATGCAGGGATAATAAATTGACATTATACTAATGCTGCTACTGTTGTAACACAAAACGTTACATACAAAATAAATTGCTAATATTTTATTATTACACCCTGATCGGGACAATAACGATGGTATAACATTGTGTTTTAGAGTGAAGGTGGTGTGTTAGGGAAAAACTGAAAAGGTACTTAATGTGATATTAATGAACTACAAGAATTTTCATTAAAAGATTGTTTGTCTTTTAAAATGACCTGTAAATTATCCAATAGTTGCTATTTTCACTGGCAACGGTGACAGCTTAGATTGCCTCATTTTGAGAGTGTTTTGCTAAATTTATTATTTGGATGCTGTTATCCAAATAGAGATGATGGTATTTGCACGTACGTTTAGACGCTGCCTTTCATTTAAAAAAGAATAAGAAGTTTTACAACTAAAAATAATTAAGGAGTTGTTTGCATGGTAGGTGTTCCTCTCAATTGTTCTCGTTAATAGTCAGTTAAGTCCAACTTTAATTATTATTGCACTTCTAAAGTGGAACTTTATTAGTTGCTTAATTATACATATTTTAAGGAGTAATTACACCAAAACATTTCTTTATGTGAACAGATAGGGCATCTTCTTTCTCATACTAACCAACCAAAAACAGCCAAATAGATTTTTATTAAAAATTAATATTTAAAGCTAGATTAATTTATTGACTTAAGCTGACACACTTGATGAGATCATCCTATTAATTCAATTGATCTCGCGTTATAGAAAACATTTTTTCTTTCATCACTCTCCACAGTTTTAGTTTTATTTATGTATAGGGATGTAGATATTGTACATGCTAACAAGATCAATTATCAAAATTATATTCAACAAAAACAAAAAAAAAAACATTTGACGCGACCTCATTTACATTATAAATTTGAATAAAACCGAAAAGGTGTAGTTACGTTTTGCACACTTTATGAGCTTTCTAATCTGGATTACAGGCTAAGTAGGTAAATGCGACAGGTAACAAAACATTGCGTTCTTATCAATCTGATCTAACATTAAATATAAACAAATTACAAATGTCATGCAAATTACATACATATGGGCGCAACAGCCATTTTACTTTATATTCAATTTAATTAAATCTATTATGTCAACTATTCGTTTGAATGGACAAGAAGGGCTCACATTGAAACGGAGAAAACTACTTATGCCCCGCCTCCATATGCACGCATCTATTTCAAGGATATGATTTGACTTTTGTGTCGTTAATTGTAAAACTTCACCCAGCTTTTTATGTGCTTTATTTATTTTTCTACTGCGAGAAAAGATAAATATCTGACGACATGCAAACATGAAAAGCAACAAGGAAGAGCACACGCAATTATTAAAAAAAAATTGTTTGGAATTTTTTTTTTTTTGCGAAAACAAAACACACTCAGAGCAAGAGTACATGCTGAAAGGACATTTGTTTTGTGAAGATAATATAATGACTTGTAAAGTAAAGCAAGGATATTAAAAAAAAAAAAACACATGAACGAAAATCTACTTTCTCTAATTGAAAGGAACCGTTGCACCCTCTTGCCCATACTTGAAGAAAGAAACTCCAACACTGAATAAGCGAGATACATAAAGTGGAATAAATATATATGTACAAGCAGCGAAGATGAATTACGATATCCTTTTAATAAAATTATTTTCCGCTAAATATGGTCGCTTGACATTGTCAATGATACGGCCCCCATGCAGAAACAGACGTGAGCTAAATTTAAAAAAATAAATCATCGACCCCAGTCTCATTTTCATAAACACAAAAAAAAAAAAAAAAAGAAAAAAACCATAGTAAACTCGAATGGTAATGTCCTTAGCGGAACAAGCAATAAATCACTGTTCAACAAGGACTGCCTCATCCCTCCTGTCTTATTAGTAACTTATCAAATCGTGTAAACGTCAGCGAGCGGTTCTGTTTAATATTGTGCTCAATTAAGCCGGAGATTTTCAATTGATCGAAGAAGGCAATGTCTTATAAGAATAAACTTTTAATGTGCCTTGTAAAAATGGCAAGCGCAAACGTTTTTTTTTTTTTTTCATATTTACACTGAAATGCCTATCTTCACCCTTATTCATTCAGTAGTTTTTATGGGGACGTCTAGTTAGGTGATAAAATATGAAATGAATTAACAGTTTAAAAATGGAAAAATAGAAATTGGTCAAAAGTTCTAGAAATACAACCCGTTGTGAGTCGAACCAAATCTCACAACTAGGAGTGATATAATATTTCTTTAATATTTAACAGCAGAATAATACTTATGTAAAAAACCACCACCCCTATATCTAAAGAACTAATTTAGAGCATTTTTTCCTTCTTAATGTATACTCATTTAACTCCAATTGGAATTTCACTTAGCGACGTCATAGACAGTGAATAGAATGTCACCGCTGTATGCAAAAAGATCTACGCGACTGTCACGATTTCTCATTAGATAAAAAATAAAATAAATTTAACGCTTCTTTTTTAGTCCTCTTTCTCCATTTTTTCCGTTTTTTTTTTTCAAATTAAGAGAAATTAAGGAGAAAAAAATCGAGACTGCAAATCGTGACTTCATTTGTTTCATCCAACAACTCAAGCATGGGTGAGTAAACGCATAGGCGAGATATAAAGGACAAGGAGTGACTTGTGTAATCAGTTCATTGGGAAAAGAAAAATGTGAAGTAAGATAGAAAAGAGGCGACGGCAATTCCTAATTGAAAACTATTAAATTTTTCTTCCCTGTCATTGCGCCCTTAATCAGGCATCCTTTTATCCCTCTTAATGTTGTTCGGAGTAATGTTGGATGCATATACATGCATACTTTGTTGGAATATATAATTGAATGCAATTATTTATGGTATTAAGGCAGTACGGAACAAGGACCCATTACAATACTTTTGAGAGAGAAAATAGATTGGTTTTAAACTTTTTTTTTTTTAAGTCAACAGTAATTTTTCACAAAATCAAACTCACTTGACAGAGAAAATAAACAAATGCCTGTTTAATACCGGTCACCACACCTTTTTTATTTCAATTATAATGCTGCTATCCATATACTAAATGAAAATGAAGCCATCAACCATAAAGCTACATCAACAAGCAGCAGGTAATTCCTAATTGATCAACCACAGGTGATAAATAGCGATAAAAAATATGTATGTACACATTTCCTTCGCAGTGGCTTTAAATATAGCAGTAATTAGTTAGGCTGAGAAGCTTCAGAATAAAACCAATGGGCCAAGCCTAAAAAAATATGAGTAGAAACAATTCATGTTCTTCTTTTTATTGCAATTAATTGATTAATCAACTGTGCGACTAATGAACAAATGAATAAATTACTGACAAAGGGACGTGTACATGACCCCCAATGAAGAGCCTATAGAAAGCTAGACGCCTACCCAACGGCAACAACTCCACCCATCATTATTACCCATGGGATGACATAGAATACTCAAAATCAAGGTGTGTATGCCACACAGAAACTTTGACTTCTAATTAGTTTGTTGTGCAGGTCCTTACTGTTTATGTGTGTTATGAGAGATGCCATTAATTAATTGACTCCCTGCATATCAACATATGACATGGGCGAGGCTGTCGCACCAATGACACCACTATTGAGTGGAAAGTCTTCCGCACCCCACCACTCTCTACAACAAAGAGTAAATAAATCAAATTCGAAACGGAAAACCGCAAATATCCTTTTTTTCCAGAATTGAAGTGGATTTGCACTAGGGGGCGATCCATAAATCAAAGGGATATGCGTATTTTTGGCAGCCCTCATAAATCACTGATTGCATTCATAAAGATATTATGTCATATTATACTGTCTACCATCCCTTTCATTCGGTTTCGACAGAATTATATGAAATGTCATGTGTGTTGCTGCGCGCTACTTACTGGATCATCTACCATTTGCCCTTTTTCGCCTTCTCAATATCATTGAGAAAAATAATCATTTCCTTTACCATTCTCAAGACGTACTGCCTGAGAGTGATATATGTGCGTAAAGTACTCGAGGAATGTCTGTGCGGTGTACTCTCGGTGTGGATTTGTCATCTTTTTGCATAAATCATAGGTAATCCTCCAAGATGTTTGTGCTGAAAGTGTGTCTAAAGTATATTAGGCTGCGAGGCATGCGAAGAATGTCGATTATTATTGTTTTCTTCAAATCAAAATTGGGAAATTCCTTGGATAAAGGGCGAACGTTAAAAGACAAAGAGGGGTCCGTTCGGTCGTCTTTTACTGAACCCTTTGCAATTCAACAGGTCAGGTTGTCAGAGCATTTACTCACGCCTCCGGTATCATTGACTACCGATTAACATGGTGTTCAACCCCTTTCTATTTCAGGAAAACTGTCCCAGACGACCTTTTGCAGCTGACCCTTCTCATTTGTAAACTATTATCAAGAAAACATTCCACAAGGACGACTCAACATATTGAACATGCCAAGAGGATAGTGAGAGAAAAATCGTATAGGACAATGGTCAATTCAATTACATAAATCATCGAGAAACGTTTTGCGTGTTCTTTTCACTTCTACCTATTCATATATGTACATATGCATATATGTATGTATGGTGACAATAGTGCGTTATGGGTGCTTTTTATTGCTTCTGAAGAATGTCTTTTAATATATAATCTATTTTCTACTTGGTGAGTATGGAAAGATATCCCCTAAGATAGATTTTGTTTTCTTTTCGGCAAATACATACATACATACATATGTATGTATAAGGGCAAAAAGGGTTACCAGGTTATTTTCAAATAATCCATAGTATAACAATATGATACCCAATTTGCGTACACTGCTTTCATTGAAGATAGATGGAAGCGAAGGGTTTCGGTTTAAAATTAAATAGTACCACAAATATGATTATTAGAATTTAGTTACAGGAACAAAACAAACTTAGTGGTTGTAAAAACACCAAGCAAATATGGGTTATACCATCTTAACTAACAATTACGATCATGGGTAGGAAGGAGTTAAGCCTCGTGACAACGCGTAAGATTAAAAGTATTACATATTACTTACCTGGGCCTCAACCAACAAACCTCTCCAAGTAGCCCGGTCCTTCGTTATCTGCCTCCAGTTGCGCACTCTAAGATGGTTGAGATCCCTTCTACTTGTGCGCGTCACCTTAGGTAAGGTCATCCTATACTGCTTTATCCTTCTGGGTAAGATTCGAAGACTCTGCGAGCCGGAGCATTGGTGACTATTCGCTCTACATGTCCTAGCATGTAGAGCATATTACTGAAATTACTTCAATTTAAAAAAAAATCATCAATCCCAAAAGATATGTATTTGAAACTTTTTTGACGTCAACCGGAATGATCACAAATTAATTGTCTATATCAACAAGATAGTTGTGTCGTGTACAAAGACGTAGACAATTATCAAATAAACATGTTTCAAATATCATAAGGTTAGTGAAAATCCTGCGAAAACAAGGACGTTAATAGAGTCTTAACAATACAGGATAGAACTGGATAAGAAACATCACGTTATTACCACCATTTCTTCGCTGTACATAGAAGGTGTAACCTGGCAATAATACACCATGACGCACAATATATTTTTTTCATTGAATTTTTTATCAGTAATAAAAAAATGTTTCTATAGGAAAAGGGTGCGTGAAAGACTCCAATAAATTTCAACACTTTTTCCATCTAACAATACCCCGTCTCCGTGACAATGTTTAAGAAAAGGAAGAAATTGAATGATTTTTTCTCTTAAAGGAAATGATCAACAGTTAAAAATTTTGCGTGTGGTTACAATGATTTTTAATATTTATGACGAAAATTCTAGTGGTAGGAAAGGCAAACAAATTGAATTTCTTTCATTCGTCGTTTGCCCATCATGGGGATGGAAGCGAAATTGAAGATTTTTCTCTACTTCTTTTTAAATTAGCTAAATATCCCAAGGCACAAGCAAACATCGACCTGCCTGCTACAAACGACACAAAGCAATGTGTAAGGCCACACCAAATTAACGATGATTTGTGTCCTCCTCCATCGTGTTCATTTCATATCCACTGCCCATCCACAATTCAGGTTTGCTGACTGCATGCTCCGTGTAACGAGGGAAATGAATAAATAATAGGATATCTTTTTGTCCAAAGAGTCTATATCCTTAAGGCTATACCGCATCTCCCTAGCAAGGGGACAAAGCGAGTAAAAAAAAATTAACAAACCAAAGCGGAGGCCCTTTCATTGTACTTGTGACCAGAGCAATAATAATCATCAACTATTCACCTGAGTAATGATCTGAATCTTTCCTCGTTGCTTTTGTTGCAATCTGTCTGTGCTTTGCTTCTTACATTCGCTCAATAACTTGGAACGAGTGATGGAAAAAAGTTAACTTTTATCTGCGGATTACTGCAATCGATTCAAGACGGAGAATGGTGCATATTAGTTATTCTCTTTTATTGTGTCAACATTCGTTGAATCATTTACTGTGCAATGCAGGAGGAGTCACTTTGTCCAGCTTTGTTTGGATTGGAGTGGCTTATGCAACTAATTACAAAGGTTTAGCGCAGTATGACACCCTTTGGGACGGCGAAAGCAAAAGCAATCACTTCTTTGTTTCGCTGGTTGCAAGCAGCAGAAACAGTGGAATGGAATTACTTAAAACTCAATCTATTGAACTTTACGAAAGTATGCAAACTATAAGAACAATAAAAGTGAACAAATAACTACACTCCAGAGAGTCGTTTGTTCTGGAAGATAGCTAAAATTACTTCAAAGTGCTATCGTTATCGAACAGTGTACAGCTGACATTCTTGGCGGGAATTCCCACACAAGGAGTATACAGAGGACACATGGTTGCAACTGGAAAAATCAATAAAAATTCAAAAACTTTTCAGTGACTTACCTGATGTTTAATCTCGGTGAATCCTTTTAACTTTGCTGCCCTCCAATTTATTACCAGGAGACATGAATCGGTGGTGTCCCAAGCGTAGAGCAAGTCATCCTTGCATTCCAATAGGTTCTGCGTTCTTGCCGATTCGATGGGCAAACTAGAGCGTATTTTCTTAAACATTTCAGATTTATTAAAGTTCATTGTATCAGTTGTAGACATTTTGCAAGAACTTTTGATTATATACACGAATTTAACTTAGAAATATTCTAAAAACTTGAAAACAAACAGAAAACACACGAAATGTGAGGTTCGGATGAAATTTATGCAAACACTTACATGTCAGAACGAGTGGTCGCATTCAGTGCTTTGACTGCTGAGAGCGAAACTTATGGGAAATTATCACGGCGAGATGGCGCAATCGTATTGTATTGAAACACAAAATTATGGCGGTTATTTTTGAATTATTAATTTAAATAAATTAGATTGAGTTATTATGGGCGCTGTGGCACAGTAGTTAGTGCCTTGCGTACAATGTAAATCTAAATCTAATTTAAGAGACATTGTATTTAAATTTAGAATTGATACGTGTTGAGGTTTTCATTGACGAAATGATTCTGCCACAGAAGAAAATCTAGAAATGTTCTTTCTATGTTATTTATGTTTCATTAAGATTTTAAGTCAATAACAGAATTATTCTCAAGACATCGACACATACACTACACTTATGAATTATTTTGTGAAATAAAAAGGCAAAGCAGTGTTAATAAAAATTTCGGGAAATTGAAAAACAAATCACCCTATTGCTGTGAGAGTGTGGAGGAGAAACGAACTATACGGGTGCGACATATATACATATATATATATATATATATATATAAATTGTGGGAAAACAAGCCCGTCGGCCTGAAGAGCCTTTTAATCCACTTGGTAAGCGTGAAACTGGAGCCAGCTAACTAAAGATTAAGTTGGCTGGAAACGTTTGTTAGAAATTCAATGTTCGTGTAAGCTTATGAGGGAATTCAGCAGTATCACGCGCAAACTGCAATGAAAACAATGAAAAATTCCGAGTAATTAAATAATTAATTAATTCAATAAGATTTACAAACAGGTACCACGAATTCAGAGGCTACATGGATTGGAAGGTAGACTCTTACTCTTTGTATCAATGTCCTAATTTAATCAGTTATCGTCAAAGTTCCGTAGAAAACTTTTTGTTTGGAGACATGTGGAAGTCATCGGATTCTAGGGTTAAAATAAGAAACAAACTCTACATCGTCAGGGAGGATACTATATTCAGATTGACTTGGTCTTTTACTCGTGGATTATACTTATAAATCAAGGCAGACCTGGACATAACAAATCATACTTAGTACGCACTGATTATTTCACATTTAACTTCCATCAGTTTCTTCCAAATTTATGTAAATTAACTCCTTGCATGATAATAGTTTTATAGAAATTAAAAGAAAACAAAATTACATCTAGTGTATCCTTTGCAATACCTAAGCATGCAGTACACCTTAATGAGAAGATAAATTTATATTCGGCTTAGGCCAGGGATTCAGTGTATTATGACAGCCTCAGTAAATTTGGCCGAAAAATATCCACAGAACGACCACAGGATAACATAAACTATCACACGGCAATTGTTCGCCACACAGTTAATTAGGATCTTCCGCTGCTGCCGAAAAATGTCTCCACCAAAATAACAAAATGATTCAAGCTGCGATTCGTGCCAAAACCTGACCAACGGCAATGGCGCAAAAGCAATGGCACCAGCAACGGAAGCAGCTGCAGCAATAGTCGTTGTAATCTAAAGTACTATAAAGCTTTAAATGTAAATAAAATAAATTTACCAACGAGCATTGAGCTGGGGGTGTTGTGTTGCATATGGCCCCCGTGCAGATATCTCTAGCCCGACCCAAAATCGTGTAAACGTATTAATTGTATGCGAGTTTAAATGGAGTTTTATTATGTTGAAGAAGTATGAATTTAATTTGGTACACGTTATCCTTGCCACGTACATGTGTGTGCAGCAGAGCTAGTGAAGTGTAGTGTTTTGAAATTAGGCAGAGATGGAAGGTGCCATATGTCGCCGCAATATTGTGGTGCCCTTACCTGGAAGGGTGTTCCTTTCTCTGTTGTAATAGTCAAAATAATATATTCTTTAAAAAGAGTACAAATATCGAAGAGTCTCGAGGATGATGGCAAAATGCGACTCGTATTAAGTATGCCTCACCTATTGTCCTGAGTAATGCGAAAGGAGGGGTGAGTGCCGAACAAACAGGATGTTAATTTAATTGATGGATTCACGCTGTAACACCTTTTTAATAGGGTTATCAAGCAGTTGCAACCATCCTCTTAGCGCGAATATTTGGTTAATGAATGAAGCCCCCTTTTGCCAAGAGCATCATCATCATACCACCTGATACGCTAGTCATATCATGCCAGAGTCAACCAACCAAACAAAATGATTACGATACTTGCGGATGCATAGGATTACATACTGCCACTCCAGCAGAAGCAGCAGTGGTAGCAACAGCAGCAGAAGCAGCAGGATATTGAGGGCATGCAACTGTGGAGTACCCATATGGATCATCATCGGCATTGCCATAGCTGCTCGTGACATGTCATCCCTATGGCCGGCCTCAGTGGGGTGCTTGCTCCTTCTCTTTCTCTTTTTCTCTCCCTTCCTCGGCCGCTTGCAATTTCAGAACATTGCATGTTGGGCAAACAAACCACCATTACCACCATCAACCACCGCCAACCTGCAACCATATTGTCAGAATCAGAATCAGAATCAGATTCACCATCGGTAATCGAAATTTGTGAAAAGGGGGCTTCACGCCCTCTGTTGTTGTAACTCGCGCCGTAGTCGTCATCGTCATAGTCATCGTCTGTAGTAGTTAGGGATGTTGGCTCGTTGAGTTTTGATTGCTGCACTTTTGAGCGTTCATTCCAATTATTGCAAATATGATTTGCTGCGATACGGAACGGTGGTGAAGACTCATGGAATCGTTGCCATGATGATGTTGATTATGATGTATCATCGCTCGTCCATTGATGCTATTGCAATTGCAATTTGCACTTGTCAAAAAGGACTTTTCAGCGTTAAGTGGATGTGGATTGCAAGCGGATTAAACTTGTAATGATGGAGTCATTAAAATTGACGCCACGTTCATAGGTAGTGGTGGGAACCACAAAAGCGAGGATGCAAGAAGTCTCACTCTCCTTAGCAACTTCATATCGATCTGAAAGTAGCTAGTAGTTTGCTTGTGCCCATATATCGTTAATGAAATTCAAGCTATCGCTCCGCCGACACATATGCACGTCGTCCCGCATTTACTTAGGATATTTGCATAACATAGTATGTATAAGCGTGTCCCAGGCGTTAATGCAAAACCCGAAAGATGTTTAGATAATTTCCGAAATTGGTCTACGCTATCCAAGGTAGAATTTATCGAGCGCTACACCCGCGCTACACTGAATGTAACGACTCTCTCTATTTATCCGTGGTTGTTGTGCGAAAAGGCGAAACCAAGAACACAACAAGGATGCTCGGAAAACAATATTCTTGCATATCCATCCTTGCGCCTCACACCGTCGAGGTCGGTCATAACCCCCAAGACAAAGACAGGCGAGTTGGGTTTCCCTGGCGGAGATTTGAATTTCCACCAACAAACGCTATGTGTATGTGTAGCGTATGCAAGTTAAAAGAGATTTTTAATTTTCTTCGTTCCAGAAGGTGTTACATGATTTCACAATCCACAGCATATGGTTGCCCCATATCCTGGTTTGCGGGGTTTTCCTTGTAATTCAATATACCTGCCATCGTACCGCCACCAACAGGTATTCTTCTACCCACCGTGTGTGTATCTGTGTATCTTTCGGCAGCTTCTAATACTTATAGTGATGATGAGAACGTTGATGCTGCTGATGGAACCAGGTTTGGTATATGCGAAATGTCATTTATACCCGGTGTTATCATGGCGGCGGCATCGCATGCATCGTAGTCTAGCCCAGCCTCGCTTTACAAGGGACCAATTACGGAACTTAATGGGTTTTTATGAAGGATTATTGGCTAATTAGAATGAAAATCCGCTTACCATTATGGACTGCGGTGCTTTTTTATGATGTCATTATGGTAGTTATCTTGGGCAGGCACACCATGACACCTTCTCGCAGCGCCACTGACAGTGCCGTGACACTGTATAATGTCGAATCTGTCGTAGACGGAACTAAGTGTGGGCAAATTACATACATATTTCTTAAAGGATAATGGTGAATTTTGAATCATGGTCATCGTAATTACGAACCGCACTATCTTCCAGCATGTTGCGCTTATTTACAAGTAAATTTGGATGTCGCACATTGATTTCCTTAACGCATTAGAGTCGTAACTGATTTTTCAACTACGCCCTTTTGAGCGAGGAGCAAGAGCCGAAAACTTTGCCACAAACTTACAAGCGAATTATGTGCAACATATCCACAAGTAAACGGCCCATAACTTACCCTTGCGTCTAGCGAATTTATTGCAAAACAAAGTTTACTCCTACCTACCCACTTACACACATTGAGTATGAAGACAATTCTCCCTTCTTAGAGTCCAGACTGCTTGTCCAAGATTATCCTTGAATCTCTCCTGCCATGCAAGACATTAATATTCAAAATCTGGACGAAGGCAGAACAAAATCTTATTTTTTTTTGTTGGGCTGGTGGTGGCCTCACCTACATTTAATTCCTTGTTAACCTCCTCCTCATGTGTAACGGTGTTTGTGGGTGTGTGTGTGTGTATGTGTTTGGACAAAAGATAGATGTGGTAAGGATAACTAACAGCAACATTCCAAGGAAATTCCTCTGCCGGACTTGTGTCTGCGCGGAGAGGGATACATTTTCGTTTGACCGAAGTATATTATGAGGCCACAGAACACGCGCTGGCTTCATACCGTGATGAAGTACTTGGTTAAAGGGGTGCCACACCACAGCAGTATCCAGATTCTATGAGCGGTATTTTCATCTGATCACGACAACTGCAATTTTTCGGCAATCGAAACAATAAAGTGGCTGTCAAGCCCTTTCCACCGCGCATACGAGCACAATAGAGCTTTGTTTTGCTGCCGAAGAAGGTGTCGTCTTTATGTTCTGATTTAGGACTGACACCATCAATTGAGTGCATTTACCAGAGCCCAAAACTTTGTTCAATAATTTTGCCTGCGTACAACGACGGCCGACGATGGAGCGACACAGTCTTTCGCTAAGGAAACGGAACTACAAAAGTCCTTTTCCCCATGCTCAAGGATTTTGTCAATCGTAAGAACTTCGAAAGCCCTTTTCGATTTACATTTTAAGAACATTAAACACAGGATACTAAGAACTGGAGAATTTTATTTGTCCGACTAAATAGTTTGTGGGGATCTCCGCTGTCCTGCAGCAGGGATTCCTAAGATTTGTGTCTTTTGAGAAGTTCTTCGGTTGGTGGCCGGTTGGATAGGCCCTTTATTTTCGCAGTATTGTTTGCTAGTTTTCTTGCATTGAAATTAACCAGAAAGAAAAAGAACCCAAGGATTTATGAGACAGAAACTTTTGGAATCCTGCTGCTCTTTACTACATAGCCAGCCAGCCATCTCTGCGCTTGATGGTTCGATGGATTTATTACACTGAGGTGTGGTTTCCTCCTCCCTCTTGCTGTGTCATTGTTTTCTTTCAATCCTTTTTCAATCCATTAATAATAATCAGTACAAAGTTGCGTGTCACACAAAATCGAATGACAATGCATCAATCCAGGAATGTGAAAATACACAAATGGACAGCAATGATGGAGCATAAAAATACTTTTATTTTTGCTTTTTAATTTGACCTTCTATTCTTTTTTTTATCATCATATGAGCTTTATAAAAATGTCATTGATTTATTGCCAAAGCAATGGATTCATAAATCAGCAACTCAAAGTCTCTCCATTACTCTCATTTCTTACCTCCCAAAAAAAGCATTGAAAAAAAAAAATGATTTATTCACAATCATTTCCCTGTTTTCGAAAATACCACTGTACCCCGTCACAGGTGGGACAGTATCAGAAACCATCACATACGCCTCCACATGGTAACTGCCACTGCAACCCCCGAGATAAGATGAAAACTCAGCACATCCGCACATCCTTTTATTGGCTCATATTAAGTAATAAAGTAGCAGAGAAAACTTTAAGATTTCTACCCCATTTATCCGATGAAGAAGAAGAAAGCAAGAAAAAGAAGAAGGATGAGAGCACGAGAGAATGGTATCTCAACGACATAAGCGCAAGGAACTCATCATAATCATTAATGCGATTTATAGACAAGGGTGTAAGGATATAACATAATAAAATAATAAAGAAAAAGCGAAGATGTGTGAATCGTGTGCGTACATGTGGGTTAATGCAAGCAGTGCAGACGCGACGCGACGCAAAGATGTGGGTACAAGGATTCTTTACTTAATTCCATATCGCATCCGTGCTCGGCGAATATCTAAACATCTTAAGAGTTATGGTGCTAATCAAGATATTTAGTTACAAGGATTTTTAGTTTGGCCACCCACTGGTGTTGTGCGTCTCTCACTACTCCACCCTACCAACATCTCTCATTCGTCATATGTGCAGGCGGGAATGTGAGCATTTTGCTGTCAAAATTTATTACCACTTCGGCTGAAGATGGCTGTTGTGTACCGTTAATAATTGTGCAATTCCAGGCATTGAAAAGTTTTAACACTTTCACATAATGAGGTGAAACAGACACTGAGATTTGTTTTTCGGAAATATTGAAGATTTTAGCAGTTATGTATGTTTCGTATACTTGGAATGAGATTTGAACTTGGAAGTTTTTAATTGATTGTATGAAGTTCTGGGGTTATAATTTAAAATAAAAGTTGTATAGAAGAGAATTAGCCACAAAGCTGTAGATGATACGATCCCTAGTCCTAGTGCTTCTTACTTAGAAGCTTTTACAATGTTTTGAGTTCGGAGTATTCCGAAATATTAGAACCTTTTTGGATATTTTAAAGCAATTTTATTACTCTCGACACAGTTAATAGCAGGAGAACGAAAGAGATTGTGTTTTTCCTTTAAGATTCGGGACATTTTTTCAAGTTTTCCTTTGTGAGAACCTGTTGTTTATGACCAATATGATAAACTTGGCATATACATAGATTAACATTTTAGAACTTAGGATGGCTATTTCTATGGTAAACATTCCCCCATTAAAACGATCCGCATATATCACCCCAAAAGCAATATTGTCGATGATAATTTGCATATCCTCATGCATCGTGCATCTACATACAAGCAAAACAAAAAAAAAAAAACGAGTGGCACATCCATTAAATTACACCCATAACCCCGGGGACAGCTATCAATTCAATAAAAGGGATGAATCCCAGAGCATACGCATTCTCCGCATCATAAATCAATTGCACTTGTCGTCAACTCAATTAATTTTTGGCAAGCAAAGTCCAGTAAATCAATTGGTCATGTCTCTCGTGTTGCCCCCACCGATCGCCATACTCCCGTCGCTGGATTTTTTCCCTCCAACGATACCAAATTGCAGTGTATCGGGCGTGAGCATGGATAAACAAAGCTGTTGCCCCATTGAATAAAAAATGCTCCATTATAAATGGCAGCGACGAAATGTCAATGGGCAAACATGCATGCATCATGCAGAGGAATAAAAAACATAGTCCTCCTCCCAGATGACATTGCAAATATCCGAAAATGGCTTAGAAGGGTTGTTAGCCAGTTGGCGCGGTGTCCTGCCAAAAGTGGTTGGGGAAGGCATCTGATGGATTTTTGGTAATAGATTGGCGCAAAAGCGGAAAAAGCCTTTGAATATTCGATGTTCAAGGAAGCAATTCCGATCCAGATGGAATTTCGGGGTGGTGCCGGGTCAGACATTACTCTGGTCACCCATATCCTGAATTCTTTGCTGGTTGTCGGACGTGGATAGCCAGAGTGAAAATAAAACTTAACAGAAGGAAGGTGAGTGGAACCCTTGTTCGGTGGTATCAATATTCCATTATGTGGCTGCATGTGATGGAAACTCATCCTTGGATGGATGCGCATTCAGTAAAAGGAAAACAAAAAAACCCACAGAAGCGTGGAATTTTCAACACCGGACGACTCGGAAATGAATCATTCCAAGTGTCGACTCTGTCTGCCCTTTTGACACGTTGCGCTACACAGCCCACCCTATCTACGGATGGAAGTGAATGGCAGAAACATTGACCAGCAGAAAGTCTCATTGCGAGACACGACACCTGATGATTGGAAAATCACGAAATATCCGAGGTGACTAATTTAATCAACTCTGAAAACAGACTCGAATAGCGATGCTTTCATTACCAGCCCCGCCGGGCAACGGGTGCCAGCATGAATGAGAGCGTATTGCGGACACATTGCATAACCTAATAAAAAGGACTTCAGCTGTTGCCTCATATGCGTAACGCTAATTAACTTCATATAATTTCGCCTCTGTATGTAGTTCATTTATTATTTGCCTTCGAGGATGACCAAACGAAATTATTGACATTACTCTCGGTTTGGTCCTCTTGGGGGAGCAATCTATAGCAGATTCAAAGATTATGTTAACGAACTCATACAGTTGCTACAGCATATGTCGATTAGTTGATTTCGTCGAAAGTTCAGGCGTGCATTATGCCAGAGTATTTAATTCGTTGGGGGCTTGTAACGTACGGGTTTTGGTGAGTGAAAGCAGACATTAATTTCAGGAAAATGTTTGAACAAATTTTGTAAATATTAAAAAAAAAAAAACAAATTAAGGCCGAACAGTAGAGAATTCCACACACTGTTTTGAAGGTTTTCACACTTAAAGAAAAATTCCATTAAGACAAAAAACGGCACTTTAAAAAATTAGGCACAGTTTATGAAATTTATAAAGGAAAGACGCATCTTTTAAATATAAAACTCTATACACATGTATTTTAATTTATATGTATATGCATTGCAAAGCATAAGCTTTTGACCACAAAAGTAGAAGGACAGGATAAGTGATTTCGGCACACATGGACAAACTGCCGCTGATTTATTTACTGATGGAATGCTGGTTTTTTTATTTAAATCTCCCCGTGTTAGTTGAAAATCTTGCTCAATTTATTTTGGCAACTTCATTACGCAACCTCTTTAAAAGTGTTTGAGAAAAACTCTAAAAAATAACGACAGCTAAGTAATTTCTTTTGAAACGACAAAAGTCTGATCCTGAAGGACACACAAAGGCAGAGAAAACTCCGAACGAATTTATTCACCACTCAAACAATTATCGTACATCTTACAGGAACCCAGGAGTATATCGTCCCGAATACTCACATGCCGCCCGTCCTTTGTCTCTTCGTATTTTTTTTCCTATTGTATTACATTTTATTTTGCTACTACTGCTGCCTTATTGGATTAAGCAAGAGGTGACAAAAAATCACGTAAACTTTTTGTCCCAGCAAAAGACGACAAAGTTTCTTTTCCCATTTGCCATTCGCCCCGGCCACAGGACATATAAATAAAATCCGACGAAAACCCAAGTTTAAATAAGGATTAAATTGAATTGATTTCGATTTATGTGTGAGGTGTGCGATAAGTAAAGGCTGGCAAGTTCACAGGGAGTGGCTGCACGTTTCTTGGGTAATTCGTGCGTTCAAAAGGCTCTTCTCTACGAGAAGGCAAACATCATCTATTGTAATAAAAGTAAATTTCAAACAACCAGATGCTTAACTCAATACAAAGGAATAGAAAACACAAAACGATATCGCAGGTCCATGTTTTTGTGGTGGCGTTGCGCGTTAATAATTCCAAGTAAAGCAGAACTCCCCTGGGGGCAGTTATAATTTGGCGGTGGTCGGTTTTTGGGGGGTGAGGAAAATGTTTTTCGCGCACGAGATCGATGTCTTTGAACGAAGTGTGAAGGGGTTGAAAATTAACACCTAATATCTGGAAATCAGTATAATTTTCATGAAGCCACCATCAGCACCATCAGTATCACTACACCGCCAGCCACTAACACCAACAGCAGCACAGCATTCAGTAGAGCATCGTACAAGAAAGCAAAACAATTTATTCCCCGCCCGCGGTCCTCATGAGAAAATGTTCCTTCTTCGATACACACACTTAAGCTGCAGCACTTAAGGACACGATCCTGTGTTTCTTTTGTGTAATTTAAGACACCAGAACAGAAGCCCCGCACTTTGATAAGAAAGTCGAACCTACTTCACCTCCTCTGCGAGATGATGAAAATCAACCCTTCGACAATTGAAATTACTCGAGTGCTGGTGGTTGCTACTGGTGCTGGAAGGCAATGACGAGGAGGAGGAGGAGGAGGAGGTGGAGATGGTGGTGGCAGTCTTATTCCTTATTCCTTCGCTGTAAAATAGTCCCATTATCAATATCAAGTGGCTTTTGCTTATTACCCAGAGCAGCAGATCTACGGAAAACACCCGGTTTTGTTCTCTTTGGTTCAGTTCATTGATGATGAAGTTTTATTCCATTCCCCTGACATGTCGTCGGACCTTACTTTTCTCTCCCTCTCTCTTTAAGTCTCTGTCTAGTGTCTGTTTGTATGTCTCTAGTCGAGCTCTGAAAATTACGACTTTTAAAAAATTTGATCTGGTATTTGTACATTGGTTAGATCCATCTCTGGCACTTCATTCCATTTGTCTTTGTATCTATCCCTCTTCGAAGAGAATATTATTTTTTACGATTATTATTATCAGCCATTAGGAAGAGGGAGTTTTACTTATAGCACCGCGGCTAATACATTAATGAAGGGGTGAAGGAACGAGTGGAAAGTTTTAACATATTTTCGTGAGGGATAAATTTACAACGGAACAGCCTATTCTGGCTAAGTGATGAAAACTTTTCCAATTGCTCGTGCTGGCTAATTGTGTATTATGTGCTTGTTTCGGTGGATTGATGAAAATAAGGAGTTAGTTTTCTTTACCTCTTTTCCGGAACAAAAGAGAGAAATTTTCCGCATGATACATTACTCGGTTCAACACTTAGTTACGAGTTGTAACTTAAAGTTACTTATCAGGGCCTAATTAAGAATATATTAGTTTGCCTAGGATGTGCTCAATTACTCCCGGGGGAGAGTGGATCCAAAAAATTAGGTTCAGTGCTTGAAGATTGCATCTTTCTGATAGCCTTTTATCTAGTCAAAGTTTTTCGTTGCAAATTGTGGCGAAAGTGTTCATTAAATACTGCAGCTAACTACAAAAAAAAAAACAAAAGTTTTACGTATGGAAGTTTCTCTGACCTTTTTTAGTATTGACCAGAATAATGACAGGGGGGATTTTTCTTTTAAGGTCAGTTCTCTTTTAGTGCGTCCATTTACTGGAATTATTACGAGTACAATCAGAAACGGTTATTCTGTAAATAATTTTTCGAATTCAGCTATTCTAAGCCGTATTTATTTTTGTGTTCTCCCTTTTGCAGTATGTAATGTCAATAATTGACATGTAATGTGGGTAGATTCATATAAGAAGAGAATAACTAGTCCAAATGTTGAGGATGTTCAATTTTAAGGCGAAAAAAATGTATCTTGATGTTTAAAAATGCATCACTAAAAAAAAATTTGTTAGACGAGGTTTTTAGAACTTCAGATCAGACATGCCGACCAAAACTCATTAGCGCTGCTACTCTCCTTCTGCCTCACACAGGAATGTTATGAAAAAAATGCAGTTTCCAAAAAAGCCATTCTTTTGATAAACCCATCTACATAATGCGATGCCGTCTATTAGACGTGCCTGAAGATTGAATTTCCACGAAAGAGTCAGCTTTGTAGCTGATGGTTGAGGCTGAGGTGGAGGCGGAGGCGGAGGCCTACTACTACAACGTGCAGAGAGGCATTTTAATTTTGAAATTTTCAAATCCAATATCCTTAGCCGGCTTCCTACGGTCGTCATTTCGTTCATTTGCTAGTGTGCAATAATAATCATGTGCGAAGGAATCTATTTGCTTGGGGAATGCCTCAAATCAAATACTCGAAAACTTTCAAAATTGGGTTTTCCATATTTCCTCCACATATGTATGTACATGTTTGCTGTTTGCATACGGAAAAAACTTTTACCCTGAGATATTGGAGATACCCCACCAGAAGATACAAAAAAAAAATAGAAGCATATTCCTCGCCCCGTTCTGAAGGAGGCACGATTTAATTGCGGCGGCAGATCTCCCCCTTACCGAGGTGGGCGGGCATCATTTTGTATGCCTATTAACACCAATAAAGTTCAAAGGAGCAAAACCGAGGAGCAATCAAAGCAACTCCTCAACTGCTGGCCTACATTTAGTATTTGCTCGACGTCGGCTGCGGCAGCGGCGGCGGTGGAGTGCATGTAGTAGGATCCTAGCGTGGGATAAGACAAATATTAAGAAAGTTACATATTGGTTTTGGGATTTAATATACGCTTGTGCGAAATAGCAATTGCGGTTTCCGACACGAAGAATCAATGGAATGGAATGGAAGACTTCTTATTTTTATCCTTAACCATCGTTCGTTTATTTTTATATTATTTCTTTTTTACCTATCTCTCAGTGTGTTTGCCTTTGTGTAGCCATTAAAATTCGGTGGGCAAATATTTGATCAGATAATTTATTGTCTTAATTGAATTTTCCACCAATTAATTTCGAGTGAAAGACTTTCACGACAATCCTTGTATATCAACGATTTAATTTGAATTTTAAATTTCCTCGACCCTGTTACAACTCCATCCAAGCATTTAGCCAGTATTCCTGGGCAGAGTCTAAAAAATATTCTGGATGTGCCATTTTGTCGAATGGATTGAAAGTCAATTCAGTCTTACTGTGGAGGCGTATTACATTTCGGCTAAAACAAACGCGCCGAAGATGGTTGCGAACACGCGTTGTTCTTCCAGACGACTGCACCAAATCGTCGGCACAAAGGACGAACAAGAAAAGAATCGTGCTCGTGCTGGGTTGTTCTCATGTTTTGCGGAAGAAACAGATTCCCTGTGGAGTTTTCTGCCATTGTTTGCTGCATTCCTCTCCGTAGGTAGCAAGTTAATCCAGATCCAATATTTACTCTCCACTCAAATTATTACACTTAATTCGCTTTGTTATTTATTTGGTTGTGGGAGTTTGAGTAAAATCGATGAATTCCCTCATCACATCACATGCACAAATAGAAAGGTCAACCGCATAATTGTTGAATACCTTACCTTACCACATATCTCAAGACGAAGGTGGATTTTACGCATAAACGATGAAAAACTTAAATTTTACAAGCGACCTTTCCGGCAACTTTTTCAACCCTTGTTCTTACGCCCTTTGTCAACTATTCGAAAAGTATCGTAAAAGCGAATCCTTACCTCTGGAATTCTGAAATCAATTCGACCGAGGAGATTGCAGCACCGAAGGATGTTAAATTATTAAAATCTAATATACCGCAATTCCCCTTCTCATATTTGTTGTCCTCGTCCTTGTCCTCGTCCGCAAATTGCTCTCGTATAGCTTACATCACCAGCGGATGCGGGCGGATGGGTGGATGAGGCAACGCACATGTATTCCGGTGTTTTGAGGTGAGAAAAGCAATCGGTTTGTGTGTTTTTGCCTATTATCCTCAAAAAGTTTTCAATGTTTTCCCATCCCTCCCATGATGAAACTATCTTGCAGAAGGAACCAACTGTATACATGCTGCATGAGAAGAACTTTTACTTAACACCTGATGAAGATCAAGTTTCTTTTCCAAGGCGTGCCTCTACCTGCACAGGGCCTTCTTATAGAAACAGGTGTGACTATACCTTCGATGTTTCATTAGTTTGGCTCAGATCACAAGACTTACGGTCCTGTACTGGTATTCGTATTCAGAAAGCGGAAGACGACAATCTGCTCATCGGATAGAGCTGGTTTCTTTTTTGTGCCTTCGCTGCTGCTGCCACAAACACCGACGACGGTTGGTGGTGGTTAGGGCTTCTTCAATATTTTATGAGACAAGCTTACACCTCTTCCTTGCGGTCGAACGTTCAAGAAGTATACACGATTTATGTGGCTTTTTGTTTTGGTGGCCAAGCTCACACCCATCCCGATGATGGTGGCTGTGTGTGAAATACTAAATTAAACAATGCGGAAGATTAAGTGCAGATTTGTCGGCATCGACACCGGGGATGAGACCATCAGCTTCATAAATTGGTATTTAACGTTTGGAAAATGTATATGGCTTTCATTATGTTTGTGTGGAGGATATAATTGGCGGAGGGACATACAAGAAAAAGCTCTGCTCTCGACAATTGTATTTACGTATGCTGCGAAGACAAGAAGAAGATGTTATCCTTCGGCGTTGAGAAGATTAATTGCAATTGGTTGTTGGTGTATTGCCGCAGAACAAGGTGTAACTTTTGTAATGGAATTTCGTGTGGTTGAACTTATTTTCTTGTCATGCAATTTCTCATTGCTGGGGTAATAAACACTGATATTGATAAGGGGGGGTTAGGCAGTTAATTTAAGTAAAAGTTTGCTTTTTCCCTGTACCTCGTATCCTCGTTATTTAGGGAAATGTGTTAAGTTGTGTTAAAAATTTCGAGCTCAAATTTCGGTTTCGGCCCTTCTGCCGAACTATTTAACTATATATGAAGAATGTTAGTTAACAACCTGCTCCTTCGTTAACTGCAGCGTAAGACAAAAATCACCAAATCAGATGAGAAAATGGTCATTTTTTTCAAAATTCAGCACTTGAAACCCACTGCTCTACTATTTGACAGATGTTTTCCTTGTTAAGGGAAAAGGCAGGCACTTTTATCTTTCTGTCTTCTGCTTAGATACACCTTTGAGCTAGGAGCTCTCAAATTAATCAAAATTCAAAAGCACATTCACTGAATATGGTCAAATACCGTGCGAGTACAATTTGAATAGTTTGCTTTAAGGCGATTTATTGCTGTGAATTCTCTTAAATTCACCCATTTGTTTTGGTGCCATGCATGCATATGGAACATGGAACTACCCACCCACCCTCACAGAGAAACAACCTACCGAAATAAATTACCTTTTGATAAATCTCAGTCATTGCTTTCGTTTCCTTGTTACCAAACAAGCAAATGTCGGAGACGAAGGGGATCGGGAAGGCAGCGCCGCACACCAGAAGGAAATCCATTTCAACAAACTTGAGAAATTTGGCAAAATCTATTCGAACGTAAATCAATCTTGCATCATAATATATGGAATTAGACTAAGATGTGCCGAGCAAAGAGGAGCAGCACACAGAGAAGGAGGAGGCGCAAAAGAGTGAGAGGGAAAGCAATAAAGAACAACAGCCATGCAACAGCCCGAGAAGAAAAGGACCAACTGGTTAGCCATGGTCGGTTGGTGGCAACAAATGCAATGCATCATGATGGAATCTCACCCTTTCTCCTTCTCAAAGCACAATCCTTGAGCATTGCGCCTTCCGAACATTAATTCAAACAAAAGTTATATCCTTTATTAGCAATTCGTTTTGTTTGTGCGAGTGCATCTACGCTCCCCCCACTCCTTCATGTGCATACGTATGTGCATGTTCATTCCATTGCATTTCGGGATCCTTACAGTCAAGGACGAGAACTCTCGTGCATATTATTCAAGGCGAATGGCAATTTCTCGTCTTTCCGTCGTTTATTTGGTCAACCGTTCAACAGCATATGAGTTTAGCTCTGTGTAGGTGGATGGTTTCTGATAGCCTGATGACTATTGCTTTCGGGCCGTCTCTGTAGGCCTGTATTTTCCCCTCTTCTTTGGTCTTCTTGTGTCCTACATGTAGGGGCCTCTTTTCCCTGGGCATATCTCGAAGTTATCGTCAATCCTTCACAACCTAAATTCTCATAATTCAACACATAGCACACACGTACACATTCGGTTGAGCAGTACGACGACGAGAAGGTTTCTTTTTGGAGGTACTGCTTGTCTCCAATTGCATGGGGCAGGTCACTGAATGGCTTCCTTGCGGAGGAGCACATGCAAACAAATTGATTAAATGCAAAATGCAAAGTGAAACAAAAGAAATATTGCATACGATTATTATCCGCATCCACAGAGGGCACTGGTGACATTTCTAAGCTAAAGTTTGTATAGCTATGGTGTTGAGACTACTTGTTATCGCGCCAAAGAACCATTTTGACTAGCAATGCAATTGTACTTGTACTTTGCTGATAGAATTTCATTTGGGGCTTTCATTGATGCCAAGTGTGATCCCAGAGATGGAAACGTCAAAGCGCCCTCGACCAACGTCTAACGAGGACAACTTGAGGTGATTTAATGATGTAACTTTCTTTCACAAGTCTGTACGCGACTAGCAATATATCATTGAATTCATTGTGAATTAGATAACCTTAAGTACTTATGTATTTAAAAAAAGAAAAAGAGAAGAATGCGTTCCGAAATTAGAACAAATCCTCTCTCAGATGCTTGCATTCGTCTTTCATTCGAAACAACTTTGACAGAATTGAAAGTCCTTCTTAAATTTAAGCCACTATCCGAAACAATTCCAAAGCCTACTTCCATCGATGTGCCTTTCTGGACAGCAAATGTCTGATAAATCATATCCACCCTTATGCCACCAATTGTTATCGGAAAGGCATAACCAATCACAAGGGTTGCAACTGCAATGCAACTGCCAAATTGTCTGTACACTTGCTGAATAAATTATGGCAATCGCATGTCATAACTCAGTGTTGATTGCACATGTTGCACACAGGGCGAACTCCTAGAGCTTGAGTTCGGCCATCTATATTACACAGGGGAAATGCTAGTTACTATCGGAGTGATTGATTTGTGTTAGTGAAAAGAAGGACTACTTACACTGAGCCTACGCAAATCACTCCCCACCCACCAAGACCGACCGAATCCTAGGCGAAAATATTCAAACTCATTTGTAGTCATTGAAGCATGGTCGCGTTGTCATCCCTGAAACTAATAAAACTTTATGTTTTTATATGTTTTGACTTTTAATATTATGCCCCCTAGACTCGGAGGAATACCATCATAGCCATCACCGCCACAGTGCCCAGATACTTGGTAGCTCATCTGTGTACGATGGAATACCGTAATCAAAGAAAATTCTTAATAATCATAATAAAATTTTTCCTATGCGCTTGTATTTGCGCTTCCTGGGAGTTGGATGGATGGATAGATGCTCGAATGTGCCTTTGGATCGGAGTGCGGCGCGCGAAAAATTCCGACTTAATGAAAAATACAGAAGAACACAAGGAGAGGGGCATATCTTTGCCGACTATACTTGTACAGTAGCGGCAGCAGAGTGTGAGGGAGAAAGCTTTGGATCTAATGACATAGGATTGATGTTAGCTTAGGATTGGTTGACTGGCTGTAGGCGAGAGCATTGGGTAAGGGGCTGTAAATAGATGGATGCTGGATGTTGGCATCCTTTGAGTTAGTGGAATAATAACTAAATTAATATGGATAACTGGAGTATCATTTATATGTTAATAAGGATTCAAAACTGTCGCAAATGCGCGTCAAAGATCAAGAAATGTTCGCACGAGAAAGAGGACTCCAGAGACGAGACTTTTCTACGGTGAGAAAGTTTTTTTTTTTTTTTTTCTCTTTTCACTTTTATTATTGGAAATTATCAAGGGAGGCGGCGGAATGACAGCTGAAGTAGCGAATGACACCCGAAATTCTTCACTTCGATGACTTTTACAGGATACAAAGTCAAAGTAGGCGTGTTATGTTATTACCACCCACTGTGATGTTATTCAACGTGGTCTTGTCTTACTGGATGGTAAAGTTGGATGAAACATTTACGGCGAGTCTCATTTTACAGGTTGAGCCTGAACAGACTTTGATAATTTACTTTTTGATGGAGGGGGGTTTTGATCTGGGAGAAAAAAGGAAGATATATGTATGTATGTTTCGCTGGAAGTAGGAATAAAAAGTAAATAAAATTCAGAGAAGATATGACTAGTCTTTTACCAATCAAAGGGGATTGTAAATGCAACGTGTGTGCTCTTGATATCCTTTCGAGAAACTCTGGCGCGATGGATCACTTGTGACGAAATGGTTGTGCATTTTACCGAGTGATGCAACTGTAACTTCGGAATACGTGATTTGGCACAGTGGTCGCTCTATATTGCTTAAATCTTTTTAAACTTATTTGCAAAAAAAAATGAGTAATTCACATAATCTTCCAACATACAATACCATTTGAGCATATCAGCCTGGTTTATGACAGGAATCGGGTAGTGTGGATTTCTCTGGCAAGCTTCAGCCTCCTGGTTTGCCAGATATATAAAGCCCAGCTCGAGCGATGCTTCTTTTTCCAACCCTTCTACACAAGTAAAATCAAGCCATTCTGTTGCTCCCATAGTCAGCTCGAAAAGAGCTTTGCATTATGATAGCTTTTTTACTCCTCATCTCCAGCATACAATTAATCATTATTCATTTGCTACCACTTGATTCGCATTGATGTCTGTCTGTAATTGAAATTGGAAATCCAAATTGGCCACTTGAACAGGTCTGTCATGCAACAAGTCGCAAAAAAAGTGCATTTACCTCCAATTAAGTGAAATTTGATTTTGAATTTGAGCAGCAATCAAACAGAAAAAAAGTCTATTTGGGAACACAATAATAATAATCGTTACCATTAAGCCGCTTACAGACCCCGTACTCGAATGTACACTGAATGGAAGCAGTTAAAATGAAAGCTTCGCATATAAAAATAAATTCCAAGCCATTCACTTGTCCAATCCTTAAGCGGCAGGGCGAAGGGAGTAAAACAACAGATTCGGACATCATTACATGCGAAAATTCAAATACGAAAATCCACACCATCATTGGCAAATGAGAATGAATGAAAAAATATCAAATTGAACGTCGGAATAATCGTCCCACTCTTGTGGTTGCTTTCGAATTTGTTGGACACCATTTATACCGCCGCCAACATATCCACCTATAATCGTTACACATACATATGTACATACATACATATATGTACGACGTTGATGATGATGCGAACATGCGGCAATTTCCAGTCCATTTTATTTTGATTTTTGGAGGAATTCAGTGGTTCATTCAAGGGTCCTTCGGTGCGACGAGAAAAAACCTACTTAAACAAACAGACCCGCACGCGATTAACGAAAAAAAGAATAGCGCTCAAGTGGAGCTACACCCATCCAAATTGTTGGGGAAAGAGTATTTGTTTTTAATTTTTTTTTTCTGTCTGTTTGCAACCAAGTGGATAAGGATAAAAGGGATTTCGGGTAAGGCTGAGTGCCTATTAAATAGATTAACGAGGTTAATTGGGATTCAATGATCCAGGAATAATGCTGATGGTCAGGAATCACAACAGCCATACAAATGCGAATATTTCGTTGTAGCCTAGCCTATTCTCTTCGCAACCAGCAACCATCTACCTCTTCGCTCATCAACACCTCAAAAGTTTATCGAGTTTTAATTATTAAGGAACTAGTTGATTGCGTTTGGCATTAAAGTTGCCACCCTTTCGCTCCTTTCATCGCTTATGAATAATTGCCGATAATGTGGTGAACGGGAATCCTTTTGTATACCCATACAGCATACCTTCACACACACAAGTTGTCTACTTTTAAACGACTAATTTACACAACCGCACAACACCGCAACACACACACCTCCTGCGACGGCTTCTTTGCTGCAAAGTTTCCCAATGTTTTCCTGTCAAATTTTAATGAATTTATAATCGAACAGGTTTGCTAGCGTTTTGTTCTTTAGCCGCAGCTCTATTGACGACAGCAGACGAGTGGGTGGGCGTGTGCTGTGCACACCCTTGGAACTTTGAAAATTGCCTAACTTGGTTAATGATATGAGACGTAAAGTTGGTAATTTTAGGATTTTATTTGAACTTGTGAAGGAATTTGTCAACAATGATTTGCAGCAGAAATCAGGGGGTGAGAATACCTTAATTTAGAACTTAGAAAGAAGGTCAAATAGTAAGTGAAATGAAAGAGTAGATACAGTCCCCAGATACCAAACAAATTTGCAACCACTGTTTTCCTACGAACTCAAAGCCAATTTTGATATTCGTACAAGGATGCAATAACATTTTATTTGTTTCGTAAACGATCCAATTGGATGTGTCGGACAGCATTGAGCCCCAAAGTGCTATGGTTTCGGCCGTCATCGAAATCGCACTAAAGCACATTCGGTGCAGGGATGACTATGCTGCTGTACCATACACTGACTGCCGTCAATAAAATACGTATCCTTAATTACACGGCTGATGTACCTTTTGCCCACAGATTAGTTGATATATTTGTACAAAGGACACGCTCTCTCACATTCAACCATCCCTTTGGTTATTGTAATACTGGGAATTGTCCTGTACATTTGGGCGGTAGTAGTTTCGCGCTCTTCGCAAGAAGACAATCAAATCCAACCGATGTACCAAATGATTTCAATCGAAATTAATATCAACGTGAACATAATGTACGTGCGGAGTTGCCACATTAAATTATCACATTGGTTCTGGCAAACCTATGGCAAAACTATCTCTGTGCGTTCTTCTTATTCTAATACAGTTTTATGTTATATTTGGATTTTCAATAGAGCCTTGAAGGTCTACGTTAAAAAAATCCGTCTCATGAGCCATTACATGGATATATTGTCATATGATTCAAAAACATAAATTAAAGATTGGAATACCTTTATATCATATGTCTGTAAATGGACTTATGTATGTATGTTCACAAGGGACTATTTCTATTTTTAAGGCTGATCGATTGAGGGGGATATAGGAACCTTTCGCTTAACTTAACTTATCATTTTATGGTCAGAATGTTGAAAAAAAAAACATATAATTGAAATGCAAGTTCAAGATGTAAACTTTTTTAAAATAAAACTTAAAATTTGTAATCCCTTGAATTGAATTTTACATTGATTTCACAAATTTGATATAGAATTTTAGGAAAACAGCAAATTGAATATGGCAACACTTTCCTCATGCGTATTTGACAAGAAAACAACTGGCACACTGTGATTAGAATAGCCCCACCGGTCGCCTACAAAATCCACTAAATAATCCGAAGCAGAGACAACCATCATCCGAAAGTTTATTTCCAATTAAGCACAGTTGTGACACTTAATTACATCGATTGAATGGCGGATTGAGGACGCATTACACATGTTACACATGTGGATTGATTAAATTTATTTACTTTGTTAATCGGATCTACGAGTATCCATTTTGGGGAACGTGGTTGCGGAAGTCGAATCCTATAAATGGTTTAATCATTTGTATTAGATTCGGTTAGAGGCACCCTTTCTTTGCATTACGATTTTAGACATGAAAAGGATACACTTTCGTGTATATTTTTAGCACGTCTTCCTCAACTCTAGTGGCTCTGGCAAACGTGGTTACTTTTGATATTTTTTCCTCGCCCTTCTAGGAACTATGTATGTACTCGTACATTTGTAAATTTTATTCTACAGTTTCTCTATAGTACGTAGCCTCTCGAGTGTTTGGCCCACTAATCACTTGAATACAAATGTCACTTGATGACGTTTTTCAAATATTTAGCTTGGTGACGGGACGATTCTAGCGCAATCTACTTCGTTCATATCTAATAATATTGTATTTGCGGTCTACTTAATATTTTCAAACACAAAACTCGTCTCTCCACCTTTTTTTTAAATTTAATATAGAAATCGATTTCTGCAACCACAGAGCAGCTTAAAAATGTTCGAAAGCTGAAGTAAACAACTTCTTTTGTGAGGACTAAAATTCCGTAAAATTTTTTTTTATTATTTGAATACATATCGATCGCAACTCTTAATCCGCCCCCGACAGTGTTTTGAAACCTTGCTGGCATTAGGTTGACAAAAATACTCGTAAAATATGTACAATACTCGTACAAATGTATTTAGCTATCCTAAACCACATGAAAAAAAAGAAGAAGAAAGCATTTCACTATTCAGTGACCACCGCCCGTTGTGCGATGTTATTGTTTTGAAATTTCAATATCTTCGACTGCTCAACCGAACGGATAAGGGAGATTGGGTGAAAAGTTCTTCTAGCATACCCAGCAACAAGCAAAGTTTTTCATCTACTTGGTGATATGCAAAACTTTGGGTGTTCTGATATTTTTTTTTAGAAACTTGGAAGGATATGTACACAGTTTGTGAAGTTTATGAATGGGTCAATTGTTATGCATTGGAAATTGTCAAAAACATTAACTTCTGGGTATTTTATGACCAAGTGAATGGTTTCAATTTAAATGAATAGAAATTATTGACCAGTGGTCAACCATTGAAACAACGACAACGGCTCCGAGCAGTTTGTGAAGTTTTTGTTTGTCTGTTTATTTTTAGTTCGGAATCACAATTAAATTGAAGTCCTTCTTCTCTTGTAACTGAAATTGAAATATGTATGAAAGTAAAAAAAAAAATTGTTTTACTAAGCACACACAATTTTTTCCCAACAGAGTTAGGAATGGATCATATGATATCCTATCCCTCATCGTTTAATCAGTCCCCAGCAAACTATCAACTATCCTGTTGATTTTTTTTATTTAGAGAGCTGTGCACTGAACAGACGTACATTTTTCAATTCATTTTACTATCAAACAATTCTTTTAACATATCACTTAATTAAATTTAGTATAAATGCTTTCCAATGTAGACGATTTTTCTAGTATTTTTGGGTCCTTTCCAAGCCATAAATTAAAGGAGAAACCCTTCCACTTGTCTCTTTTGTAATTAAATTTCCACCCAAAGTAAATAAGTGAAAGCGAATGCAGTAAAAAAAAGAAGATACGACCCAAAACAAAACAAACCCGGAAGTGTATAAATAAGATTGTGACATTGCAGAGACGTCACGGTCAATAGAACTATTCGCCAGTATATCTTGGGATTACGTTCCGGAACTGCACACGAAACTCTTGCAAAATTTCTTCTTCATCTTCAAGTGGTGTTGTCTCCACAAACAAATCAACAGCGCTGCACCTCTCACTGTGCATTTTGGTCTTAACGAGTGGTTCACAAAATCAAATGACAAACGAAGGATGCATGTGCCGGACTTAATCTGGCTCCAAAAAGAGGCAAACGCCAGTAAAATTTTAATACCTTGTGATTTGGCATTGTAAGCTTAATTCCAGGTGATATCTTGGGATATCTCGATCAAGGTTGGAAAATCTGTCTCGTACGCACCTAAAAATGTTGATTACAATTATTAAATCTCAGCTTTGTACCTATAGTCTGTATCAAGTACTGTACAAAATTCTGGCATTTGTCATTTGGGGTGGTAGACTGGGAAGAGGTATACGTCCCATCTCACTAATTTGCATATCAATCCAAACATCCTTCGAGAGTTTTGCCATGTGCAACACCGATAATTCCGTATTCTATTTGGCACATCCTGGTCAATGTCGTCGTCGTCTCTGCTTTGACTGAGGAGGACTTGATTCCCCCTGTTCAGTAGGCTGTGTTCAGTTGTATGTCACAACAAAACTTTGTGTGCAATGATTTGTGTTTTGTACACTTGGAGACGGACAGAGAGTTGGAGCGAACCAACAACAGCAGGACTGGGCAACGAACGCATTGGTCAATGATGAATGCCTAAACCTCTGCTGTGCAATTTCAAGATGTCCTTTCCAATGGTAGAATATGCAAAAAGGACTATTAGTCAATCATTGATTTATGTGTCTTTGGACGACGACGGGAGGAGATGGGGAACTTCTCAGTTGATTTCATAAAGCAACTGCCATCGTGCAAATGAATTAAATCAAGTTGAAGGGTGCATGTGTGAGCGTCGTCGTCGTAGTCTGGGTGGTGGCGATTTATACTCAAACAGGATGACATGCGGATTAAGCACACAATGCACACTAGAATTTCGTCATAAATCTTGACCTTCTTGTGTGATTTGCAACTGTTTTTATTGAACTTTCTATAGGATGACTAGTGAAGGCCCAGCATGGATTGTACAACATGGATCTGGGTGTCTATTGCTGCATTTGCAACATCGGATAAGGAGAGTTTGCAATTTTGAAGAGAAAACGAATACCAGGTGACAGACGAAGAAGCATTCGAATTGAGGGAGATTGAATGCACTCTGTATTTGCCATCAATTAACCTGAGATCAAACTCAGTTCAATCGAAAGTGTTTACACATATCTTAATTCCAATCAATTGCATGTGAAAATCACCTTTAAACAAGAACGCTTCTAGCAATGTAAACACTTTCTCTGGGCCCCAAGCTAACATCGGTATCTCCCCTGGAGTGGCAATTCAGATGCAAAGTCAATTAGAAATCAATAGTGTGTAAGTAATCCCTTCGCCTTTCAACTGATTTTGTCTCATTCCCTGGCTGCGTGCACTGAATGGAGCTGCATTCAATGCACAAAATCTCATCCCTCCTCTTATACACAATGCGGTTGCAGTACGTCCCCAAAAACTCAGACTGCAAAAGGCATCCATTGGAGCGTTCAATTAATTTAATTGGTTTAATGGGCCTCTCAGTCTCGTCCTCAGCGTAGAAAGCTTTTGGTGTTCAATGATCAGTTTAATGGGAAAACAATATTGGTAGGCCATAAGTGGATTACGAGGGTGGCAGAGGAATGTTCGGCATCACCATTGAATACAGTTGAATACCATTGATGGACTCTCGCCTATCGCTTGCTCATAGAAGTTGAATAGAATTTCCATTCTGATTGGACAAAAACTTTTAGGTTTGTTTACGCCTGATAGACGTTAAGCTTGGCGCATAGAGAGTTCTTGATAAGTAACTTTCGGTGTGCGCCAGTAACAAGTGAGAGTGTCTGTTGTAAGTGAGTCACATAAGGCGATTACGCTTCATTAAGGAATGGACCTATTGATTACATCAATTTCTGGTAGACGAAGTGAACTCAAGTGTAATGGTAAAATCGTGGCTTCTTTGAGTAGGCAACAACACAATTAATTTGATGCTTATCTGGCTGTAAAATGCTGGTGGGGTGATTTTGAATGGGATTGGTATTAAAAGGAATAGTGGATAGTGTGTTACTTATGCCATTAAATTTGACCCAATTCTTTTGTAAATTTCTACGGGAATCTAAGTGCAAGGTACATACATACATATATGAAAACATTGCCCAGTCAACATTTAGGAATATCTGGCGTAAAAGAGTCATACAGAGTCTCGGGTTAAGATTCACTTAGCATTTCGAATTGTTCGTTTTACATAGATATTATTTTCCACGAATGGGAGACACATACGAAAGGAAGAGTTGGGATGCTTCCCATGATGGATAATATTCTCGCAGTTTTATCAGATATTTGCAAGAGTAGAGGCTGTGGAAAAACCTCCCGTTGGAGAGAGATGAAATGCCCCAAAGAAGTCCGAATAGAACGAACATAAGTTAGTAAGTAAATCAGTAAGATTTACTTGTGCTTCATTGTCTTCGCTTTATTCATGTTTTTGCCTTCGAATTCACTATGCTCTCAAATATGTATCCTCTCAATCCACGATTGATACCGTCGCAATTACATATAGTCAAACAGTTGAAGACACTGTTTAGTTAGCTTCCGAATTATTATCCACAGATCAGGTAATTAGTGTTCATTTAAGTCTGTGGTCGAGGTCACCAACTCCATTTGTCTTCATTTATAGCTCGAATGATATGACCTACCGGGGATCGATTAAAATAAATGAGCATGAATTCGTTTTCAACTTGAAACCATTTCGAAACAGGGAAAAAGATACTTAACTGATTATAGTTCATGAACACCTATCCTGAACGATAGAAAGATGTCGAAATTGAGATGCTTGTTTGATGAGCAAATAAAACTATTTTCAATAAAGTAGCACGCAATGTGTCGTAAAAGAAAGTCATGTCCGGCCCCCATAATTGGCCAGTATAGTTACCTTGACCATTTACCCCAGGAGCAGGGGACTTGCAATAAAAACAAAGTATCCTCCGAAATATGTATGTATGTACATAGCAAAAAGAAACACAGCTTTCCCAGTTTACGAGTGCAATTTGTCCGCTTCCATTCGAACAACTTTCACTCCTCATTAATTCCCCGTCCAATAAAATTCACATGCATCCAAACGGTGGTAGGTATAAGGTATAAATTACCTACATGTCTGTGTACCAAAAAATCAGTCAAGCGACCCAGTCAAAAAACTGTTCCAATTTAATTGCTCCCGAGTAGTAGAAGCATCACCTAGTTTCACCCTAAGCACATGCCAACGATTCTACCCATTCAATATTCGCTTCATATGCATGTTACTGCCAATAGGTTTTACGAGCTCTAACTAGCTAGACGACCGGTACCCGGGTATTGTGCGTGTGGTGGATGGCCAGTCGAATGGATGCATGGCTGATTCGAAGGTAATTAGAGCGGAATTCGGAAGAAATCGACTAGGAACATTTTTATGGCTCATCCTTTGGACTCGATACTTGAATCGACGAGCTGGGAAGGATGTAAATTGCCTTCCACCTCATCCCCAAAGTAAGGGTAAAATGAAGCCCACAAAGAAAACTAATCAAGCACCAGACGTAGACAACCTTCTTGCAGTAGCAATCAATGAAATCACTTTAATGGTGTAGCCATAGGATTGCTCGTGTAATTACCTCGATACATGAAATTTGTTGCGATAAAACTACAACAGTTGAGTTTAATCCTTCAGTAGTAGAACCAAAATGAGAGTAACCACCCTGCTGGCTGATGCTGTCTGAAGACACTAAAGATAATTTTGCAATTCTATTTCGATTTCACATTAGGGACGTTCCGATCTCTGAGCAACAACAATCAGTCCTGACCCTTGGATGCGACTTCCTTCATCTTCCGCAAACCATAAGTAGCAGGCAACACAACAATCAAGGATCATTTGACTGGCTATAAAACGGCTTGTGTTTTGTTTGGGGCACTAATGATTCCAAGTACTTTTCATGTGTTTTCTGTGGGATTTCGAAAGAGCATAAAAGCGTCTTTGTAGTATGAGTGTTGTTCCATAACAATGTTGCAAACGCATTAGAAGGTTTTCGCCGGCAACTCTAATGTGCCTTCCATGGCTACGCCAATTCAAAATGATGTGATTACGATTCGATGGAGCATGAAGTTCTCCGAACTGTTATTGTTATCCTATAAAGGGAGAGAAATAACAGGGGGCATCTGCTCCTGAGCCACTCTAATTAAAGTAGACCCTCTCCATCTGCGTTCACCTGCGTATCCCAACTTTCGATGTTGCAAGTTTGAAAATGGTGGCGCGCATAACCGACCTACAGTAAATCAACGCGCGATATTAAAATACAATTTTAATGCAGGGGAACGAGGCAATTTACACCTTGGATACGCCTATTTGAGTAATCATCCGGACCGCTGACAAATTTATTGAAATGGCTTTCTCAATACAGCGAAACAGAGACTTCCTTTGAAACCTTAAAAACCACCCTGTCAACAATAAAGGATGATGATAAAAGTTCGAATGATATCCTCAGTACTTTTTTTCTTTCTGTGCCGAGGATTTACTACCGTTAATGGCGAACAATTTGTAATAAATAAAATATTCTTTCCTCATAAATGTCAAAAGGGAGAATTAACGGTCTAAGGTTTGAGTAATGGCATGATTGGAGTATATGAGTGTGTATGATGTTCTGAAGCGTGTGCGATTATTTAAGGTTGTGTGTGCGTTACGAGATATCTTTCGATAAAAGATTCACAGATTGATCTTAAGTAACCTACTTGAGGTTTTATACTTGTAATAAAAAAGAAACACGGATGGATGGAATTTAAAAGTGTCAAGAAGAAGGTCTAAAAATGAATTGGAAACCAACAAAAAAAAGTATAATGGGGAAGCGAATGACTTCAAATTTGTAATGTTCTCATTTGTCCTCTGCTGTCCACTGATCTGCAAAACAAAAAATCTCAGAAAGATCTCAGAAGTGAGAAGTACTTGAGATATTGTTGCTTTCTTTCTTCTTGTTGTTAATCTTCTTTTCGATCTAATTGAGATGATTCTATGGCAGAAGACACTTTCCAGAAGCACATAATCTACTCACAGACATCTGTAAACAAATCGGGTCTCTTTCGCAGACTAACGAAATCTATGAACTTCGCCAGGATTAGGATGGACTCCGTAAAGCTAAGTCATCCAAATCTCAAGCTCGTTAAATTTTAGTTTCATAGAATACGAAAATATCCGAAAGCATATAGAACGAAGGTTACTGTGCCTCGCGCAGACACTCACTCTACATGCTCACACTCGCATTCACCCGACCCCAACTTCCTGCACCGCTTGGCATTTATAATTTACTTCCATTTCTTATGCTCGCACAAAACAAGTTTCAATTGATGCTCTCTGTCAAGATAAGAAATGTCAACTGCCTCCGGGGGGTAACACATATCAAATATATCAAACGCAAGGCTATCGAATTTTCTAAAAAGAAAAACTCAAAGGGTTGTGGCGCGTTCTCACAAGCCCAGAGAATTCGGTGATATGGAGATATGGTTAACGATAAAGGGATGCCTATTTTGAAGCCCTCTACTTAACGCTTCTCGAATGATAATTAGTTGAATTTTAATATTTGTTTAGTCAAGTTTTGTTGCTGGGACCCTTGGAAGGTCTGTCATCATCTTAAACACCCCGTCCCCGACCCGAAAGCATCGAAACTCACTACCGCCACTTATGTGTGTTCGCATAAGCGAGCGCCGCGCGCGTTTTGTGATTAAACAAATTTATTACACAATAAATTCATATTAGGCAGCGTCGCGGGTGTAAGGGTGAACGCCTTTATTGTCTTCTCCTTCACTTTTAAGGAATATTCATTATAACAATATGAGCTCTGCGGTGCGTTGGAATGGGAGCCCGAGTGCGAAGCGGAGCATATATGCCCAAAAGTATCAACGCGATAATTTTGATGGTAACACATAAAATTGCTCACCATAGGACGGGAAAGGGTTATGTACACACATAGAGTTGCACATAAATATTTCAATGGGTAAAGGATATTAATTTACCCAGAAACCAAAAGAAAGAAAGACAAAAAAAAAAAAACTGAAAAATAGGAACATCCCTGTTGTATTGTTGCGTTGTGTTGATTCAACCCCCTTTTTTGGAAATTAATTTTTTAATAAGGTAATCCGCTGATGAGTAGACACGGTAGTGGTATTGAAATCAAAGGACATCTTTTTGTCATATTTGTTTAGGGTTGAAAATTTAGAGAATGTCAACATAAGATACATATGTTGAATATCTCAGGCTCCCGAGTTGATAATAAATTTGAAGTAGGTAGTGCACATTTGTGTTATCTCACACACCCGCGGGAGGACGTGCCCACGCGACCCAACAACAAAATGCATATGAAAATAGCTAAGAGCTGAAAAATTAATTACAAGGATATAAAATTTGGTTGGAAAAATCATAGGATGGTGGAAAAAAAGACAAAAAAGAAATGGACATTACTATAATGTGTGGCCTTAGATATCATAACTTTGTCCTTTTTTTCGGCTTTTGGATTGTGTCGTATCTGCGCGTCCGTTTGTCTTTTTTTTTTAGAAACCTTGCATTCTGGTTTCTGAAATTAGCATGAGAAAATCTCCTGCGGCTTACAAATTTTTAAAGTAGACGCGATGTGGTTTTAAAAAAGGCAAGCATGTTTCATATTATTTTTTGCTGCCATTTAACTTAATATGCAGACCATTTTGTTTGTTTTTTTGTTGTCCTGAATTTATGTTATGATGTATCCGTCTTGGTCACATTACAATTTGTAACACTTAATTTAAGCAATATATGTACATTTGGACAAACAATGAATCACATCCTGGATACGCCAGAGAAGAGTTTATGGCAAATTTTGCGGCATAAATCAATAGACGCAGACATGAAATACATAGAAGTGCTATAATCCCCCCGTCCTACACTTGAAGAAATTCCAAGAAATCAACAAACAAAATCTTGATTCAATTAAAATTATTTGCAAAAGGGGAATTCTTCAAATAACAATAAAAGAACATTCTCAGTTCGTCCCCTGTCAGTTGAACAATTTGAAATTCAATCAAAGATCCGAAAGGTCCTTCGCTGTATCTGTATCTATTTGTGCGGTCATTCAAATGACCAAAGTTTTCTTAAATCGCTCCGACAAGGGTTGAAGCATCGTTCACATACAAATACAAATATCCTTGTAAGGAACTTCCTCAAATATCAATGACCAATAGCCCCTTGGGATGCCTTGCGAATGTACATACATAAGTATTCACATAACCTCCTTCATAATAAGTGCTGCTTGCTTTGTGTTGTTTAATGTGAGGAAGTACATTTGACACGTCGTCGTCCGTTAGCGTCTCGGGTCCCTGAAGGTAATGAATAATTTTACCGGCTCGTAGAAACGTGACGCATTTGAAAGTTTAAATAGTTTTTCATAGGTGAGTATTATTTCCTTAACGTCACGCAGTTAATTGTTATATGCACTTACAAAGTTGCCTCTCAAATCACCCATCAGTATGTCATTTGAAAAATCCCTGCAATCTCTTAGACAAGTTCCTTAATGTAAATTAACAAAATGTTGGGGGGTTTGGAGGAGGGCGTTCTTGTTTTATGTCGAGAAAGGGTGTCAGTGCAAAAGCACTCATTTTCCATCCTAATATCAAAAGAGATGTAAAAATTTATGCGAGAACGCATCAATGTTTATTTGCGATCTGCTGTACACCATGAACAGCTTTGTCATTATCATCGTCATTATCAACAAACGGCCTAAATATTCCGGTTCCATGCATAAACATTTGCTTCTTGCACGTCTCAAGATTTCTTTCCTCTACTACTGTGTATGTATGTGTATGATCCTTGGCGCATCGCGTCGTCATCCCATCCCCTGAGTATTATTTTAATTTTGTTTTATTACTCACCTTACGAATGGGCTTCGTATAAACATATATGTATGTATGGTAGGTACAGGGAACTCTACATATGCCAACATCCATTCCGAATTCGATTCCAGGTGACTTGAGTGAGACTCGCGCCACTGAGAAAACATTAAAGCTTTCAATTTCTTTCTCTCGCACACATATAGGTACATAAGTATACTGTGCCACCACCACACCATGGTACAGAGAAAAGGGTGCTTCATTAAGGTAACGAATATTTTCATTTGTTTTTATTCAAATTACATTTCGACACAGGGGACCCCTGATGATGACTGCTGCGACGAAGAAGAACAGGATTTTCCTATTTGCCTACTCATATAAATCTTACATGCTCGAACGAAAGGACCTCCAAAGGGGCCTCCCATTTCATTCTTTGGCATCGTAGTCATCGTCGTCCTCATCTCATCGTCAACATAAGATGTTACTGGATAATTGAAAAATGTTTGCGCTCTAAAGAAGATAACCAACCAAACCAACATAGCCCACCCATTCGTATCCGCTAACTCTCCACTCCATCTTCATGCATCCAATAAATTAACCGCTGAGTTAAAAAAATTACATTTTGTAATTAAAAATCTTCGAGTTTAAAATTTATAGCAAACCTTCTGATAAAGAAAAGAAACCATTAGTTGTAATAGAATCCACCCTTGTTGGGCGAGTACAACCAAAACCAAACGGGAAAAAAAGAACCCTTATCGAGTCGTATCGCAAAACCGCGATATTTTTAATGAAATATGAAGAAAAAATGTAACGAGCTATAAAATAGGAATATTTATTGACACTCATAATTCATTGAACACAAGCTTTACATAAAAAAAAAACTTTCTGAGAATCCGTCGTTCTATTAATTTTTTTGTTTTTTTTTTTTCTTCTGGTGAGTGGAGAGCAACCACCCTCCTGTACAATACGAAGCAATTGCAGTTGGCTGATATTTCGCTTTTTCGTATTTTCTTTTGATTTTTCTCCGGAATGTATTTTTTTCTTGGCTAATGGCGAACCGTATATATTGCTTCTTCAGTTTATACTTTTCAGTTGTACTTAGTCGAAGGAAGGGAAGTTGAAACCAGAACGTGATCTTAGATGTGATTATTTGTGTTGATCTGTCCATCTAAGACATACCTTACGTTGTGGGGCTCAATTTTAAGTAAGGAAGATGAAATTTGAAGTGTAAGCTTTCTTTCACGGCAAGTCTATATAGTTACATACAAGTGTATGTAGGTCGACGTCCACTATTCTGTGCGTATTCTTTATCAAAAAAAAAAAAAAAATAACAAAGGCACCTCATTTGATTGTGGTTTTCTATAGAAGATGATGATTTTGCTACATGTTCGAATGATTTGAAGCTTTTACAAAATTTAAGGCTAATGTTACACAAGGTGTGAAGCAGTGTCTTCACATGACACCATAAATAAGACTAAAAATTGCGGAATGCAGATACTTTTTAAAAAATGATTGTCTGCAACGTCGTACACAAGGTTTACCTTTTAAAAAATATTGGTTCTATACCTATACTTCTACATTTTTGAAATCCGTGGCACCCTGCATTTAAAAATAAAATAATATGAGATGCTATACAATATATTCGACCAAAAATGTAGAAAAAAAGAAAAAAATTCTGACTTTTTCGATGGAAATCTAGAAAACCACATGAAAATCCTTACTTATTTTCTAACCGCCAAAGAGCAAGTCTCCTGAAAGAGAATATAAATCGCGAGGTGTACGTATTTATCTGTGCTCACTTAAAGAGGGTGGTGTAAAACACCCGTAACGGATTTTTTAATGTGTTTTTGTTCTTTTCTTTCTATTATCCTCCTCCTTAACGTTACGCCAAAAAGGAGATGGAACAAATCCACCCGCACTTAGATAAAAATAAAAATTCAATGTTAATAATTTATGGTTAGGAAAATTATTACGATCTACTACCCCTGGTGCGGGTGGGTAAAGCTACAGAGCCCGCTTGCCAAACGAATATATGTAAATTCGAAGCAATAGCAATCACCTTTTCTGTATATTGTTGGCAGTTCTTCCCTGGGCTCGGCTTATTAACCAGATGAACCTTGAACAATGCGGCGCGATACGATGTTATTATGACAATCGTACAGTCAGCACCCTGTCGCACCCCCCCTGTTCGCCAGAGTTGCATGCAGTTCTAGCTCATCGTCGGTGGTAAGCGGAAACATACCAAAGGCCATCATAATCATCTATATTCATGGATTAGGATTCAATTTTTTGTGCTTATAAATTTTATCCGCAGCACCTTTAGCGGGTGGTGGTTTGAATATGCCAATGGGGGAGGGTTGGAATTGAAAATGTTATTATAGGTAAAATGTAAAAAAGGAAAATAATGGAACGCGTACATTATGTTTGGAAATTTATTTCAGCAGGAAAAAAAAAATGTATTTATTAATGAATAATATCGCTGCGGGGGTTAATAATATATTTGACAGGAGGAGCAACGTCGCGGTAATGTTGCTCGTTGGCTGAGCTTAGTGTAATTGCCCAAGGAGCCAGCATTATCCGGGATAAGAAGACAGCACGCAGAATGTCGACAGATGCATTTTTGTAAGACTAAGATGTTTGATTGGTTGTTTCTATTTTTAAAAATAATTATATGACATTATTTAGAAAATGAGATCAGAAAGGGGAATCCATTTCGGGGTGGCGCCATGGGGGTAAGAAAAAACAGATATTTCAAACAGATATTTGTGTCCCTTCCTAGCTTCGACCTTGCGGAAGATACTGTCTAGTCTACTGCTGGCGGGGAACCTAAAAAGTTGTCTCTTAATTTAAAAATTTATAAATTGACTAAATTATTTGGTTAAATAAGGTTCAGCACCTTTAAGTCAACTCAACTTAATAATTCAATTCAAAAGGTATGCGATTGCAGCACGGATTGCTATATCTAGTAGTATGCAAATTTTTACTAAGACGTTCTCTGTGAGCAAGAAAAGCTTGGTGTTTTCTGCAACTTCGGCTCTGAAACCCCCTCTGTAGTCCTACGTAGGTCCCAATAATCAATTTTAATCCCTAAATCAATATTATTACCCCAAAGCGCGAATGTCTAAGCATTTTAGGTCTGAAATAATATTGACGGCACATCTAAACCCCACTAACTCATTCCCGGATTTGTTGCCTCTCTGCCATGTCCTTCCGATTGCAGTCAATTGTACGATACAAGCTATAATTCATGATATCCTGCAACGAGTGGCAATGTACGCCCCCCAATTACAAATCTCTTTCGAATTCTCGAATTATCTGCTAAAGGACTTCCGTTTACTTAACTACGTTATTCGAAATAACAAAGGTATATGTGTTATTCGGGTTAAGTGTTCCACCGTACGCAAAGATAAAAAAAAAGACGAACAAGGCAAAGAAAATGAAATTTATTGCGCTTTTGTCGAAGCGGAAAACTCGCCCAGCATCTCAGACAATGGCAACTCAATAATGGATTGTAATTTATGGGCAGAAAAAGTGCCTGTCGGTGGGCCTAAGCCAGTTAAGTGACTCAGTAGTCCCACATCCTACGCAGGTGGGATGGAGAACTCTATGCAGCACATCATAGAATCATCCGGCTTCAGAACAAACATCTCTTTTATAGAAAAGTAATCGCTGTTTGGCATGCTTTCAATGCTGTCCCGCTTCCACACAAAAACTATAATTTTGATAAATGGCCTCCTTCTGCTCTTGGCTATCAATAACTTATATCTTCATGGAATTCCTGATGAATCCCCCCTTTTGTATTTTATTGTTTTTCCATGACTGCCTAACTCATGATGATATATTAATCCACTTGAATTCACTCTCATCCAACGATATCAAATTAGAATTCCGTAAATGTAACCGTTCCATTAAATCGACTCACTTTTTTTTCTATTCTAAAGCGAAAGTTCATTAATTTTTTTCCAATTAGTCCCGTCACCAATTAAAGGTGACGTTGGAACTTTCATAGATGATTTGCCACTTAAAGTCCCTTGACTTTACTTTGAATAACCGAAACCCGAGAAGGCTCTTAAAATGTTTTCAATTACCACCGAAGCTGAAAAAGAAAAACTTTTTTTATAAAAAAAAAAAAACAAAAAAAAATCAACTTTGTCATTGTTGCGGTTGTTGCGCTTTTTTTGAAAAAATACTTTATTCCTTCCTATTGACACATACCGCCGAGGGTTCGACCACCTCAAAAACTTTGTTCTTTGCTTCCCGTGAATTATAATTAAGGGAAAGATGATTAACACGAAAAAAAGACGAGGGATGCTTTTCAAGTGTTTTCAGATCACATACAAAGTCAAGTTCACGTCCACCCCATTCTATACGCCTCCTTCAAACAAATGCGCGCAACAGTCAACAGAAGCAGGGGGGATAACTGAGCCGACAAAAAAAAACAAAAAAAATTGATTATACTTTTATGTGTTTTTTTAATTACCAAAAAGGACACTTTCTCAAGAAATGAGGGACTTTTCTCCTCAATTCGGTTATCCAACCGACGAAATAATAATCACTTTAAAATTGCCTTTTGACAGATTGATGGAGGATATGTCTGTGCACCAAGGATATTTTTTACTTTTAATTGCTAACTAGATAATTCAATTACTATGGGGGGCGTGCTTTTTAATGAATATTTATAGAAATAACGAGAGAATTGAAATATTTGAAATTTTTTAACGGCTCATTGACAGTAGATAGTGAACAAGGGTGTAGATGAGAGTATGCAAGGATGCGGCCTAAAATAAATCTTTTGTTTTTCTTAACACATACATGCATATGTATGCATGTTTGTAGGGTCAGTGCACCCAGGCTTGAAGGATAGAAAAATGACGACGTATCTACCCGGTTAAGGTGGGCTTATATTGTAGTAAAAAAGAACCCTTTAGCGTGTGGCTGCGGATGATTGGGCTTTCGGGCTCTACAGTCTGAAAAGAAAATCTGGATCACATGATATGTACAACTTAATATATGGGAAATTCACTTAACTTATCGTTAGATATAACATTTTGTCAAGTATGCATATGTGATAGGCTGTATTACAACCGACACGGACGGTCAATGATCAGCCAGGCACTGACATTAAAAATGGTATTGAGAAGACCTAATTACTACGTAGTATACTTAATCTATTTTCGATTTTAAAACGGCATGTATAGGCAACAATTGATTGGTCAATGTTCTTTTAAATACCTCCTTAAATAAATGGATCCGACACTTGCAGACTATGTCTTGGGGACACTGAAACTGCCGAGCACATTGTATGCAAATGTCCCACCATGGCTCGTAGCAGACAATTTCACAAAGAGTTCAGCACCCCTTTCGCTATAATTTCCCTCTCACCCCAAACAATCTTATTTCGAGAATTTAATTTTAGCTCGGATACAACTAAAATAGATATCTCTCATAGGAAATCGTACAAAAGATCTTCTGAAAGTCGCACTACTTTGGGACTCTCCTCAGCCTTCCACCAACCCACACTTCCACCATTCTTAAAAAAAAGTGACAATTGAGAATTCGGCACTAAGTCAAATCAGCAAAGAACCTACCATATCGCCCCGTTTATAGATAGTTTAAGAAATGGGACTTTGAAAACTCATCCATTTTTTATAGGTAGGTATGTTTCTGGGGTTTGAACCACAAAACTTAAGTTTAGTATTTTGAACCACTTACCATTAAAACAGGATCCAAAAAGATGCTTTCTGTGGTTCGAACTGATATTTTAGAAAATATTTAAAGGTTAGAGGCTAATACGAGTTGTCCACAAAAGAACATCTGAAGGATTTCAAATCTCAAAACAATCTTAATACATCACTGTCTGCTGTCTGTATCAATATGAGAAGAAAGCAATTTTATTTCATAAATAATTTTTATAGATTCTCTGCCAACGCCAATCGCGTAACCAAAATTTAATATTACCATGACGAACGTGAGGTCCCGAATAAACTTTTATAGACTTTCAACTGCCGCTGTTATTTCCGCGTGATATGTGTCTCAATTTAGTTTCATCCTATTCCTTTTATGCAATTTACAACACTGAATTATTAACGAAACAATAAATTTTAAGTATTTGAAAATTTCCTCTTTGAATTGATTTTGGCAGTGTTCTTTGTTGCATACAGATGTCATGATGATGGGGCGAACAATTTTTTGCTGTGTGCTATATGTGAGGGGGAAGCGGATATTTGACACACCAAGGCGAGGCGAGGCGGGGCGAGGGTTGGAAGTTCAGTGAAAGTTCGTATATCTTTTACACACACATCATCTGCCATCAGTCAGGCGGGAATGTATGAAACGTATATACGTTGTTTTTTTTTTTACTTGTGTCTTCTACATCTGGAGAAACTTACTCCCGCCCGGAAGCGATGTTTTACTTAGTTGAATTTATTTTGATGTGGTTGAAGGTGGGCAAAAAATGAAGGGAAACCCTGACAGGAGAGTACAACACAACACAACACAAATGTGTGTGCTGCAAGTAGAAGAAATAAACATTAAAAATCAGGAAAAAATCCAAAGTGAACTTGAAGGAAAACTTTCTAGCAGTTCCAGTTCCAGTTGGTGTATGATGTTTGCTCGTGACTGGTGGCTGTTGCAAAGAAACAGTTGAGGAAAATCAAGATTACTGGCTGCTGTTGCTGCAACAGCAATCACACAAGAAGAGAGACCGACAGACATGAAAAGAACACCAGCAGTTTTGGGAGAAGGTGTACTTTTTTTTCCTTCGGATTTTCGAAAAGAAGTTCAGTCGTTTACTATTAAAGTTTGTGCGGTTTCTTGTGCAAAAGCCCCTGGCTTTGCATATATGTAATAACTGCATCGCGCGAATAGTGCAAACTTATTAGGATGTACATTGAAGTACGGCTGTTCGTAGTCCATTCTTTTGAAGTGTTGTTGCATCAATTTGCATCATCGTCAGGGAATTCACCTCGCTTCTAACCTAATTGTATTTTTCACAGTTAATTTGGCACAAAAATAATGTCCTGAAAAACACTACATACGTATGTACATATGTACAATGCACATACATGCAAATTACAGTCCAATCACTTTGATCTAAAAAGGTAAATTATGTTCCATTGCTCCGCTCCGTGTGGCAATGGACTAAGCAAACTAAGCCTCATTTTATGAGCCAAACTGCTGCACACTTTGCGTGCTAAACGTCGTCAATAGATTCATTGCAAATATGTACTTTTCTGATATCGATAAATGTCAATCTACCTAGTCCAGTGCCAATCGAACAGCGAAAAAGAAATCCGCAATCAGTTTGAATTGCATTTAAAATACCCAGCAGCAGAGATCGATAGTTAGATACCGCAACAGGCACGCAATCGACTCATTGGCGCTTTCGCTCGTTTCTGGTCTTTTTGCGACGACGATTATTCCAAGCAGCACTCTGCAGGAGGCCAGATCCTTTTAAGGACATGTCCTCAACTGAATGAGGCTCGTATATCTGATGGCTGGCAATAAATGTGACAATAAAAATCCGTTGTATTCGTTTTTATAGTCGGCCGGGAGACATGCGGACCAGAACACTGCGGGCGTTTCGTACACAAATCCCGAAGCGGCATCATACCATGCTATCAAATTCTAGTGATGTTCATCCCTTTACATATTGTCATTTCCATATCCGTATTCAAAATACCCCAAAAAATGTTTTATACTTTAGTCGGCTTTTTTTTTGTGTTGCCGCCTTCCTTTGAGGATATCAATTCGTTATGCAAAGGAAAATTCCCATCAATTCGTAGTCGTTGCTCTATTTTCCAGTTTTCATAATCCGAAAAACATATTTTCATATAAATGTGGTCATAATTCAGAATATAAGAAACGAGAGAATGTGAAAGAGTATAAAAAAAGCCAACTAAAGATAAGGGTTTGAGTTGGATTGCTTCGGAATAGACGACATTGCCGTTGGTATTATGAACGATATTTCCTTCGAGGCGTATTGCGAACTATAAGGGTTTTGACTATTGATGTCATCGAAATGGTATTTGTATAGCAGAGTTTTTTATTATTTGTTATGTGATTGATGGGGCCGATGTGTGTCACGTGCCTTTGCAACTGGACGTGATGAAATGAAAGATATCTTCCTAATGTTTACAGAAGCCATTTTATTATATCATTATCAAAGCTTTAAACACTGAGAGTTTAGTTTACAATTAATTTCAGCGATGTTTGTACCTGTGAGAGCAGGAATTTTCTATAATTGATGATTGCGAAAACAAAGCAATTATCACAATTTTTTTGTGAGAAAAACCAGAGTTTTAATTAACCAATATTTTAAACTAAAATGTATCTTACCAGGTTATCCTGGCATTGAACAATAAACAAAGCAAAATAAATTTTTATATAAAACCAATACGATGAATTTTAAATCATTGGTTAACATGGCGTTCGATGTTGCAACCGTGGATTAATTGTCCAGTTTCGATTCAGCTAAACCAGCTAAGCTTTTTTTCCTGTAAATCTGTACGTACTCGTTTGGACTTACGTGGAGATGGAAAGGGGTACGAAGATTTTTGAGAAACTACGCACAAATATTTTTTGGAAGCAGTACTTGTCAAATTTGAGTAAGCTTCTTTGTAAATAGGTGGAAGGACAACTCACAGAAATACATTTTAAGATCAGCTAGTCTTTATCATTTTTCATCTATTTAATTATTTAATGAACAAAAATACTACTGCCTCTCTCTGCGAGGTCTGCAACGTTACGCGGAATTTTACGAATATCTTATCCGATACATAAAACTTATAAAAATGCTACACGGCCCTATTCAAACATTTTTTCATTTTTCTTGATTCCTACTCAAAAGTGATTACACAAACAAGTCCATCACATTATCACATTCCGTTCGGGGTGAGTTCAACAAATTCTTTTCTACCCAAGCGCGCTTCGAGGTCAACCACGAAAATTCCTCAAACTAAAAATTTACAAAAGTTCCCCCTAATGTTGGCTCGTTAATCCTTCGTCACGGCATTTCCCCACACTTAAAGCAAACAAGGATAATGTGTTCATCAACGTCAATCGACCTCCCTCTCTTATTTGGATTCTTGCAAAAAATATCCCTGCTCCAGGAAAGATTAATACTGCAAATCAATCAGGGGCAATCATGCAGGTTGTTTGGAATTTTAAAGCAATTACGCCAACACATCTCCATGATGAAGATGTTGCTCAATGAGTTTAAATTTAAATCTATTGCGACCTCTAATGGTGCAATCAGCTAAGGACTAAATGCATGATTAAGCCTCAAATCTACCCCTCTGCGGATTGAATACGTTTTATACGAGACTGCTTACGCGAACGTTAATATTTCAATATTAAAACTCCATTTCGAAGCGAAAGATAAAAAAGCGCATAATGCTTCCACCAGCAGCACACTGAAATATATTACCATATGGGATAAAATTAAAATTTTGTAATTCATTCTTATTAATTGTTGCTTGTGATGGTGGTGTGCCTGGAGAAAAACTTTTCGCCGGATAGCAGACACTGGCGAAGTGCGAGGATCAAGCTCATTACGATTGCAGCCACCTTACGAGTGGAGAGTGTCCTGCATCCAGCAACCGTTGGAAATATCACGTTTATCAGAGGAAAGCATTTCAAAATGTCCTCAATCGCTTACATAAACGAAATGGTATCCTTTCGAGGGATACTGTAAAATTGTTCGCATATAACTGGAGAAAACTAGTTTTCTCGAACTCAGTTCAGTCCGATTCGGTTTCGGCGTAGGCTTGGGAACTTTTTGAAAATGCTTTGGAACTCATTCAAAATGGTGTTACAAATCATCCTAAGAATCCATTTGTGCGTTTGTCAGCATTTTGTATTTTTGGAATTTTCTTGGACAGCAGACCTGGATCGAATTCGACTAAAATATGTCCCAATCCAGTGTTAAGCACTCAAAAAAATGCAAGTCTTTACTCATTACTACGAGTATCTTCATCTGAGCACCACTGTCACATTTCTCACGCGAAACCTACTGAACACCCCCTTACAAGCGTGAAGCCTTTCACACATGCATGTACGAGTATTAACCTCACCCATTTCCGTAAGTGCTGCGCGAAATTAGAAAACAAAATTTCAAAAAAAAAAGTAAAAGGTCGACAATAGGGTGGGTAACACAGTTCTATATGTAAATTATACAAAAAAAAAAGGATATTCCCTAAAGGACGATAAATTTCGCTTTCAACCTCTCAAGACAAAAAAAAAAAATGTCACCGTTAGCGCGCGCAGTGCATCTACTCAAGTGTTCGGTGTCCCACCACCCCCAAATTAAACGCAAAAAAAAAAACTACGAGGTAGGATGGGTTGCTCCCATTTATTCGCTTCCATAGTAGTTACTACTGCTGAAAAATAAATCAACTCATACAAAAGTGATTCCATTCACGTTTCGCTGGAAACGCTGCTTGCTGGTCAGCCGGTTACGTTGGTCGGAGGAGAGCAAGTATCCGATGTAGAATTTTGCGGTCAGCAAAAGGATACGGACATTTTCGGAGAGACGCAACTCAAACATAAACGATTATTAATTATGGACAGTGTGTCCGTATTTTCTGTACTACAGATCTTCAATAAACCCCATGACCCATGGGGGCCACCCCATCCATTTCAATTTTATATTTTTGTAGATTCATACTTCTGATGAATGTGTGTTCATTAAAATGAGTAAAAATGAACCCGAAAATCCAACTACGAAAAAAGCCATGGGTGAGGTGGTGCTGGAACCCTTTGGGACCGACCCCTTTTGCAAAACTATGTGGTGTGGTGCGGTACGAATGGAACCTTTAATTAAATATATCCAATACAAAACGTGAATCATGATGGCTGCTGTCCATTCAAATGAACTCCACAACGTCGATGGACAGGGTTGGGGGCTGGGTGAAATCTACTAAATTGCCGCATTGAGTACCATCGTACCACTGTATGCTATGCTGTCACTATTTTAAGTGTCCGTCCTCCGATGGTCAGTGGGAGTTCAATTTTTATTAGTTGGGCAAACGTTTTCTACAACCCGCACCGGGTGTTGCTAAAAAAGGGGTGACTGGTCTGTCCGAAAACTTTCGTCGTTTCCATGCACAGTCTCTCTAAAATGAAAACTATTTAAATTATTCATTGCTATAAACTAAGACCTTCGTCCTCATTCCAATGCCGCCTGGTACTGGTTCATGACTCAGCTGTGTACTCGTGTCAAGGAGCGTGTGTCTAATCAAGCTGGGTACAGATGATACTGCCAGCTGGAATCTCCTTGAGACTTTTAAAGCTGCACCGACTTTGATTTCTTCTGATTGATTGGCACATCATACAGATAAAATTAATGGCAATCGATTTATTAAAAATGAGACAATAAATTATGAAATCAATTTCCAGATGAATTCAGAAGCCGTTTGCAAAGATCACGTCGCAAATCACTTAACTCGACCACAACTGAACCAGCCAGGGAATCAATTGTTCCTGTTTTTTGTGTGCCTCTCTCACCGTTGTTAAAAAAAATTCTCTATGGGATGCCAGAGAAAAAAATCCGTTCTGCGTGAAAGGAATTACAAATCCAAAGGATGTGGCCGTATTCAATGGTCAATTGGTTGTTTACATCAGCACGTGCCCTAATTTTGACATTATAAATGGAAGGGCATTGAGATAACAAATAACATCATCGTTAGCCACCCTCAGCTGATACCGCGTTGCTAGTATCGCATTGAACTAACCCTCCTCTCCACGCCCAAATGCCACTTTATTCCTGAAAGGTATCAGTGTCGTTGGTGGTTGAATAGCAATAGTATTCTTCCTTTTTTTATTTTTCGAAAAAAAATGTATCACCATCTCTCCCCTGTCCGATTGAAGCAACACAAGGTCTAGACAAATCACCCTCAAATATTAAAAAAAAGAAGAAAAAACCAAAAGAAACTACCCCCGATTGCCTTTAATGTAATATTCTAATATTATGTCCTGTTTCAGGAATTTTCCTCGATGTCATCTTCATGGTCTTTTATGCAAAAGGTCGGCGTTCAAGATTTCTCTCTTCGAAAAGAATCTCAAGGGTTGTTCCTTGGGAAACGAAGAACCGGAAGACAATTTCTTATTGGCAATTGGCAATGGAAATTTGCGTATAATAAATTTATGATTTCGTGACTGGATACATTGTGACCAGGACCAAAAGGATATTACTTTCCGGAAAGTGCGCTTTTATTTGGCAAATTGGTCAAGTGATTTTGCAAGAAAAAAAAACGGAAAACCAGCATCAATATATGTATGTATGTCGGTCGGGACGTAGATACGACTCCATATTGATATAAAAATATGAAAATGAAATGTGAGGCGATTTATCTGATTTTTATGGGGTCATGAATGCCTGAATTGGTTTTCTTTTTTTTTTCTTTTTCTTGAGTGATTTGGGGTGATTGTTGACTTTTTTGTTTGTGTTTTGTGCTCAATATAATTGAAAGGTTGATGGAGCAAGAGGTTTTGATTGAATTGCTTGTTAAGGGTTGTTGCAAATGAATGGAACAATATTTGCATGATTTGAAAACGGAGAAAAAGTAAGAACATCAAATTTGAGGTATCCTTGAAGAGGATATTGAAACATTGGAATAATGAGATAAAAGACAAGGGGTCTGTGGTATTTTTAGAGAGAATTAGAATATTTTCCGGCACAGAAGTGAGCATTTAAGACTCTGTGTTTTGGTTTCTTATAGATTTGCATCTCTAGCAGTAGTCCGTAGAAGAAGATATTTTATAGTGTAGAGCCTCCACATCACCACTACAGTGCTGCAGTTCTCAGAAAGATTCCTCGTGTGATGTACGTTGACGATGCAACATCCACATATTCTTGTGCGAAGTTTTACACTAACGTAACTCATTCCAAACCATATTCTACAGCGTTTGCTGATTATCTGTGACTATACAAAAAAGAAACACAAGTCTTTGTTCTCAGAGAGTGATACCTAGCACATCTTAGCTAAGTGGAGACAAAAAGTGGAACAGCTCATGTCCCCTTTTTCAGCCTTTTTTTAAGCAAATACTTTCGATGTACCCCCTCCTGTCCATTTTAGAGTCCAGTTCAATATTCCACTATACATAATCCTTGTTACCCCAACAACACTCATAACTTAGATGGGAAACTAAGATCCTTGCAGAGCAAAAAAGGACAAATATTAGAAAAAAATAGAAAAAATTATCACAGTAAAGAAACAACATGAAAAGTGCAAGGCACTTCACACAAGCAGCAGCAGCATTCTGATGCGGCCAATATGATTGTGAATAAAAGTCCGGTAGTACATTGGGAAAGTTTTGCTCGCCCAAGAATTTCAACTCCTTAGTGAGAGCAGCTAGAACTTTTGTTTTTATTTCTTGAGGGGTTTTCAAGACAACAACACCAATAAGAAAAATCTGGGAGAAAACTTTTAGACTACAAGTTACAAGAAATGAGCACACAACAAGGATCATCGAAAGGGTTTCATCATCTCTTAAGTAGGGGGAGATTTGAAGTATTTTTGTTTTGGAGTTTTGAACTTTCGCCGAGTGAATTTTCTCACTGTTGTCAAACTGGAAATGGACATGTCGCTAATTAGATATTCCAAGCGAGTCAAACGCATAGAAGGTGCATTAAATACCCGCGAATTTGCACTACATTTTACCAGCTAAATTCTATTGTAAATGCTTTCAGTAACTATCCACTTCGTTCGGTGGTAGTGGATATGACGAATTCCGGTCACAAAGGACTGTTGTGAAAGTTTGGTGTCTGCTGCATATGAAATCCTCAAAGAGAACACGGAATTGGACCGCTTTTGTTAGCTTTGATCCGTAAAAAAAATATATACTCGTTGCTCGAGTCTGGGGTCGAAAATTCACTGCGGGAAAGTTCATCAAGCGAATATGACAAAACCACCCATATCCTGGACATGGCCTGTTTGAATTTACTCTTAGGGGGAGTAAGGGTACCTTGGTGGTGGTGATGTTGGTGGTGGTATAGCAAACAAACTGCACTACACAAAACTATAATGGGCGATAGCGACCTTTTGTTAATTAGTTGTACATGTTGACCAAAAAATTTTCAGAATCCTTAATGACGACAATGCGAAGGATCCTAAACGGGGGATAAAAAGGCTGCTGCTACTGGTGCTGTTGTTCCCTTTCAGGCCCGTTTCGGAGGACGGTTATTAAAAATAAAAGCTGTTTTCAGTTTTTGACAAAAGAGGGTGGAGTGGAGATAATCGTATTTTTACGACACATTATAGTGAATTTTGCGACAACCAGCAAAAGTTTATGTTTTGAAATTTAATTGTTTTTACCTCCTGGGGGAGAGTGGATAATGGTGAACGAATAGTAGAGATATATGTGACGACCGGCCTTTTTGTCCAGTAGTACACAGCGGTGGTGGTGGTACTCAACAGCAGCAACATCAGTAACAAGCAAAAGTCACTAAAGGCCAAAAACGAGGCAGTGAGTCCTTTTGATGAACTTTCATTATGCTTCCTACTGCTGTTGCTGCTGCTGTTACACTACCATTGCTCCCATCATGTAACATGATTTTTCATTTGTCAACTGTTGTGGTTTTTTTTTTCCATATTTTTTTTTTTTTTACATAGGAACATAAGTATGCGGATATTTAGCTGCAGGTGGATTTGTTGCCATCATCAGCTCATCATTGTCGTTTTGTAATCAGCCACCATAATCATCTGCAATAAGGAGTACTCACCGAAACAATGCATTCTTGTTAATTATTATCATAATCATCATCATCATCATCGTCATCATAATAATCATCAGCTGAACAGCACAAGGACCTGCCGCAAATCTTTACCTTACATCTATCACAGAAGTCGTCCTCTCGTCACTATCATCATCGTCGTCGTCTTCCAAAAGCGGCGTCGAGAACAATGCTTTTGCCTGAGGCAAATCAAACGTGAATCTGGTGGTTATACTGCTGATTCGTAACGCAAAACCGTAACCACACAAAATACCTGAAAGTTCTTATCTCGTTGCAGATTCATGCAGTTCACAGTCATCTCTAAGGTGTGTGCTCTATGTATTTACACTGAAAAAAGTTCGCTTCTGAAGCAAGAAGTCTTTTATTGGACAAAAAATCAAACAGCTGAAGACACCGTTCAGTTTTCGCGCAAGTTGAAGCATTTAGCACTCAACTTGTATAGAATTAAAAACTTCACATTGCGATCGCAAATATATTTACACTTATGTATTTTGGTCTCCACTAATTTTGGCAAAAATTTGAGGCTTTTAAAAATTCGGTACGGTTTTGGAAATATTTGTTAAAATGGGCAATAATTTGTTGGAGAATTTCAACCACAATATAATAAGGAACCGGTCATAAGATATTCACAATCAGAATTGATTTCCAATAACTAACTTTGGCAAGTTCAGTGAATTTTGAAAAATTTCAATTTTACTCCAAAATTTTCTTTCAGTGTACTCAATACCATAAATAGGTAATTTTTATTACAAAAAAAAAATTACCATGGCCCCAAACGAACTGTAATGAGAAAATAGTGACCTGTTCGTCCCCTTCCAGGATTATTAGTTGCGAGCACATCACCAGTATTGTATGCAAGTGCAGGAAGAGTAGATGTACGTAAAGAGGAGCATCATTCAGCGTCATGGCGGAATAACGAAAGCAAGAGACGCGATTCTGATGCTGGTATGCACAACAAAAGGCGACGATGGATGGGTTGGATGAAAACGGGCCAAACATATTTGAATTCAAAAAGGATTATTAGCGTTTTAGTTTGGCTTGTAGTATAATGTGTTTGTGTATTTATACGAACATTAAATAAAACTTGGTTGGGAAGTTTTTGCGTCGCATAACAATCGCTTTTCGACGGCAGTAGTACATACTGCCAAAGAAATCCTTCTGCATCTTCTTCGATGCCTAGACTCTAGTGGATCAGCAGCAGCAGTCTCCTGCTTCCTCTTATCCTTCGTTGAGAAAACTATGTCAAAAGGATGTAAATGCGGGATTTGTTGAGTTCTTTCATTCCGTATGTATTAAAGTTGCTTCAAGGGTATATACGAGTAAAGACATGACTGTTGTTGTATACTTATTATGTCACCCTACCCACTCTATAGTCGCTAATGAACCAAAAACGTCTAGCGATTTATGCAATTCATTTTTCGAACACAAAATAGTTTCCTTTTCATCAGATGGTTTTCACAATTTACTGCAAAAGGCATTGTTAGCGCGTAGATGACGACTATTTCACTTTAAGAAGCATTTAAATTGCAACATAAAACCCCCTACTGACAGCTGGAGTTGCACCGTATTCTTAAGCCTCGATACGTTCCCCGCAATCAGCACATAAGCTCCGAACATTTTAAATAGCTTTGCAAGTGTTGACTTGTGGTTGCCTCTTCAGCGTCTTTTTTTAGCCTCCGTTGTTCGTTTGTCATTGAATGCATGTACGCGAAAATATTTCCAAATAAGGACGAAACTTACATACTTGTGTGCAGGAGTATCACCTTAGTTGCTTGAGGGGCTCCTGATAGCTGTGGCGACAGTGTGGTAGAATTTTGAAATTTTAATGCTGTTCCTAAGATGGCTTTGATTTTTGTGGCAACCCTCTCTGTTGGTGCACGTGTGCATGGGAAGAGAATTATTTAATAAGAGTTGCACTCACTATAAGTGTATGTACATACGTATGTGTGTGCGTACGTTGCTTTCGTAAGAGCATTTATCTATTATTAACTTTCATTTGTAGCCTCGAATAGACTTCCCATTCCATGGTGCCTTTTACATCTTACTCACGATCTGTCGTACGTTGGTTACTTTTCAAAATAAAAACAAACAAAAAGTAGGACTTACTCCCTGGATTTAGTGACCGAGACAGTTTACGACAATTTTATGCGCTCTCGCACAACATATCAAAGGGATAATAACAGGGATAAATAAAAACACACACATCTCACCCGTGAATAAATCCCACAAAGCAGATTCCATCCATCCTTAAAAAAAAAAAAAAACCGATTATGGGACTTTCTTTTTCTTCTTCTTCTTCTTATGCTACTACTACTACTGTTTCTCCTGTATAAATTTTTTTTATATGTTTAAATGCATCATCCTCCATCGACCACACAATGTCATTGACAACCACAGCAAAGGAATGAAGTCGTAAACGTCCTAATGGTCGCATAAGGCACATTTGCGGGAAGAAAAGAAATATAAATAAAAAAAAGGTATCCTGCAAGCTCGCAAAATGAAAATTATAATAAAATAAATAAGTAAAGAACAACAGCAAAAAAAAAAAAAAAAACAAATGCACATACATATATATAAAAATAAAAGCACAAAAAAAGTGGAGCTCTCCACATATAGAAGGTCCATAAATATTTGAAATCTCCATCGCTGAAGGTGTACGCACTATCTTACTTCCCTTAATACGAAATTACCCAAGACTCCCGAGTCCTCGAGAACTATGCAGTACACAATGAACGCGTTTGTAGCATAGACGTACTACATCTCTTTCCCTCGATGAGATGAATTGATGTACGGTTGCAAAATAGCGCACAGTTTCCTTCCGTTCCTAACAACAACAAGAGGGGGAGAGACAAATGACAAAACATTTCCTTGCTACACAGAAGTTGCGTCGTCAATTCCCATGACATCCTAGAAGTCAACTAATTTGCACACATATTTTTTTACGATTTTTTTATTGTAATGGAAGCGAAAGCAGAGCAGTGAATGATTGTTGCTCCTTCGAATGTACAATTTATTTGAAATCTAACCTGAGCGAGTGTACAAAGAAAAGTTTTCCAAAGAATATACCATTATCTTAGGTAATATGCGTCGAAAAGTTTCTTAAGCCGATATCAGTAAAAGTTGTGGCCAAACTTTGTCAACTGGGAATAAAATCATAAAAAACGGGAATATTCTTTCGCTTTACGAGTTATTGGATTAAGAATGGATGGATGTATTAGATAAATATACTATGATGTATGGCTTTGCATATTTATTTTTGCGTTTTTCATTATCACACAAATTTGACACTTCAGTTTTGACTTTTTACTACATTTTATCCACTATTTTTCGTTTCACAATAATTTTTCACTTTTATTTCCACGCAACGAATAATTTTATTTTCGATACTGTTGTAGTCTAGAAACCATCCAGGAGAAGCCTGCGAAAGGTCCCTTGCACACCTCAGTTCTCACTTTTGCTACATTTTTCACTATTGCTACCGCGACCAAGGTACATACTCGTATTTAAAGAAAAAGCCAATCGAATTTTTTCGAAGCACAGCCAACAGCCTTGACAATTTTTTTGGATTCACTTGTGGACGAAGCTTGGGTCTTCGAGATTCAAAAGGACTACAGCTTAATGGAGAAGGTATATACTTTTGTCCTCTGACGCCTCGTGGGTCATAGAGCGTCAACAACGTACGCGCGCCATCGTGTTCGGAGTTCTGCAACGCTCTAGATTCGTCCTCGACCGTCTTTCTTCATGCCTGATTGGGTAAGTCGATTCCATTGCATGGCGTAGGTACTCCGCAATGGAACTGCCCCTTTCTCCTCCGTATTTTGACGTCTATTGGCTCCTGTCCTCTTATCGCCATATTTCCTTAAAATCATATTTAAGTAAAGCTTCCACAAAACCTATTTCAGTACAAAACTATTTTCATTCGAGAAAATGCTAGAAATAAATACCCTTATCATGCTTAATCAGTAACCATAAGACATTAATAAATAAGAAATTTTATCTAAAATTAAACATCAATAGCAACCGCACAATATGAACGATAAAAAAGTGTTTAAAAATATGTTTTTTATATTTATATTCGTTCGTAAACATCATTCAAATTACCCCATTATCATGGTCTTAAGCTCTATGTCATTTTTCCCCTCCAAAGGATTCGAATAAAGTCTTAAGCAAACAGCCAAATGACAGTCTGATACGACTTGTTTACTTGTAAGAGATCCTTTGAATACTTAACGATAGATGCATTAGGGAAAGCGAAGGAACAGCCCCATCCAATTCCTATTGTTAGATTTTCTTACCGGCGATTATCTCCAAAGCGAAATTTTTCAATAAGGATTTCGTGTTTTATATTTCGAAACAAAAAAGCACAGAAAAAAAAGGAAATAATCTGCGTTTGCTCAACAATAAGGATCATATTATCATCAGTCTTGAATTCTTTTTACCAGAATTACAGGGTTTTTTCCGTTTTTTTCGGTTTTTTTTTTCCGCTCTCCACAAGTCGCGGAATCAAGCAAAGAAAACTGACGCCATTGCCTTTGAAGAAAGGACAAAGGAACACAGATCCATATCCACTACCAGGATCGACTTATTGGGGAAGAAATAAATCAAAGGAATCTCTATAGAGCCGTGCATACAACAATCTTTCTTTCCAAGATACGAGTAAGTGCCCAACATCAAAGTGAACCGCTTTCAGAAAACATCTTCTATCTTGTATATTAAAAGTTAACCAAAAGGCTTAAAATACAGAATTAAGTGGCAGACTAGTGCACCTGAGTAAGAGGCATATGTCTATGGAAAATACATTAACGATTCCAAAGATAAGCGAAAAACTTTTTTTTCATCCTCCTTAGAAGAGCAAATATAATTTGCAGTTGGCGTCCCGGGAAACCTGTGTGAGAATACAGGTGTAGTATTTGACATAAGTGACAATCTGCTTCTTCTCTCAGAGACTAAGTAAATATTGCAAAAATATCAGAAAGCCCACCTAAACTAACGTGCCGTACCGTGCCGTGCCAGGAGACTCGCTACATTCTTCGTGCAAGTTAATTAATTCAAATCTAGCTAATTGAAAATTATTTGTTGAGATAATAGAGATTGAGAAGTTTTTGAATGGGAGTCATGCTTCAGCGGTTGTGTGTGTGTGTGCAATGTTTGCATGTAAGGTATCAAGGGTACATGGCACACAAGGTTCTGAGTCGTAAAGCTCAGTAAAACAATGGAATAACTTTTCAAAATCGACGTGCCAAGAGAAAGAGCAAATTTTTCCTTTCAGACGTTGCCATACTTTACATAAGAAAACAAAATACACGGGAGATAGGGATGAAGCCTTTAAAGTTACGAATCGTGTGTTAAGTTGTATACTGCTTGTAAACCACAAGACCAGATTTGGTTCAAGGCTGCGCACTGGTCAAAAATAGTCTCACGTCACTGTGCTTTTGAAACCCTAGGAGCAATGGGTTTTAGAAGCACGACGACCTAACTGAGAGGACAATTGGCTTGGGTTGTAAAGCTGCGATTCAGTTAATCCAGCAATAGGGGAGAGGATAGTGGATGTGAAAAAGAGATGCAATATGGAGGGAAGGTAAGGTTGATTATCTTTTGGTTTCGGGACTCATCTAGGGATAAGTGCTACTATCAGCGCAATAGTGGCTTACCTTTATAATTTTAAGTGAATTGACGTTTCAACCTAGATCAAATCTCTTTAAGCCAGTTAATTCTACCGCAGCCTGGCGAAGCACTTAAGCACTTCGTTGGGCCAAATATCCGCTTAAAGTGATGTGCTCTACTTTGATATGTTAATTCACTTGTTAATTGTAGGTTGGGCACCTACTGTGCTGATACCATCAAATATCTCGAGAATCTTGGTCCTTACTCAGCCCCCGCACCGCGACAAGGTAGATAATCATGCGGGGGATTCGAACACAGGAATAGTAAAGATAGTCCATCAACACCACTTACGAAGCCGGAACTCCTTTGGGAATGCCAAAAAAGTGAAGTGAGGATTTCTTGATTCGAATTGAACGAAAAATATTCCCTAAGCCTTCGTAGATGAACTTTGGGTTCGGAATAATGTCAGAATTCTAATAATCGAATAATTCTAAAGACTGTTCTACCCTTTCTGATCCCAGTAAGTGGGTACTTAGCGACGAAAATAAAATCTGTGAATTGCTACAACTAGAGAATGTTCAGCCCTTTCTTTTCAACGAATAGAAGTTCTTCAACCATTTAAGTTTTCCCACAAACAGAAGGGACTTACAGTTTAAAGCCGAAGCCTAGAGACGGGATTACCATTCGTAAGAGCTGAGACATTGATTCAGTTTTCGAAAACTCAAACCTCAAACTCAGTAGAGACGTCCACGTGAACAAGTCACAACAAGCACCAGTAAACCCCAGCTGTAAAATCATCCCCACCCAAGCTCAATCTAACGAAAAATTTGAAAAAAAACACAATTTTCCGATTTTTCTGGTTTGATCTACGTGCAACTTTACAATTTCCGGATATCTTCCGCATTTATTACTTTCCGGATTCGTCAAGTGAATAGTAATCGTTCCTTGAATGCGCCACACTGTTTAAATAAAAATTCGAAGCACGTACAGAAAGCTTTTTCTTATATTTTTGGCTGAAAGCCTGCTTATGCGGTGAATGATGCCAATTTTATTGACAAGCTTTGAAGTAAACTGTAAGTCTATGCCTATCGTGGGAGGCACAATAATTTAAAAGCAAATATTAAGTACATTTTTACGAGTCTACAAAATATTTCAAAACTTACTCCGTAAAGCAGCGCAGATACAAAACTTAATCATCGTCGAGCCGAAAATGTGCACCACAGTTTCAGCTCGGCGCGCCAATTATCTCATTTTAGCACACCAAAGTATTTTCATATGACACGTCACGTTGTGCAAATCAAATACTTAATTTCGTTAGGCTTTTGGCTGTCAATAGGGCCTCAAGCTTTACATTGACTCAGACTACCCCGAACAACATGAGATCACAGTCACAACTGAAGCTTATAAATCAAATTCTCACAAAACAGACGGTCGACGAGGTCGCGAACATTAATGCATGATGATTCAGTCCAACAGCACACTGGGGCATTTCCAAGCTTTAGCGAGTCGTTAGTTTAACGATCATTTTAACCGAAGGCAGTTGTATTGTGCTTAAGTTGCGAATTTTATCTCAAGAATGTCAACTAAAATTCTATTACTTCTTCTGGCGATAGTCGTGTGTTTGGTAGATTATTTTCGAACTGATTTAGTGTTTCTGTATTAAATGGTTTAAATAATTTTTAGGACGCGCTTGAGTTTAGTGAAGAACAACAAGTTGATATAGAACCTCCGAAAGGTTCGATTTTCTGCAAGGGTTCGATGGACCGTATAAATCCAAGTCAAGACAAGACAGAACTGAAGGACAGTTGGGAAGAAGTCGAAGTGCGACCTCCGCTGGACAAGCCAACTTTACCGAAGTGATAGAATATACTCGTAGAATATAGAAAATAGAAATAGAAATCAATAAAATTTACAGCACCCATTTGACGCATTTCCTTTGTTACGATTAATATCTTGCGCATTCTTCCATTTGTCGGTAGGTATTTGTGAAATTTTCCACCCGAAGAGACCCGCCGCAGTGGCTGTAAGTGCCGGAAACGTTTGCCGTAGGGCCGTTCAACCGCACCTATGCATTATCCATTCATTTGTCCTGTCTGCCGAATTGCTGCTGCTCCGGCATCCTTTCTGGTTATGTTTATATGAACATATATGTCAAAACTATACGAGTATATAAAATAATCTTCTCACCATACGACTTTCACCAGCACACAATTTATGTCTTTTTCGGTTTATTAGCTAAAAAAGATGAAACATTTAGATACTTGAATATGCTGCGGCCAATGTCCTGTAAAAACGACAAGCAAGGGGGGTTGTCCTCCATTTTTGCGTCGTCTGATAGTTAATTTCCATCGAAAGGATAATAATGTGAAATATTTTCTATTTTGGCCAAAAACGAATGTAGTTGTGTTGAGCAGCAATGGTGGTGGTGGTGGTGGTGGAACGGACGATGACTATTGTCTTCACAGAAATGTAATTGAAATAAAACAATTTTGGAGATAATTTCTTTGGATTGTACTCGTATAGTCACACAAAAACACATACACACATCAACACAGGGAATGTCCACATATTCGCATATCTGATGTAAAGGGAATAAAAAATGTTCAATATACTCCATGTCCATATGTGTCCTTTTTTGTGAGTACAGATCTAGAACAGTGTATATTCGAAATATTTGTGTCCTTTGGATTAGTGGTAGGAACAAAAGTTGATGGCAATTTTTGCTTTCGGTTAATTGGATCCGTTGTGGTTTTGTATCCAAATTTTATTCGTAATTTGACTTTTCGCTATAATGTCGTCTATAATAAAGGCAAACAAACGAACTGGACCAAAATTTACTTACATATATACGAACTACGTAAACTTAATTGCAGGAAACTTTTGAAGGGTGTATCTAGGAAGGGTGTTCAATAAGCCACAGTATGTAAGGAGTTATAATTTTAAGTTGAATTGTCGGAAAGATCATCACCACCCTGTTTGTCCAGAGTTGAATCAATGCTAATGAAATGCATGACTTGACTGAACTATCCACAACTAATAAGGTGGACTATTGTTGGGTATCGCAGGGTATGGGTATCCCTTTGTTCACGTCGCAACTAACAGTTCATAATCCAAAATTGGCGGCGAAGTCATAAAACGTGCATGTTCTGTATCTGGACACAGGCTCAATAGCAAAAACGCTTTGGTAAGTCGCCGAAGTTGGGAGTACTGTCATCCGCGAAGGACGATCTGAACCCTTTGAAGGCGATAGTGCTTCCTCAATGCACGCAGATTATTCATGCCGGAGACAAAAAAAGTCGGAAGGAAAAAAGAAGAAAAAAAATAAAATAAACTGAATTAGAAGAATTTTTATTGAACGTCCATTGATCCCAAACAAAACCTAACCATGCACAAAAACAGTTGACAACCAGAAAATGTTTTCGTTATCCTTTGCTTCCTTCCTGCTTCTGCATCTATGTATGTACATATTTTACACTTTGAAGACCTTCATAACACTTGTCTTTAGTTGTCATGTGGCCAATAGAGTACAGGAAGCGAAAAAGTAGATGTGCCGTAGTAGCCAAATCACAAAGCTATCATACATTCTAGATACACAGGTACGAGTGTGTATGTTATTCATTTCAATCCATAACTATGCAAAGAAAAAGGACGAAAAGAAAAAAGAATCATCTCCATGCATCTTTACAGCATACGAATAAATTTAATGGAAATATAGTCAGGCGAAAGAACGCAGAATTTTTTTTTTTTCATTTTTTTTTACCTCTGGTTATTATTGTAGCATCCTTTCCATGGCAAGTGTGTCCTTTTTCTTAATAAGTATTCACCCTTGTTATGAGAGGTGGGCGGGTGTATAATCCACCTACCACCCAGCACATATGAATATGTAGGAAAAAATCAAAAAAATAAATATCATACAAGTCTCATTTATTTTTTTTTTTTTACTGCTCTCCTTCACAATCCACCTATATGCCACCTATGAGCGCCTATCCGAAACGGCATATACTATGTTGCAAGAAATGAAGGCAATATGCGGATTGTACTGATGGATATGGCCGAGACGACGTATCGTGAGAGGGAGAAGGGAACCAAACTAGGCGATTACTCTGTTGTCATTGTACAAATATGCAGAGAAAATGGAAGCAGTAAAAGATGAAGAAGAACGAACAAAAATTACAAAAGTCCTGCAATGCAAGAATTCAATACAGTGAGAGGGATGAACGCGCCTATGCTCAATGTGGACGCTGATGATGATGAAAATAGTAATAATGCAAGCCGAGGCACTTTGGAATCGTAGCCCACATACGAGGCTCTGTGCGCTCTCTCCTACCTGATGTAGCAAGCACAAAAAGCATGCAAAGCAGTTGCAGCAAATATGTACAATTTTTGCAAGGATTGCGCTCGGCTGCTGGCAATCTGCTGGCGAACATCAGCAATGAATGTTTTATTTATAAAACAATTGAATATCTTTTTCTTTCTTTCATTTTTCTTTTTTCCTTCGTTTTTCGTCGTTGTTGCTGTTGTTGTTGTTGCTGCTGTTGTATAATAGTTTGAATTATTTTGTCCTACTGAAGGTGCAGAATTGTACGTTGGATACACAAGTGCATGTGTGTATATACTTGTATATTCTCTTGACAGTAGCAGGTCGTTCATCAAAGGAAGAGTTTTCAAGTTGTTATCCTAATTTTTCTCCATGAGCCAAAGTGTTAACTCTTAAGTTTCTCTAGCCTACGTACTCACCCTCAGCACGGTTACAAGGGAATAATAATGTAACAAATATATCCACCATAGGTATACACGTACATAGTTCAGTTCTTTTGTGCATACTTAGGTAGCTTTAAATACTCCACACTCGTACTGGTGCAGGTGCACCATCCACACATACATACACAGCTGTACATGTAGAACAAAAACAAAAAAAAAAAAATAAAAAATAAAAAATCGTTCTGCATATTGTGAGATCCTTTGAATTGTAAATAATTCGCCGTAAGTGAAATTGTTACATGCACAATTGCAGAAAAATTCTTTTCTTCTTCTTCTATACGCTGCTCTTCATCATCTTCTGTTTGGTTTTATAATTTCGCGCGTTTGCTGTGCACTAACTGTGCTGTAAGAAAGAAGAAAGCTGCGGCAAGGAGAGCAGAAGGAGGCAATAGAGAAATTGTCGCATAGCCGCATAGTAATGTGAGATTTTCTACCACCAGTGACGACCCCTACCCCCGCACCTACCTCAAACCGCCCTACTTCATTGTCCTTAGATGAATGTTTAATTATTTGTAATTGCATAGGAATTTTGATGAATTGTTGTAACATGTGCAAGGATAAATGAAACATATTCTTATTCTTCTTTCCCGTATTCTTGTTTTGTGCTTATACATACATACGTATGTACATATGTACATAGGTACATATATAATTTTTTTTTTCTAAAAGTTATTTGAACCGCTACGTATTTTGTTAAGGATGCACTCTGCATTGCAGTAATCCTTAATTACATGTGGTTGAAGGAGAAGACCTCATTTAATCTTCATTTTTTCATACAATGAGATACAATTTCTAGTTCATTTGTAGCATGATTGAATATAAGTTTGTATATCCCAGCATGAACTGAGGTCTTGAAGCCACCACAGAGATGCCAGCAGATAAGGCGTGTGATCCTGCTGCAGTATATCTATGTACATCTTGATACAGCTCCTTGAGTTCGCGATACTATAAGAGCTTCACAAAAACAAAATTCTCGAAGAATTTCTTCTCGCCAAATCCTCTCAACAATATTATCTTGAGAACTATTTCCGAGAGTTTTACAAAAACGTCAGCAAGGACACCCGACGAAAACGACGATGCAAATATACGCCCTGGCAATACGAATGTGAGAATTAATAATTGCCTACTTCCACTTGAAGAGAAATATAAACAACAACAAAAAATATGAAAAATTCTTGTTTTAATTTCTTCGCAATGCTTGACCCACATGCCATGGAGAATAATTAGGAAAATATTCTAAAAAATGCATATGCACATGAACGACGTTTCTTGCACTCGAGAGTCGCACTCCACCGGACAGCAATAGCTGTGTCGGGTGGTGGACTACCGTCATGGACTTTTTCTGAGTCAATAAAATGGACCGAGGACCAAACTAAGCCACACACATACACACACACAACTGTTGACATTCTTCTAAAGCCCTTTTCGTAATCAACTGTAAATAGTTAATGCGGCTTCTGTGCCTGTTTACAAACTTCATTAAACATAAACCACAAAACTGTGTTCATTTGTGAGAACTTGTCCATCCCACGCACAGACCCACATCGAACCATCACCCACAATACACTCTATTTTCTCTTCCAATATACCAGACCATACTCGTACCTACAGGAGGCTGCTTGCACATGGTACGAGTAGCTTGCAAGGCGTACAAATGTCAAAAGTTTCTCATTTCACTTGTTGAACTTTGTTGCTCCCACTGATATTACACTTGGATCGGGTATTTTCGAACGCAAACAATAAAAATTTATTTTGTCCTTTTATCAAACACACACATAAACTTTGCAGAACGTTGATGATTTGGTTGTGCGTCCTTGCTAGGATGGGGAATGGGGATGCAAAGTGTATTTGGTTTCCATGGGTAAATAGTGTAAAGAGATTTTATAAGCACTTCTCGGTCTCGGTCTGTCCGCCCTCTGAGCGAAGGATCAAACGAAAATAGTTTTTCTGTCTCCATACCACATTACCTGCATGTGTATCCAACCAATATACAATCACACACTACTCAGCAGGAGTGCCTCAGGAAAAGTGCTCAAGTTGAAAGGATTGTCGAAATCCTTTATTCTTTGGGTCGTCCTGGCAGTCGTATTCGTTCGATTGTCGAATAATTAAAATTTTAATAAGGTCCCCCCCTTTTGTCTTAGCAGGTGGTTAACCACCCCCACTCCACTTCACTCCCCTCCACCCAACATTGACTATCATGAACACCATTCTAAGAACAATAACTCAAACCAATGGGAACCGGAACAGATGAAAGAGGTTTCGATAAAAGTTTTAGTGGTAGAGAAGTTTAATTGATTGTTGTTTGTTGTGCAGACTGTGCCTTGGAGAGGAGCAAAGGAAATTAAGGATTAAGATTATCGGAATCCATGACATCCATGAATCTAATATGAAAATCCAATGAAATGTGCCAAAAGCACTTCCGCTTAAAAAAATTATTCATTCATAGCTAAAATTACTTCGAAATTGCGTCAAAATTCTACCTTCCATATTTGTTTGTTACCACCTAGAGCAAAACAGCCAAACTGATTAGTAAAGACGTATGAATTGCCTAGAACGCTCCATAGGATGACGTAAACTGATTCAAAATTTATTCATCTGTAGCTAAATAAAAAGAAAAAATGTTTCACGTGGATCCACGTAGCATCCACTGCCTGATTCAAATTTATACATCATTTCTTGTAAGATTTTATATTTCAAACAAATACGTATACGAATAAATGACGAATGATGATCTGAGTGACACCTATCGATGCAGTTTTCCTTACATCACACTTTAGATACTGTTCTGCAAAATAAGAAAAAAATGGGTTGACCCTTTTCGAAAGGGAAAGGTCCTAGTAAATACCACATATGTATGAGTGTAGCAAGAAAATTATTTACTAGATCCAAAAATTTTGATTACCAATTGATCATAACTTACTAACACATACTGCAACTTCTTTATTTCGTGGGTATGCATAGAAAAGTTGTTTAATGTTAACAGTAAAAAACGTGCAACGCAAACTTATCTCCTTAAGTGAAAATAAAATTCTGTGACACAAACGAAAACGTGATTTCGACAAGAGAAATCAACCTGAAATTATCTCATTCCCCATAACTTCTACTGCACATCGCAGTTTTATAAAATTTCTCTGCCCAAGACGTCATTAATTTCTAGAATATTTTTAAATTCTACAAATATCGATTGATATATAAAATTAAGTCTTAAAAATGGCTTATATTTTCACTACATAAGACATCATCGATGTTTTTTAATCCGATTTCCCCAGAATATGCCTGATTATCTTCGCCCACGGGCTCCAACCTTGGTTTTAGTTTTCGTCGTCGCCTTGTCCTTCCAATTAATTTGCGCACAAATGGAGCCAAGAGTTTTTGATTTACTTCACTCGGCTTGTTTGGACCAAGCAGGAGTGAGCATACCAGTCCAACTGTTATGGTGATGACTGCTCCTAGCATTGTGTAGTACAAATACGAGATGTGATAGATCTTGAAGGATTCGTCACTAAACGATAAAATAGACAAAATTACCGCGCACTGCAAATTGTTGTTATACACTTACACTAATGGAAGTGGTGTCTGCTCGGTGGTGGTAGTGGTGGTGGTGGCATTTATCGCCAACATACTCATCGAACTATGCGCAAAGAAGTTGTAACTACAACCGCTAGTCGTTAGCGGTTTCGTTATGAAACTCAATTCTCCGGTGGCAATGGCTGCTTGCGCTTTCGCAACTATCCACGACATTATGACCAGACCTGTTGTGCCTCCAATTATTGCACCCTTAAAAATGTCATCATCAAGTATTCTCTTCTCTCGCCAGTTTGTTTTAGTTAGCACACAAATGTTTCAGAACTCACCCTTCCTTCCACCCACGGCACCATGACTGCCATCGTGAATATACCCAGTAGAGGACCATTCGAAACTGCTGCCAAACTCATTGACAATTGAAGTACTGTACCAAGTTTCTCCACCACAAAAACAAGAGCAACGCATAGGGCACCAAAAACGACAACAACACCACGCATAATGAAAGCTGTTTGACGTTCCGTTAGTGGTTTTTTACAAAAGGACTTGAAAAAGTCCTCAAGGACAACGGCAGACATTGAATTTAAACCGGTGGACAGGGAACTTAGAGCGGCACTGAAAACTCCAGCCACAAATAGTCCAGGAAGTCCAGGAAAATCTCCAAGTGTTTCCATCACCAATAAGGGCAGAAGTTGGTCTTTTCGGGTTGCCAACTGTATCGGGGGGACGATTCATCGGAAGGAAGGTCAAACACAAGAGAAAAAAAAAGGGTTGATGTTGGTTGGCTGCTTGTTTTTGAGTGGAAGAGCTCACCTTTGTTGTTAAAGGGTCACAGTCGTAGTACGTTGCATAGATGAGCAATCCGCTGTAGCAACAAATGGCCAGGAGTAGGAACACTCCCAATACAAAGACCCAAAGAGCTTGACGGGCGATTTGAAGAGTCGGAAGGGACAAGTATCGTTGAATCATGTTTTGACTCACCGCATTCGACTTTAGCCAGTGCGGGAATCCGCCCAAGATGAGAGAGTACACTGTGTGACGTTCTCGCAAATCAAAATGCCAACTGGATAAAAAAAAATATTTTTAAATGTTATTACCGCTATAAATTCATCACTCACTTGGGGGCTTCAATGCGGCCGCTGTTCCATGCGCGTTCCCACACCGTTCCTGGACCTCCAATGTCGATAGTGCCTTTAACTATGATTAGAATCATGGCACCAAACATCAGAATCGCTTGCACTACATCAGTCCACACAACTGCTTGTAAACCACCCTAAAGAAGGATTTTTCCTTTTTTTTTAAAACGTCTTGATAAAAAATATTGCAACATACCACACAAGTATAGAAAATACAGACCAAGCAGACCATCGGTGTCACCCAGTGAATGTTAATCCCTGTCGCTTGATTGAACGCCAACGCCGGCACATAGATCACAATTGGCAGCCACATCAACTACGGATAAGAGCCTAGAATCTAGAAAATCAACTTACTTAGATGTTGAGTCATTCGTGATGACTTACCGACCCACACGTGAAAAGAATCGAGCCAAACAGCCGCATACGGCGATCAAACCGAGTCTCAAGATACTATAGACACACAAAACCTGCTGTATTCGAATTTTCAAAATACTTCTCTAACTTACCTGGTACGTAGAAGTGAGTCTCAAGTCATGAAACACAGGCAAATACACGTAGTACATAGCGAATCCCATGAGAAGAAGAGCTCCCACCACGTAGATATATTGTATTCCATATATATAGATTTCCGTGGGTGTTCCCAGTAAAGTAATCCCCGAAATAAAACTGCAGATAGATTCATAGATCGTTCACATACTGTCGGTTGTTCAGAAGTGCTTGTAGCCTACAGTGGACACTTAACTTGCATAACAATGCGACACTTCGGCCAATTTAAGTGTATCACGAAGCGAAATTGTTTACAAACACTGTAAGAGTGCTAAATTGCAAAAAAGCGGGCGACAACAAATTAACGAAATTCTCTTTGCACTTGCTGCATGTTCAGTACTTTTTTTTTATTAAATTTTGAACTAGTAATTGAAAAATTGACCATAAGTGAATAATGGCAATAAAACTGATGACTTGCCCGTTTTACGGCCAGCTGCATTGTTTTTAAATTGCAAGAATAAAGCAGGTATGATCACTAGAAAAAGGCCAGTCAAATCATCTGCAACTTCAATTTTTGAGAGAATTTTTTTCCGGCAGAATGTAGGAAATAGAAATAATATCTAAATGTATCTAAAGCCGCTAAAAAAAACGAATCGACAGCCAGATTGTGTCTCTGGACTTGAGCTGTACTAAAAGGCATGAGTAGGGTCACAAACCCACCTCAATTCACTGAAACAATGGACACGTTGTGATGCACTTGGTTGCATCTTCTGATCGAAGATCGGTTAAGACCTACTAAAACTAGTAGCCAAAGCAAGGAAACAAGTAGCTGAAACATAAACCTTTACCAAGTCAGGGTATCTAAGGGCAGAATTTTGCGAACTACACACGTGTTACTAAAGTTGCGGCTGGTGATTATATCAATGATAGTCATGAGTCGGTTATTGTTCTTAACTGGTAAACTTTGAATAGCGATGGTTCTATATACTTTAATTCTTTTTTACCTTATTTAAAAATCAATCTATGCAAAATCTGACGAAAGCACTTCTAAGCCAACACGACCAACTTTCACCACTTAATTTACCTCGATATCAACGACATCGATATGGGAAACATCTTCATATTCCTTCCTCCAACCAAATAGCTATCCTCTGCGTCCTGATTAGATGTACACTTGCTCTTCTTCCCATCGCGACGCATCTTTAGGGCGAAATACACACCAATAAATGCACAACTTAGCAACATTAGCACAAAAACCAAATAATCCGGCCAACCAAATTTTTGTAACCGATTTTTCACATCGTATACGTTCGTCATGTCCGGCAATTGGAAGCGTTAATAAGTTTGCAACGCGGAAAGCACAATTTTAACTAGCACTGCACTAGTAAAAACTATCAGATCATTCCCACTCGACTGCCGTAAAACAACTGAATTAGTCAAATGAGGCACGTTTCGTCTTATTCACTTCGACACAAGCTATACCATTTACTGTCTACACTTTGTCGTAGTGGGGCGTTCAACTAATGATCCCGTGGCTTCTCAAAAAATCAAAACACCATAAAATTCCAACCGATTTACAGTTACAGCTTCTTCGATGACCTTAAGTTGAGAACAAATGCAAAATGCACTTCGTAAATCCACCCTTAGTTAGAACAGATACACATCGCCCGACCGACAAACCGACGCGCCGCATAGAGAACAGCTCAGACGACGGACAGCAAGCAATTTGCCACAAGTAACCTGTATTGAATAATTGTCGTCTTGATCAACTGAAATATGTTCCTCATCGTGGCAACGCTATAGACTCCCCCAAGCGAACGGGTCGGGTCGTTTATCGTGCATCTCGTGTACCTATGTATCTACCCCCATGCTCAACTCATCACACTCGATCTGATCTGTGTACACCGATTGACCGCATTCGCACTTTGTTCTGCTGAACCATTTGCTTTGCTCAATCAAACCAAATCAGCTGTGCCCAGAGCGCGAACAGGCATTGGACATGAGTAGTTCCCCCCTTAATTTGCGGGTAGAGGTCGCCGTAACGCAATTTAGATGACTTCTGAGGGTAAAACACTGTGCGTACATGACGAGCCTTAAAATGAAAACATTGAACCTCTGATAAAGCGGAGCTTGAAGCGGAAAAGTTCTGATTTTGGGGTGCTCCAGTTATTTTTTTATCTTGCCGCAATTAAGTGTGCGATTGATCTCAAGATTAGATATGATTGTGTTGCTGATGTGATGCAATAGGAAGCTTTCACTTTATAGTGACAAACTGGACGCGTAGGAAATATTCTCTTAAATTGAAAACTAATTGTTGGACTTGTCACATAGTGCTAGGGCACTGTATCAGCCAGATGATAAGGGTAGGCGCTGAGAAGAGATGTTTTATACCGTTTCTGTCACATCCTACTAGTTGTGTTTCGCGAAGATCTCTGTATAAGGATTCACTGTATCTGGGAAAAGATTAAAAACTCTTCGCATGGTGTGATCAACAGCCTGTCAAACAGACTGAAATCTAATCTCTAGGCGATGTCCTAACTATGTACTCAAGGACTTGAGATGAAAGTTCGAGTTTGTGGAAATACATCGTATATTTTAAGCTTAGCTTGGCTAGGTTTTATGACCTTCACAGATGATGTCCACCAAATATAATTCTGCTTCAAACTGAACAAGAAGAGATCAACGATAAATTGTGTGCCTAGTCTCTGAAGCATAAAATTTATCCCCAAAAAGCAGTCGGACCATAATATTTGACCTTCTACTGAACAGTTTCCTTACCTTTTGAGGGTATTGCAAGGCTAATTGCCAACGAGTAAGGTGTAAGCTTGACGACCACCTATCGATTACCACACATGACCTTTCTCATCACATTGAAATCATAAAACATACGTATTCGTATGTACAAGTGATACAACAGCAATTCTAAATAATCGAACTGTCAAAAAACGGACAAGGGACCTGAATGTACACATCTTCAGCTTGTGCACATCTGCTGCTACCCTGCTCATGGACAGATCTAAGGATTACCTTGCCCGTTTGACATTTTCATTCTCATTGAAATGACATGAAATTAATGATTGCGCCGCCACTCGTACCCCCTTCTCCTTCACCGGGAAACATAAAAATATGAATTTAATACATTTGCCATCAACAAAGCTACACATATAGATGATTAACGAGAATATTGTCCTTTTTTTTTTAAACAGAACAACAACAGGAGTACAACACAACGTTTTATTTTTACCATCATCAAAACCATCAGACAAATAAATTTCTTTTCCTGTTTCGCATTTGTGAATTCTTGTCACACACCATCTCACACATACGACCACCAAATGAGAAAAAGGATTTATGGGAGGGGGTATGGGGGGGTTGGGCTATAGGGGTGGTAGAGACTTGAGCAAACAGGGGATGGTACTACAAAAAAGGAGAAATAACAATAATTATGTATTTCTACCTGTCTGTTTGTCTGTCTGTCTGTTTCGTTTCGTTTCGTTCTCGGAATAGAAATAATAATTCTATGCGGATTGGTTTCATTTTCGCCCATATCCTTAATGTCCTTACCGCCTTATGGCTTTTATTTATTATACTATTCCGCACAAACACAGCTATAGATGAGAGAGTGTTTCCCCCACATCTGTACATGTGTCTGTGTGTGTGGCTGTGTGTAGTTAGCTTTCGAACAAGGACCCAACGGAAAAATCCAAAGGATGATAAAGAAAAAGGACTCGACTCGTTCGTTATAATATCCGCAAGACATCTCTTCAATTATTTCCCTAAATATACGTTTGCGATATTTGTTCATATGTATGCATACGTCTCTGCGTGTATTCGTGTGGAGTCCTGTTGTTGTTCTTCGTGCTGGAGTCTTCCTTCTTTTTTTCGTATGTTTATTGCACAGACCATATGAGCACCTCAACAATTTTTTTTTTTGTTATTTTCCATACTCCTCCTGGGCACTCTCATAAAGGAATCACCGCCGCAGTCCTTAAATTTTTTTTTTCAGATTCTTTTCGTCTGCCCGAAATGGGAAAGCGAATCCAGAAATCCTTGTTTTCTGAATTGTTTCTTTTTTGGCGATTTTCTTTATTTATTTATTTTTTTTTAGCACTTTTACGGATTGTCTATTTCGCAGATGCACACGTTGTTATCCTGGTTTGTGTATTTCGATTTGCTATGAACATTCTTCTTCTTCACTTCAATTGTTAGTTTTGCCTATTTTTTGGTGTGAAATGAAGATAAAGTTGGTAATAGAATAGAAAATGAAAAGAGGCGAAGATGTATGGGGAGGAGTTGAGTGCTGAACCTTTTGGTTTGTTTTTAATGGCACTGTAGTTGTGTTCACTTAGGCGAATTTAATTTTGAGGTTTAGGCTGTTTTATCAAAAATTTAATCATCAACTAACCTAAGAAAAATGATTGAGGTAAGTAGAGCCATTTAAATACCAAATCTCAAAAGCCAAGTGCAAACCTTGTGTCAAATCTCGTCATTCTCCTTTCACATAAATCTATTCGATGTTTTTAAATTCGGCGTATTAGACGAACCAAAAGGATAGATACACAGATTTCGAAAAAAAAAAATGGCTCAGACACTGAAGGTTTGAAGACTGGTCAATGATCACAGTTGCTCCGAATTGTATGCTACAGATATGAGAATTATCTGGCGGATAAAGATCGCTCAAATTTGGCTGCCTACTTTTAAACATGGTTGGATTTGAAAGCAAGGGTTAAGGAAAAAGGATTTTTTCCTTGCATACTCTTAGCCGTTCCCATCAATATGCATTTTTTAGATACTTGTATACTTTTCAGCGAATTTTTCTGTATCAACTCATTAGAATCTTTACATGTTTTATTGTTTCAAATAAAATTTTAAATCAAATTATTCCCTCTCAGCAGTAACAACTGCATCATCATACTACAACCACCGTCTGCACCCCTACATTTATCTCTATCTGGTCCAATATTTTGCGCATCAGAAAAAATCTGCATTTCATGCGATTCTGCTACAGTAAAGCATTCAGTTTTTCTTTTCTTCCACATAACACCGAGGTTTTTATTTCGCTCCACATCCAATATACGCTGATGCCTCTCTAGTGTGATCCTCTTAATTGCCTGCATTCATATATGAAGAAATAATAACAAAAAGTAGAAAAAATTACTACCCTTCGGGGTGAGGTATGAAGAAAGAAAAAAAAAAACACTAAAACAAAATATGTGTTAAAAAAATAAATACAAATTAATAAAACCAGGTTTTTTTAATTAAAATAATTCCAAGGCAGTCATGTGTGAATTTTGATTTAAAATCAGCGATAGTGTAAATTTAATAAGCCCTTTGCTCTTTTATACTAGTTTAAGGACACTTGATGTGTGTTTAAGCAAAGGGGGTATATGCCGGATGCCTGAAAAGCAACCTTTCACTTCTTCGCCAGGTGAAAGGCTTACTATGCCGTAAAATTACACGTACATATGTACATACATATGTATATACGCTCGGGCTCTCCAAAAATATTCATGTGTGCGATTTTCCAACATTGCCAAAGAGCACATTTTCTTAACTCTTTTCTTGCGGAACTAATCAGTATGCCTATACTGTGTGTATACCATGCATATGGGCCATGGGAAGCCTCCCTCGCCACCTCCTCTGTGCTCCTGGAGTACGGTTAATATGTGATTTTTCCATACAGATGAACATTTAATAGCTTTATGACAAGTGAAAATCATCAAAAAGATCAAACGGCAAACGGGAGAGAAAATTTCCACATCACGTGGCGATAAGGACCATACACTCAACCCTTAAATTTCTAGTGGTTTTCTTAAATTCTACTTAAGCTTTCGAAATATTAATAAATTGTTCAACAATTTCAAATCGAATGTCATCTTTTCTGTTCATCAATTGTTCCTCTTCAGACTTGTGGAGACACAAAGAGCCCTGCCCCCCCCCCATGGCCCCACACACACACAATACAAATCCATTCTTGAAAAACTTTGGAGAAAATTTCCAAAAACTCAAACAACATTCAGTGAACCACAGGATTCTCCTGCCCTCCGAATGAGTATGCCTGAATGATTGTCAGTGGTGGGTGCTTGGTGGTTGGCTTCCAAGTGGATAGATGGAATGACGTCTTGTAGACGCATTCATCCTTGCACGATGCTGCTCCATTCCAGCGCAATCATTCACCTTTCAACACTTGAGCTTCAGCCGCGAGTAAAGACTCCAATAATTATGCTACCGACGACTTTTTCCCTCCCAAATTTATGTCAACTCGAAAATATTGTTGGTCTCCACCGCCAACTCCCACCCATCGACGATTTCTCTTTGACATGAACTATGAATGATAGCAATTAAGGAGCATCATTACAAGAAGATAGCATCAGCAATTAAATTGCGAATTCGAATCCGTTCCGAATGATAAACTTTTAAAATGCTTTGATTTCTATCATCTCGAAAATGCTCCCCCTATATAAGCGGATGAATTTGGGGCCATGTTAGTCTGAACAATCATGCGGAATTTGGCAGCAGTCGGATTTGTATTCGCGGTTCTCATTGCAGTGGTGGTGAGTATCCTTTTTCTTCAGTCACAAGAAAAGCTGATTTTCACTTAAATCGTATCCCATTCTAGACCAGTGTCCCAGTGATCAATCATGACCCGTTGAGCTTCACCAATCTGGGTGAATCCATTCAGCAGATTTCTGAAGCTCTTCTATCGATGAAGTCGGGTAAGGTTTACGAAGATACTTATTTTTATTCAAATAAAACTCTATTTTATTTTTTTAAGGCGGACATCAAGCGAAGTCACCGTTTTTGGAGCCGCATCACTTCACTTTGCAATGATCTAATCGTGTTATGGCTGAGAATTAACTACAGCACTCGGTCAGTATTCTATTCATCGATGCGTGTGTGCCGAATGGCGATATATGTTTAACTTAATTAAATGAAGCCATTTTAAATCAGCGGAACTAATTTCTTTTTATTGTTGTTGGAGAGACTCGTGTGTATGTGTTTGTGATTTTATTTTTGAGAGACAAGCGAGAATATGTTTAGGTTTTCGTGAGCTATGTGTATCATCTACTATACTGCAGAAGATACAGTTTGTCACTTGCTAAGATTTCCTTCAGACTTTGTAGTGGGTAGTGAGTAACGTGCTACCTTTAACTGGCAAGGATTTTATGATAATCTACAGAACTGACCCCAGCAACTTTAAATTTTTTCTGCAATTAGTTAGTCGTCTAGGCACATATGTAAATATGCAAAATGGTACGTAGCCGAAAAGGGATACAAATAAATTCTGAAAGATTATTAAGTCAGATCGAAGAGGTTAAAAATTTTCGCGATCGATATCCCGTGATTAACAAGGAGCTGGTTTCAAGACCCTCAAGGACCCTTTGAAAACCGAGAAGGCACTATCTTCTTAGAGTCTGTTTACCTGTTGAATCACAAAGACGATGTCGACATTATCGCATATTTTCAGAGAGTCACTTAGTGACTAAGTGTGGAGAAGAAGATTCAATGACATACTATATGGCTCTCTTGCGAATAGATTTGGTTAAAAATCTAGGTTCTAAGACGTTTAAAACTTATGAAGCGTATGGACAAAACAAGTCGTTCTGAAAAGTTATTTAGTCTGCCTCGGTAGGACAGTGTAGCAGAGGAAGATCCCAACTTAGACGAAGCGCATAGTTGGCAAGGGACCTCAGTCAACTTGGTATGGGAAACTCGAGGCAGTTAGCTAAAGATCGGACTGGCTGGAAAGGTTAGTTGGAGTAGTAGCAGCATCTAAAATAAATACGGTATCCCTTGGAAGGATTCTTACCGATCAGGACACATGCAACCACTTTTACTTTACTTGAAACCGCTCTTTAAGGATTTGCAAAGATTGTAGTTTCTTTTTAAGCTTACATACATATATCACAACGATTTTCCAGGCTACAGAAGTGAAATATATTGTCGGAAGTATCGTTATTACATACACTCACAGTCGAGCAGCCATTAAGACTGATAAAACCCTACCCAGTGACTCTAGAACCGGTGAACCAGTAAGGGATGGTTCAGAGTTGAATTCTTATAATGCTCTCGTTGTTGTGTTGTCCCATTCCTGGCTACGCTGTAGCCAGTCTTCTATACGAGAATATCTCCTTGTCTGGATATGCTTAGTCGGAAAGATGCACTTATCGCCTCTGGAATCATTTAAGAGCCATTGGCATATAAGTGATTTGCCTCGGTGTAGCAATCCGACATGCAAATTACTACACCATGATGCTCACTATCCCGGAAATGGATCCAACTGAAGGTCTAATAAAGCGGAGACTGTATAGAGTGGCATATACTATTTAGGTTTGATATCAGACCGTGGAAGCTAGTGGGTATTCTAGCCAAAAACGAAGACAGCCTTTTTTTACTCTGACTTAAAAGTAGCTAAGAGAGTCTCATACCAACTTCTGCTTTGATATATAGCCTGGCTGGGTAGTCTTAAGAAAGTAGTGCGGCAAGCGCTATGTGACTTCATGTCACATGTGAACATTAAGGGATGTATCGCGCCTTGTTACCAACTGTTCCCAGGTTTTGTAAATCTGCTATGTTTAGATGCAAAGATGCATCTCTCATTTTGATAAATTTTTTACCATTTGCTTAGAAAAAATTCCAACTGAATTTTAACTGTTTCTTGAATGAACATCGTGATGTTCTTCTGAGTCTTTATTGGCTCTCGATGTCAATTGAAAATGTATGAAAATGCCACATGAATAAAAGGCGCGTGTATTGTCTCCGAATTAATAGACTTGATGTCATAATTACCTCATATCGTTCTAATGATATTGACAGCTTTAAAGTGCTTTTCTAAGTGACTAATTGTCTCTTCCTCTTCAGTTTAAAATATTCAGCATCGCAATTTGTGCGAAATTATTGTAATTCTCAACTGCGAAATAGACTGAACCCTAAATTGATTAATAATATCAAATTCTATAGGGAGGCAGACGCAAAAAAAAACTGATTACCACTTCATGCTCTATGAAGCCGATTAATAAGCCGCTGCTTTACAATTACGACACCTATAAAACCTGCCCATCGACAGCACAAATATTGTAGAGTACTGAATATTCAACAATGGTTAACATCATGGGAAAATCGATTGCTTTGGTTCTTATCGTCTGGATGCTGATTGGCGTTGCGGTAGGATATCGTTATTCAACTCGAATAAGCTTGTGACCAACAACAATTTGAAACTTTTAGGTTTCCACACCATTAGCAGCAAAGGCCGACGTCAATGCTCCTTTGGCAGCTGAACGCGTAGCTGAAGATGGCGGTTTCCAATCCGCAGGAATGAGGGGTAACTATTGCATGTGATTTTGATAAGTTTAATTGCTATTACTCTACTTTATAGGATGCAATGGTGGTCCTGGCGGACCTGGTGGCCCTAGACCAACAACTGTTGCCACAACTGCCGCTTCTGGTTAGACAAATCAACAATGTCACCAACCCCCCATTTAAAACAAAGCAATCTACATTTATTCGCTATAAATTAAATTCCAATAAAAATAGCGTTGCTTAAAAATATGTTTCCAAAAGGTGTACGTATCACTCTACTTCCATGCCCAGAGAATGAAATTCAATCCAGCTTCAGCTGTCAACTCATGTCCAAGTCCACTTTCATTTGCAATGACAGAGAAAATGAGAGTTGTGGAGAAAGAATTCATCCTTAATCTCCAATTCCCTGGTGATAGGCTAATAAAGAAGCAGGATAAAAAAAACGACCACGTCAACAGGACGAATAAAAAAGGAGGAGGCGAAACAAACAAAAAGTACAGAGATGCTGGAGTGCAGAGTCGTTTTGAATTGAATTCCATGTTGGCCATGTGACAAGCAATTGGGGCCAGAAGATCACTTTTCTGGGTCCAAGCTATTTTCTGTGAAATTAAAATAGCTCCGCTCCAAGGTGAAATTACTTTTCCGCTCATGTTGTTCGTCGTCGTCGTCGTGTATTGTGATTTAGTGGAACCATAAGTCCGTCAGCTACCGGAAAACGTAAGTGTGATTACCAACACATTCAGGCAGGACTCTGAAGCAGATATCGTCCAGCACCATCGACTAAGTGGAATCAATCATAAAGGCTGCCTGATCCTTGGATCCCCCTTCTTCGCTTTTGCTCTCATTCTCTCTCTCTCGTTATACGTTCATTAAAAATGCTCGCCCCCATGTTGTGACGGCGAACGGACGAGCTCCACACGCCATTACGCCATCTCATTTTTCACCTAACCTAGAAGCCAAATTGCTACCGAATACGATAGCCAGAGCGAGCCCTGGTCAAGTAGGAAGAATGAGCCGCGCACACGCACCATTAATTCATCTACTATTTGCCAGAGTGACCAGCGTAAAGCCACCTACGACGAATTCACATGGAGGAGGTTAAAGTGTTTAATTTTACGGCACCGCACAATAAAGCCTCAAACGACCATCCCCAGATGAGGTCTCCTCAACAGCTATGGCCAACACAATGCTCGATGGCTCGATGGTTGGATGTGTATGAGCGCGCACGCTCTCTGGCCCATTTGTATCCTTACACCGCCATGTGTGTTGGCGTAATACGGCAGGTGGGCAGCAGCAACAGCAACGGCAGCTGCTAGTGGTGGTGGTGGTGGTGGCGGCGGTGGCGATGATGAAGAAGTCGTCCCAATCTGTGCCCTTTTTGTGCAAACTTGGAAGTGTTTGCGCTGATGACTCTGCCGATGCTTGAATCGCGCGCGACCATCACCATCCCATCCATTGTTAATGAGTACGCCGGCCGTGCACATGTGCAGCGCGCCAATGAAAGTACAAGTACGGGAGACGACTCAAGGAGAGTGTTTCTATAGAAAATCAATTCGGAGAAACCGCTGAAAAAAGGACAACACACACAGTCACTGTGTCTCTTCTGCGTCGTCGTTGTCGGGGAGTCCAGACACCCCGATTAATCAACGGCTATTAATGCCGCACTTAGAATATTTACGGGTATTAAATGACTTGTGAGTAATTTCCGTAGGTGGTTCTGGGCATGGGTGGTGCTAGTGGTAGTGACAGCGGCACCACACTTCTTATAGGTGACATTGAATGGGAGAAAAAGTGCGTGCTGAGTCTGTTGCGCCACTAGAAGACGTCACACACTTTCTGGAGGCCTAGTCATTCGCTTGACTATGTATAGGTAGTGTGCTTCCTTTAGCCAGACACACATTGGCAGATGCATGTTTGCGGGACAATTTATGTGTAATAAATGTAAGTTATGAGGATATTGGATACACTCCGTTTTTGGTCGTCCAATTTATAACTAAGAGGCGTCTGATTAATTGATCAGCCAGTAATGGCTTTCTATGACAAGAAAATGCTCCACTAAGGTGGTGTATTGAACTAGGAATGAACTGGAGGTTACCTTAAGAGGCAGTTGACGTTAAAAACAAAACGGATTTACCAAATCAAAAATGGTAGTCACCGAGGGGAACATCACAAGAAAGATGGTCTTGAAAATAAAGCAGATAATTGAATTACATGGAACGGAAGTTGAGAAATTCCGCACTCCAGGACAATCACTATTCTCTACCCAATGCGGATGGCTTAAGGCCATGGAATAAAGTGAACATTTTTAAACAGCTCTAACTAATTCCAAAAGCCTTAGGAAGACAAAAAACCACTTAACACGCAGTGAAAAGTCGAATATTCTTTAGAAATACATTAAAAATCCCACTCATGACCATTTTGACGCCCGCGTGTGTAAGACTAGTTCGTTGCTATCATTCCTGCAATAATTTTTATTTTTATGTACCCACACCTATTCATTCGACAACACAGATAACCATCACAGTCAAATGTCACCACAGTTTCCATCCACTCATTGTCAACGTTCCAGAATCGTAAGAACAAAGGTTAGATATTTTTAACTCTTTTCACATGATTAGGGTGGTGGCACAAGGGCGGGTGAATTTATATATTTCTGGCCACGTGATAACAGGAACTCGACAAAAAAGCTACCATCCCCCTTTGAATTTTAATCAATTCGTTTTATTTGCATGCCTTCCATTGTTCTAACCCCTGCACATCTCTGCCACTATAATCTTCCGCTAAAGAAATGTATGTAGGTATATGCATCCCGACAGATATATCCCCAGAGTCAATGAATATCGAGAGCCGAGTTTATCTCCCACACAGCCAACGATAGGGTTAATTTCTACCAATAGAGAAGGGTTGCGTCTCGGATGCAAGGGGTTTAACTTAAAATTCGGTATTATCCGATTAAAAATTTTCAAATTTAAATTTTAAATTTACTTTCATTGCCTCGGCAGACGTCCACCACACCATGCCAAGGATGGAATACGACGATACGACCGACGCGACGGTAGGACGAGTAGATGTGTATCGTAACTTTTTTCCGTGTGTTGTTTTAGAAAGCGAAACTCATTAACAGAGTGGAAAGCTACATGAAATTGAACAGTGATAACTTTCGAGGACTCCGAGCAAGGGCGATGCGTAATCTATATAATCTAGTGCAAAGGAACTTGGCCAACATTTTAAACACACACTCGCACAAATATTGGAATCAAATAAAGACAGCATCCTTATATTTTCATTACCGTAATGGTGGTCAGCGCACTTTCTAGTAGACGTGATTGCTTTCCACCACCGAAAATCCTTTTTTATGATGATTACATTTTATCATAAAAGGACACAAGAAAGCGGGCCACCACTACCCAAAGAGATACGAGCGATTGCCAAACCGGCAGTTATTGCTGCCCATAAATGCTGCACGGCTTCAGTGTCAGTGGCAGTGCTAGTGCCAGCAGTGAAATATTTCTCAGCTTCTACTTCTAGATGCCTAGATGCCTAGATGCCAAGATGCCACGACCACGAGAGAGGAGGAAAAGCCTTGAATTTATAAGTTCCAACATATCTGCGGAATTTCTATTAAGTTTCGGTAGCCTCGTCCTCAATCACTTCATCATAAACAATAATAAAATCTGCCGGCCACACAAATAAACGTGTTGAGTCTATTATTGTGTGTACTTGTCGCTCGTAAGTGGGGTGACCGTCGACACTACGCCATGTGTTGCAGACTCGCCGAAAGAATAAATATTTTTTTGCTATTTTATTGAACCTCGGACACTGGCTACATTAATAGTGGAGCACGTTTCCTTCGTTCTATCAGGGTGGAACTAGAACTACGACTTTTATAGTACGAATAGATGCCGCCGTCACCACCACACTGTATCCAAACGCAATAATCATCAATCCTAATTCCATTAATATGTTATGAGTTTTTGATATGAGTATTTATTGCAGGAGAAGGCAGGAAGAGGCAGGGTCCTTGTTTCTGTTTTCTTTCTTTTCCACTCGTAAAATGTCAATGTAATCACCGATCGATTAGGAATTTTCAAAGGAATTCCTTGTCGTTATCCTGTTTGTAGATTTCTCTGGTGACAGGCAATACAAGGAAATTGGAAACCTTTCCCATTCCACTGGTACACGGTTTGAATTAGCCTGCGGGCGGCATCAACAGAAGACTTAAAATATTGAAAATTATCCTTGTTACACGGGATAAGGATAACGCGTTGTCAAAGGAAAAATTTTATTTTCAATATTGACTTTCGCGAAAGAAATGAAAAATTCAGCAGACACCGATGGCTGGGGGTAGTTAATTTTTCATGGTTTGACGGTTGATGTGACGCTCAGGTTGCCGGGGTGACGACAGTAGAATATGGCTTCGGATGAATTGCTTTTGATTCCTGTCATGTCAATTGATTTTTGATTATATGGGTACAGACCTACTACGACGAAGGGATAAACTTGAATTCCCAAAGGAAAATTAATCAGCCTGTCAACGTTAAAGGGCTGGGCTGTTGAGCAGAGCAAAATAAAAACGCACAAAGCACCCTCCAGCATGATTTTTAGCCGTTGTCAGTTCGGACCAATGTAACGACATTTTTCTATCAACAATCCTCTCTAATTAAGTTGAATCCTTTCTTGTGGCTATCAAAAAGAAGGCTGGCCGTCGACCACCCTCATCAAAACACATTTTTCCACCGAGAGCTTAGATTTATCTGTTACTTCATCCTGATTTTTTTCTTCTTCCTCTTTTTTTTTCGACGAGAAGAAAAAAAAATTAAAATTAACAAATGAATCCTTTAAGATATCCAGAGATTACCATTCTTTCTCTGTACACAGAGTACACGTAACAGTCCACAGGCAAAATAGGAACAGAAGAAAAAAAAAAAATAAAATAAAATAAAATATATCTTTAAAGATTCAATTTCATTCATTAGGGCCGGCTAGATATTCTTCCTCACGGATTATTTACTACTACTCACTCATTAAGGATTTTCCAAAGGACGATCCAAGTACACAATACAAAGAAAAAAAAAAATTAAATAATCAGAAGGAAAAAATGAAATAAATAAAAGAAAGTGATTTATTTGCTCAACCCTTTTTTTGCTTAGTCCTTTCAGTGATTTCAGAAGGATATTTACTCCTTTACTTTGGCTGGCTGTTGCTACTTAGTGCTGCAGCTGTGACCAGTTCAATATGACGGCAGTTCTGGGTGGGCGGGGGCTTATTGAAGTGAGTTGATGTCTTTTTTTCCGATAACATGAAAGCAAAGATTCCCCAAAGGATTTCATTGCAAGGTGCGTATAATTGGTTCGGACTTTTTTTTTGCAATTATTGCCGGTGGTGTTCGTTTAATTAGAAGACGAACCTTAAGGACACGGTTCTTCAAGCTTTGACAGTCATGTAATACGGATGACGTGTTTTTTTTTTTTTTTTTAATTTAGAACACTTCTCCAAGAATCTGGGCGTCTCAAGCTCATTCGTCAATAGATTGATTGCTTCCTTCGCCAGGTTATATTCTGATACCTTCCGGGTGGGCTTTACTTCTCAATTGCTTACAACGTCGCAGGTAGTCATCACCTGTTGGCAATAGTTAATCTTTCGAGCCCGAATTCAATCAGGATTTGCTATGACCTGCCTACTCGCAAGCTACAATCGCCTCGAATCGAAACCTTCTCATAAAAAGAGCCCAAGCTTACGTGGAATACTGGCGTTCCGGAGGAAGGACTACAGTCTTCCCGAACCGTAGCCTGAATGAAATCGTTAAGAAATTCTTATATTCTGACTATACAGCTTTTTTTTCTTCATAGTGGCTACTAGCCCTTGTTTGTAAGGACCCAGTTTGACATATTCCTTTGACAACTGGTGTCTGGTTTGATTACCAAAACTTTTTTACTAGCCACATGCTCTCAATTGTCAATTATTAAAGTTAGTCAGTCAGAGTTTTGGAATGTTCTAAAAGTCCTTCCGAATTTGATCAAAAACTCATTCATCTCGCACACAAGACTGGAAACAGTTGAAGTAACGATGCACGCATAGTCAAATGGACGAACGACAACACTTCCAAAAGCCACATGAAGCAATAAATTTCCGTCCGTAGGTGTGGACATAGTTCACTTAACTCCAGTGACAATCATTATGCTCACACTGAGAATTATGGACCATTTAACCGTCGTCAGACTCATTCGAGATTCATTAGGGGCACCAGAATCCACCAATACACCAAATTGCACGTGACCAATACTTTAGTCGATCGAACTCACGCCGGGGTACACGGATCCATGGCACACCGTTCAGAACATTAAACTGGAATCAAAGTCAGCATTAATCTTTGAATTTATAGCTGCTGCGCATTTCTGCTACAATCCCGGGCTTGATTGTGCTCGATATGTGACCATCTCGAATAAGCCAATCGTTTGGCTAATTGTGAATCATTAAATTGCGCTCATCGAATCCAAGGTACGAGTAATTCTGTGATCACCTTAGCAAATCAGCTGAATGAAGTTGATGCGCGATGATATTCGCAATCGATAGCTGCTTCATTAACCTGGCTTGATTTATGTGGACAGCTTGAGTTATACGCCAGGCTATTGTGGGATTTAAATTTTAATAAACGAAGAAGAACAATCGCAGCATTGTGTCGCGCAGACACATCTTTAAAGTTACATGTTCTCCAGAACTTATCATCACGAGATCTCTCAACTCCTGTGCATGCATGATATGATCATCGCCGGGGGGCAATAAAACACAACCGATGACAATTTCTGAGTTTGTGATGGATGTCATATCACCTCAAACAAGGGGCACATCCCAAAAATAGCTTCCACACAATTTAATTACTCAGAAACCTGGCCAAAAACACGAGATATAATCGATGCATGTCCTAAGAACAAGGTTAACTAGCAAAAATTCCAAAGAATCCAAACCAATAAAAATATATCCTCAATTGGAGATAAAAAAGAAAAAAAAAAAGAAAGAGAAACCAAAACAAAAACAGAGGAGAAGAACTCCTACCCAGACGCGATCGTACGTGGCGGCCGGCTACAACAAGAAGGACTGGTTCTGACCTCCTAAATCTCATCTGATCACACTCGAATGACATCTCCGATTAATTTGGAATTCAATACGATCCCACTAGTGGTATGGGGTATGGAGGTTCGCCCAACTGCCGGCCGCCGCCGCTGCTGGTCGACTATCTTGACTTAATGCCTGAAGTGAGATTTATTTGGCCTTGCGGTGGTAGACAAACGATCGATGCTGTTCGCTGGTGGGCCCAAGAAATCTCAGATCACACATGTGTGGCGATAGCGATGGCGATGGCAAAGCCGTTGCACAGGTGGTGGACACTGTGTTCTTATTCACAACACAGCTAATGGCTATCTAGTATAATAGGTTGTGGATAAAAATATCGGAAAGAGGAAAAGATGACATCGGGTGATAAGGTCGGGGCGCGTATATTAGGTGATTTGTGAGCGTATATACCGGCCGGGTTGCCAATTTGTATGTGTCACATCATTGGAACCGCAAATATTCTTCCTTCCTTGCTGCTTCCCCGACACCGAAACATCACCATCTTTCCTCAACACAGCCGGCCGCAGACCATTTATCTTCTTTGGGAATTGATCCGGCGCGTACAAGTGCTCATCAATTTCGCTCTTAAATAAAGCTTATTTGCCGAATGATATATGGTTTCTTGGCCTGGACATATGAATGTGTGTCCTAGGTATTTCTCTCTCAATTACAAAAATGAGACATCATACGGATGTGTTTGGACGCATAGGGTTGCTCGGATTAGCTTAGTTCGTTTACATTCCCGGCTGTCACATTTGACAGAAAACAATCACTCATACCAAATCGGAGGAAGTTAACACCCCTTTGCTTCTTTCTATATATATAGATCGAAGGCACAGGAAATTGGCATTATACCCGTAAAATACAACTGAGGGGACAATGCATGTGAATTGACATGTCACTTTGTTCTACACACGTACATACTTCTACTACTTACACTTCTTTCGTGGATCATTTGTCAAAATCAATTCATCTCGTGTTTGGGGTGAATTCTTTGGAATTCGTTCCGTACCTTGTTGTATTGTAGAATGTTGAACAAAATTCTTCCAGTGAATCTGGAGCAATAAAGATCACCGATAATCATTCCGGTCGGTGTGGCGCGGCAATGTGGCTACCGAACATGAGATGTGATTTTCAAAAAAAAAAAAAGGTTGTTTCTGTCCAAACCGTGGACTATATCATTTATGTAGTTCAAAGGAAATTAAATATCAAAGTGGTTTCATGTCATCAACTGGTTAATGTGAATGGGTTTTGGTTTTAGGGTGGGGAATTTCTGTATTTATTATTTTTATAGAACTTGAATAAAAACATTTTACGGTACAGATTGATGGCTCGTCTTTAAGTTGAATCGACTAGATTTACTACAGTTTTTATGATCGATGATGTATTTCCATCAATTAAGCTGATATTCATGCCTTAGTAGATGATTCAGCAAACAAGTTTGTAAGGCCAGCAAGGCTAGCTTTTGCCTTTCGTTTAACTGAATCTCCCAGCTCATCAATGGATGAATATGTGACTATTAGAATCCAAGGCTAGTTTCTTTTCCAACCGATGGAATTAACATAATTTTTCTCACTTCTTAAGAAAGTTGTTCCTTCTGTCATTTTGAAGTTCAGGCACATTTGACTCCTAAGTTTAATAGCCAATCCGATGTCAATTGCATCCCTTAATCCCCACCACTATTCATATACAAAAAAAAAACATTTCCATCCAGAATTAATGCGATCTACTTTATGTCATCGCTTCCACTATGAAGGCGCCCCAAAATGAACATACAACTCGCCAACGCAACGCATAAACAACAAATTTTATTTTAATTAATTGTCTGGCACTATCGGCGGCAATTGGTGACTAAACGCACACCACTCCTTCACAGCAGCATTCTCTTCATCCATGATGTAGTTCCCATCGTTCGAATTTAAATTTCGATCCGCAATGGGCTTATAATTCATTGCGCTATTAATTGATATCCGACAGATCGAATGCGGTCATTTAATGATCTCAGCCATTAGTCATATGATGTTTTTAGACATCCAACATGACACCAATTGACATTTCAAAGCGAAGTCGGCGACGGCGAAGAAGACGAAGAGGCATTTCATTTGAGAAAACCTTACATGTTTGGTATTTAAATGCAAAATTTGAGGTCTTAGGACTGCCGTTAACACCATCCCCACCTTAGATGAACATGGGAAAGGCAATTGTGCATAAATCATTTGAGTGCTACCCCATTCTTCTTCACCCGCGTGTTTGATTTTTTTTTTGCTTTTCTCGTAGTTGGTCGCCGTGCATTTAGGAAGATGAAAGATACTTTACAGGACCAGATAAAAATTAAAAATTCATCTTTAATCAAAAAAAGTGTACCGTCTACTTTTTTTTCCGTTCTTTTTCTTGCTTATTTTTCTTGTACTTGGTCTTGTAAATCATTTGTGAAAGATGGAGAGAAACATAATTATGTACATACCCACCCACCCTCGGTAAGATTTTCATGGAGGATAACCTCGCATTAGCGCTTTAGACTACTCTCATCAGGAATCACCTCATTCTCAAACATTCGAATTGATTTTGTTGTTTTTTTTTTGCTCGTTTCTGTTTTCCTTTTTTTATATTTCAAAATTTATTACGAAAATTATACACGCGGCATTTTAAACCCTCTGCTGGCATGACCCTCCACGCTTTGCAGTATTGATTCCATATTTAGAAGAAAAGCACGAAAAAATACCTCTCCCTGTAAGTGGGGTGGTAATTATAGTAAAAAAAAAAAAAAAAAAGTTAAAAAAAACAACAACCCCCAACCACACTATGGTATGGACCTTAGAAGCATTGGCCAAATGGTCCTCTGGGCATAAAGTTTTTCCATCGTGACGCGTACTTCTTCATCCGTATCTGTTTGGCTCATCATCAAAGCAATGGGAAATGGAATCTACCTTAAGTGGGATGGGCATAGACACGGACAGAGCTTTCCCTGTCATATGCGCAAGGATACGTAAGATGGAATTTTTTGACATTAAAATCATTGTACATAAATAATGAGTGGTATGAGTGAATTGTTCCCCAGTCAATGCAATTATCATTTTTAATTGATCCTGTTGTTGATTTGAATGCGTATGACCGTAAGGCTAGTACCTATAGACAGTTGAAATATTCCTTGTATGTAGAGGGCAGTACTTTAGATGACAGTAACATTCCATTTGACCTTTTTACAAGATGAAGTAAAAAATGAATGAGACATTTCTGTCTTCCTTTTTGTTGGAGAGTCATCAAAAAATTTACGCCGAAATTAGGACAACAGAAAATTCTCCTAGCTTTATATGTTCATGAGAAGTCATTGCTTTACTAGTCCTTAAAAACAGACGATGGCAAGAATTATTCTCTGATTCCACGTATGGCGCAAGGAAAAAATAAAAATTTCAGTCAAGATTGCTGCAACAAAGTGCAACTACACTCGGAGACCTGCTCGCCCACTATGATTAATTCATAGACCAAAATCGTTGCTAGAAACAATTTGATTTTGAAGAATGGTTCTCTACACTCTTTCATCAGTAGACCACTATGACCTTATTGCCATTACTCTACCCTCGTTACGCTACACTTTAAGATTTTTTCTTAAAAAAAGAACGCACTGTATACGCTTACAACGTGATATATTGACGGTCCACTGTCTAAATGAGACACGTAGGTGGGTGGCCGCCAGTCAACAGTCAAGCGACTAACCAAACAGTGTCTAAGCGACAAATTTTAATGTGACAAATATTTATTGCAACAAACCGACTCATTAACATAATTGCAAGTAATTTATATCTTTGATCGAGTGCTGTGGGTTGTAAGACTGTCTGTGCCGCCACTGCGCTAAGTGATTTAGTTTTCCTCAAACAAGTCGGATGCAGATCGATGCTCATTGCCCACTTTTATTCCAAATTGTTGTGTGTGTTTCTAAACAAAGTCCTGTCGCGCCAGTCTTTGATGTTGCCACAGATCCTTGCACCTGGCGGAATTATATTCCCAATCGGTATGCATATAACTCAGCAACGGTAAGCGGTCAAAGGGATGCAAATATCCGTAAAGTCGATCCGGAGCCATGTCGAATGCAGATTAAGTTTCGAGTTGCGAATGTGATGTCTCTATAGAATGGAATGGCGCGCGATGCATTTGAACGTGTCGTAATTAATCACCAGCAAATCGCTTGTGGTTTTTGCACGGCTTTTGGCGGCACCTTTTTTGCCTGCTTAAAATCAATCGGAATCAAATGATTGGCATGACTATAAAGGCCCGGCCGCCACTTGGTATTTGCGAAACACTACCGAGTTAATCAACGAGAATTGTGTGTCATTAAACGCGAAATATTTGAATCGATCCCAGCTGAGAAGGACACAACAAAGTGAATCGGTAATTGACTAGCCTACAGTGTATTTACTGGGGCGGTTTGATTGTATATTTGTAGACGGATAATGAAGGCACGTGTGCAGCGAATTTCTATCCTTCAATTCACTGCCGCATTAATTAAGGTTTGCTTTCTAGAGGCACACTCGAAAAATAAAGTTACTTTGCTTCTTCAAGTGACAAAGGGTTGCGCGAAAAAGAATGCTGAAAAGTTGGCGCGCTGTCGTTGCGGCTCAAGTGCCACTCTTAGTTCATCTCAATCAAGGACTTGGAGCTCCTGATATTCAACTTTATCAACTCTGACACGAATCAATTGCCAACGTAATCCTTGTTTTTTCTACAGAAAAAAAAATGTTTCTAATTAAGAGACTGCAACTGGTCCTTGAAAGAAGTCCCCAAAAAGTATTCAATTTTATTTCATTTCTCCCACCACCAGCCGATATCTGTCTTCCGAGATATGCATACGTATCGCTTGACCATCCCAAGTCAGTGACAAATTTCGCTCCCATTGTTACAGCCTCGTAAACTTGATCGACTGATGGGGCCCATTTAACGAACACTAAACCGACAGCAGCCACAGCGGAAGACTCCTCTCCATGACCATTTATTAGCATAATGGCTTCGTGTTATTAATACCTTCGATTTCTTTTATCTCAGATTGTTCATGTCGATTCTAATTGACGGTCATTTATATTATTTCAGACTCAAGACTATCGATAGATTGATCGGCCGTTAACAAATTGCAAGCGAACACAAAGAAAATGAAACCACACATGGAGATGACCGGCGGCCTCGTCCTGCAACAGCGTCATTTGTCAATATCGATTCCTTGCTAGGAGTTGACACCCACGCACTCATCGATTTACTGAGAATGCATCATCCCTAATCTTCCTCCATTGACCCGGCATCATCGCCTGTTCCATGTGGCCGGATGTGAAACTATAAAAGAAACTTTAAGTGCTTCGTCATAAATTTTGCGCAAAGTGTTGCGCGTTTTAATTGATAGCCCAAGGCAGGTCGTTTTGTGGCCATTGCACATTTTCTGTGCCGTAAATTCCAACTCCTTCGCTATAGTTAAAATGTCATAACGGATAGTGGATACTGGATAGTGGATACCCTTATGCCCCATCCGTGGCGTAAATGTGGAAGGAGCATCGCATCACATCGACGTCGTCGTTCCTATTTTTGCACGCGCACTTGCACCATAGTTAAGCAGATTTTCGGATGCCATGGAGACGACGATGATGCACTGACAAACTACCAAGGAGTCCATTCATCTTCCGAGTGTGTTAAGTAGATGCAAATGATAGCGTTAAATATCTTCGAGCGTCGGTCGTAAGGTGTTGGATTAGCTGCTCAATGGCGAACGAAAGGCGGAATTCCCAGTCCACACCGGGCCAGTGCAGCTCGTTGATGATCTATCGATACAAATTAATCTAGTCAGTTTTGTTTTTAGGTTCTGTACAAGGGCTAGAGACACCTAAAGAAGTCGAAGCCACATCGGGAAGTCGATGCAGTTTTCTTAGGAAAATATGCCACAGGCTGACCGAATTTGTTATGTTGATGGTTTATGTATGGGAAACGGTGCTTAAAGAGAGATTGATCGTTCAATGTGTTGGCAGTTTTTGAGGAAAAAGTCTTAATTACATTTAAAAGTTTGAGTGGTGTTCCAAAAACTGCAACAGCTCTAGGAGTAGCTGTCAATCTAATTTCCAGGATTTTCGATCTTGCGTGTGTTTAGGGCGAATGAGATAATAGAAAAAAAAACAGTAGGAACTGTGGATAAATAAGCATAGCGATAACGAAGCAGAATTCGTTTGCCAATGGTTTAGATGTAGCCAATACATGAACCTTTGTATATTTTTAATTTACATATTCCGACTTTGAGTAATATTCAGGACATTTTGCTTAAAGGATGAATCAAAAACACCAGACCAGGTACCAGACACCAGGTAGTGGGCAACTTCCTGTCCAAAATACATATGTAAGTTGTTGAATCAACGCGGAAAAATCACGTATCAATTAAAGCTAAGATATTCGACTAGCAAGGACTCTCTGCCTTAAATAAATGGGTGCAAATGAATTATGGTCAACTTTGGCCACTCACGTCATAATTTCTGAAGCGACTTTCTTCTATTTCTCATCATTTCGAAAGAGGAAGGTTAGACTACACCGCTTAACGCCGTGGTTTAGTAGTTACTGCGTTGGAGTACTCAACGAGAAATCTAAGTCCCGCCTCTCGTGATTTCCTGACAAACGTTCAAGAGGAACCAACTTAGGAATAGAAGAGAGGTATTAGCAGTCTGATTGTTTGTGACGCAGATATCTAGTGCAGGTTCAAGCCCTGCCACAATCTCCCAGTCGATCCTCTTCAGATGGGCTTTACTTCTCAATTGCCGGATGCGTCGACGGTAAATACCTATCACCCATTGGCAAGAGCTCCTTTTTCTTAAACTTCCAGCCCGAGTTGATGAAAAACAACAAAAACTGAATCAGCAAAGGTGATGTTCTTTAGTATGGTGGCCCTTGAAGCCGAGTCATGAATCAGAATGCCTTTCTCAAAAACACTTAACCACAAAAGACGCACATTTATCCTTACCCCCCTATTCCGTCGAGGTGGACCTCAGTCTAGGACCTTAACCTAGTATTTAAAAATATTTCTGTCTGCCTAGATCTGCACTTTTAATCACTACGCGCCTTTCGGGAGAAAAATAGGAAATTATTGCCGACACATCCTAAGTTACCCCACTTTTTAATCGCTAATTAATGGAAAGGAACTAGTTCAAGACGTTGGCACGTAAGAATTCTATCAGTTAGGCATGAAACCTAACTATTTTAACAAGGAGTATTAAATGGTTTTGGTTACAGATTGCCTTGATGCTGTAAAAAAAAAAACTTTGCCAACTTGCAAATGTACGAATGCAGCAGAAAACATGGATAATCTGTTCTGTTCAATAAACATTTATAAAAGAAATTGCAAACACCATACTCTGTTGTCTATACTTTTCATCATCGTCTTGGAACATTAAATAGAATTAAAGGACATTTTGCAGGTCAATACACATTAAGCTTATTACAACACACTCTTAACGTAAATGGTGTGAAATTGTAAAAGATCAAACAAATGTACGAAAACGAAAGAAGTAAAAAAAAAACATCGTCTGACCTCGCGCACTCACCTCATCACACTTTCAATCAACGCTACTCACTCATGCCATTTTGTCTGAGCGCAAATTTCCAAGAAAGCCCGGAAAATCATCACAAAGTGCACTTCACGACCGCGTCGTTCAGCCACCTACTATATAGCCAAGCCACCCACCAAAGGTTCCTCCATAATGCACCTACCTACCCCCGAACCTAGGCATTAACATTAACAATTGCCAACAACAACAACATTCCAACTTAGCTACGTAGTACATTGAATGTCTTCTACTCCCACAGTTTAAATCTGCAAGTTATCCATGCACACAACTCTGGTGAACATCACAGCGACGGCAAGAACGTCTCCTATACACCCCCGATCCAACCCCCCGTCGCCTTAAACGCAGTAAAATCAAAGGAGGCGTGGTGTAGAAAAAACTTTTGCATCAGCATCCAAGCAAAGAATTCCATCGAAGAGAGATGAGACAAAAAATATAAAAAACAAAACGACTCCTTTCGTCTGTCGATTCCTGCATAAACGGAAAATAAAATGAATCCAAGAAAAAAAGGAAACACTCAGATTAAATTGGTGTCGTTTCGAAAAAAGAGAAACTCTCAGCTCGCTTAGTTGTGTAGTCCTCCTCTCTTTCAGTCTCTTTCATTGTGTAGCTCTTCTGTACTCTGAAAGGGGGGGGGGACTGTCGACTACGACAACGACGATGACTCTTATCCTGGCTCAGTTGGGGAAATTGAGTGCGGTGCATCTGTACAAAAGAACTTAGGGATGTTCGAAGAAATGCGTACCTTTGTGGTGCTCTTTGTGGCTCTTCTCTGGAGTTCAATTGAACTGTGGTGACGTCGACACAAATGGAACCTATGAATACTCCCACACAGGGAATAAGTTTATTGAATTTTCGAAGCTGGATTTTATAGGGAAATTTATTCGCTCTGCGATGCAGATATCTATTTATTGCACCCCATCAAAGTAACGGTCCTAGGACTATACGTAGTATAATACAGACTAGGTATAGAGCTTAAAAGGAGTGCGTAAATATGTACTTAAGATTCTTGGCGATTTTGGGAGGTTTTGAGGCTGAAAGTATCAGCACTATCTTTGGAAGACAACAACATTGCACAGGGAACGATCGGAAACATCAATACCTACAAGTACAATTAGCAGCTCAGATTTCAAAGGAACAGTCAGAAAATAGATGATGAAATATGTTTTAAATAGAGACGGTACTAAAAGGTTTCTCAGATTTGCAGTTAAAGCTGGTAACGGAGCTGGCAAAAAACAAAACAAAATTTTGAACAACATTACAGGAAATTATTTGGATCTGTTTTTTTGTCGACATACTCGTGGGTACATATGCTAAGGACAGGATATTTCAAAAAGAAAAGTGACCGAATTTTTGAACAAAATGCACAAGCTTAGTCGGATTTTCACATGAGCGTGGCAATCGCCGTTTTCAAAATACATTGCTAGTGCTAACGGAAAGACCAATTTTGTTTACAGATATACCAAGTGGCGGTACCTGAAGACCTGTCGTCATGGTACCAAAATGTTCTTTCCGCTAGCACTAGCAGTGTGCCAGCAACGCAACGAATTTTCGGTTCGACATTTTTTTAAACTAGTCTGTAATCAAATTTTCTGTTAACGAGATATGAGCCAAAATGGCAGTAGAAACGTTGGAAGGCTTTGCAAATAAAAATTCTGATCAGAGTCGGTGGATGTCAATTCAAGTCAATTTAAAGAAGACGAACTCCCAGAGATGATACACACAGGTTGTACCTTAAGAATATAGAGATGATCCCTATTAACATCCTCCCTATTCAGATACTAAGGAATTTACAAGAAGGATGTGTTGTTATGACGATAAAAAAAAAAAGCCAACATCAATAGCTATGCCAGCTGCGATCCCCAGTTGATCCCCACCATCGAGATCTGGCCGAAGGGAGTGCGACTCGAGGATTCCATTGCAGTCACTTTGCAGAGTGAAGAAATAACCTACTGCTCCTTACAGGCAATATGTGCGATCAGATGAGAATTGTGTGGAAACCTCGTAACGAATGTTGCAAAAAGAGCTTCGAAGAACCGTCTTGTCTTCTGCGAAGTTTGTTTCCTGGGAGTTAAGTAATAAGTTTTTCCTGTAAAGGACTTTCAATATGGCTTATGATGTAAAACCCTTAAAAAGACGTGTTTCGCTTCGGGAGTCTAAGATCTCCTAGACTTTCATTTTCGATCATGTTGCTTGCTCCTATTAATTTTTTCATGTATTACGATATGATGCATGTTAAGGAAGCACTGAGCTTGGACTGGACATTTTTGGACAATCTACATAGCTCCTCCAAGTCGTTCCCATTGACTCTAATTTATTCTGTTCCTCAACTGCACCGGCTCCTACTCTTGGGTGCCAAGCGTTAATGAATACTTAATATGTACGACAATTCACTTCCACCATTTCAGCAAATTGATTTTGACATCTCAATCGTTTCCTTTAGGAAAAAAGCGTCCTTAACGTTTGCTTTTTCAATCACTTTAAGTGCCTACTGAGAGTACCCGCCCTGCCGCCAAACTTCAATAAGGCCATTTGCATGCATGACAATCGACTCCGACCTCATAAAGTCATATTGTTATTTCGTAAATATTGAAATTGACATTCACACAATCGGCAAAATGCTAAAATGCGACTAAGTACTCCACACATACGCACGTACACAAAGCACAACCCAATGAAGGAGAACATGACTAAAGGAGCAATAAAAGATGCTCATAAAAAAAGACAAGGCCGCCACCCCTTTCAACCCAAATCTTGTGGGTTTTCTGTTTTCTTTTTTTTTTCAACAAAAAAAAAAAAAACTGATTTATTGGTTTGCTTCATCAAACTGTCTATTGTTATGCTGGAGTTCATATAGTGATCTCATAAAATAATGGAATTGAATATGCCAAAGCATTTGAATGTCATATCCTGAAAGGGGATGTGGAAGCGACGACGACGTCGCCTCGCTGTGGGGTGGATTTTCGTTGAGTCGAAAGAGTTTATCTCATCGTCACTCCGAACAGCGATGGAACGAATTTTGAATATCGATAGAGGCGCAGGGGAGCACTCCCGCATGCGGAAATTTACATATGGCTTTCTCTCAGTTGCTGCCGGGACTAGAAAATTTATTACGAATCCGGCGCCGTTCCCATCTATCGACAGCTTTGCTTTTCTCATCATGATTCAAAAAGGATATCTGGTGAATTTTTCTTCGCTCTTAGCGCTGCTCGGATGATATAGTGAAATTTTGAAAGGATGCTAAATTTTCGAATGCCACAGGGCTAAATACAACATGCATAGACCGCAGTGAAACACTCAAAGTTATGACAAGGTGTATAACTGTAGACCATCTGACGAAAATGACATCATTCGTCACTCAAAGTTGACATGCATCGCCGCGGGTCACACCTTCATCTAAATAACTAGATAACTATTAATTGTCCGCATGCACGCATTTCAATCCATCTATGGCGCGCGAGTGGGCTACGAATATCAGAATGTCTGATCTACTCCTTGTGTTTGTGTGTGTGTGGTTCAGAAGTGCGTTGATGTCCACTCCTGCCGAACTTCATTGCCTTGCACATAGGGACACCTCTAATCGGATAATATTCATAATTATTGTTATTATCATTTTTATTATTTGCTTGCTTGCGTGAATCAGTGATCCAAATTAATTAAATAATTAAAATTCCGCACCTTCTTTGTTCGGAGAGGGGCGGGGATTGGGCCATGGACAACGCATAAAGTTCCATCATTAATAACATCATTTGTCAACGTGGTCTTTGTCTCGCATTTTATGGGATAATGAGGTCCTTTTTTTTTATACACATATCTACGAGTATATTTAGTGTGTAGAGGTGATGCGTGCAGGATAGGCCTGTTTGCGTTTCTCATATGAGCGGCACAGGACAGCGGCGCTGATGAATTGCCATCAACAGGAGAAAGCTCATGTGGCGCTTTCACTCCTGTTGGGTATGTCCAGAGTAGTTCGTAGTACAAACCATTTGGCGATGAAAATGAATGTGGATGCATTACGAGTGATTTGTATCTTTTGAACACGAAACAAATGCAAATTAATTGAAAAGGTTTTAGTTATCAAAAGTTCTCGGAAGTACCTATGTTTGACCTAAATTGGAACTGTGTTTACCATGTGACACTTTGCTACAGAGAACATACAAATGTACTGAGCTAAGCGATAGTATTCGCTGTTCTTTAAAAAACTAAAGAACTTTGGAAAACCCTTACTTGTAGCTTGCTTAGAATTGGTACCGTACCCCTAAGGCTTAGAGCCGGATTTCATGTCATTTGACCAAGTGCTTACATTGTAATATTTTGAGATGAAATATGAATAAAATGTGAGCCAAATGAGCATAAGGGCACAGCTTGCAAACTCTTGCTCTTTTGACTAGTAGTCTAGACTAGTAGTAGTAGGAGTCTCACACTCGTACGAACAAATACCGCTCAGTTTTTTAAAATAACAACGCATATTGAATCAAATCACTTCATTACTTCAGAATGCATGTGTCTGTGAAGCTTTAGGATTAGAATGTTTTCAAAACTCTACATTCCATACGTAATTTGAATACCATTTCACTACCAGACATCGGCCAATTTTGCAAGCCTAATTTACATACCCCGGGCCGCCACCACCACTCGCATACTTTATCTTATCACGTTGTTTTCTGAATCAAAATAAAGGACTTCCATACTACACCGACAATGAGTCAATCCAAGTCATTAGTATACAGCGGGGAATAGTTTTTGCTGCTGGAAATTTGCCAACCTCTAAAATCAGATATCAACTTTGTCAAACAATCAATAAATAAAAAAACGCAACGGCATTTGCCACCGTCTCGAATCGAATTAGCGTGCCGATCGACAATAATTCGTTCCACAATGGCGCTATCAATAAAATTACTATGAAATGTTGTGTGTATTTCTTTGGGGTTATTCATCGATAGCACACGAAGGACCTGACCCGCGCCGCAAGTCGATTGAGTTCTGCACAATTAAAAATCCATAGAATTGACCTTCCGCCAGGACTAGTGTGGCGGTTTAAGCACTTATCGAAACTACACAATCTTCAAATGGTCAATCGGACACGCAAGGTATGTAGTATGCTCCTGCCATTATTGTGGTGACGCGACAAACGACAACGGTGCATAGGGTTCGCTTACATTTCTCAGTCAAATGTGTTTTATTGGCTGCAATGCAATAAAACATAAATGTATCGTAAATTAAATGTCACAGCAAACAGTAACCCTTTGTCAGAACGAGAGGGTGGTGATCATTATCGATATTGTCAGTCGATAGGGTAGGGGCGCACAATGTCATAATTTTCTACCCACTTTGTTGGTTATTACTCGTATATTCGCATTAATCGGTGGCGTGAATTGATTTTTCTTTGTATTGAAATTGGAGGTGATTTCTACACGAGGAATGAACAGTCCTTTGGGGAATTGGGGAAACATTTAATTAGGTTGTAATGCCCGTGACACGACTATTGCAATTTGCTTGAATTTAGAACGAAAAGCACGTTTAAACAAATTTGAAGAGAAGGACAGTCCTTCAAATCTCTCCATTTGGCGAAAAATGTTTGCCTAAGAGAATGCTATCAGTAAGAGGTCTTACAAAAATCGAATGTTAAACACAAAATATTTTTTAGACTTGATTGGGATTAGGCTTTTAGAGCTTGAAAAGTACCACCTAAATTAGTAGAAATCTAACCAAACCTTGGGAGAGTCTTATTTTTTGCTGAAAAGCAGCAGAGGCACACAGAATCCCAGTGTTCTTTCAAAAGTACAGCACACCCAGCACAAGGCTTAACATATTCAACATTTTTGAATTCCAACAGATCTAATTAATTATTCACCTCAAGGCCTACTAAGTTTCTGGTCAATTTACTCTGTTTTCATTTAATTGTATAAAAAATAATTAATACACATTTATCTTTCATTTATAAAAGAAAAAAAAACTTCAAAGATACACCACAATCAAGTTTTACAAATATTTAATTAAGAAAATATTTATTTGAAAAAAAAAGAACTACAATACCCCCGAAATGAAACATACAACGCATGGTAGCAAACATTAACACCCCTTCAAAAGGTAAACGTAAGTTCTAGTGGAAAAGGGATCAAAGGAATTCTTTAAATAGTTTTAGGTAGAAAACTTGCCTATGACCATGTAAAATAGCGCCTGAAGATGTATTCTTTCCGTAGTACACTTTTTCCAAACACATGGACTTTACTTTTAATCTCTAAAAAACAGTCGGTACGTACATATACGTGGCTAGTTTTTATTTGCATCTGACAGGAAATTTGGGAGATTTTTGTTTAATTAAACGATAGAAAGGTAAAAGCTTCTAAAGGGATACCCGGTGCTATTATTTTTGTGTAGTACTAGTAGGGTTTGAGAACCAGGGAACGACGGAACTACGGTAGAATGATCTTAGAAGGGGTAGTTAACAATTATAATCAAATACGAGGAACTGTAAAACGCAAAAAAGGAGATCACCGCGGTAGGCTGATTGGATTTCTAAAAGCTACGCCACAAATTATTTTTTAAGCAGTTCATTTTAACCGCTGGAGATAAGGAATCAGATTTAAAAAAAACTCGTATTGATTGTGATTCTCTTTCCAATTTTCAGTCTTGTAAAGTTCCACAGTGCAGTAGAGGCTTTTAAATCCGGTTTCTGACTTAAGCTCAGCTTAATTGTAGTACGTTCTTAACATTGAAGGGACTTGCAGTTTGTAGCCATATCCTCATGGCGATTATTACTCTCCGACATTTGGCAGACATTCCCGAGAGGTGGGACCGTGAAAAAACGTTTTTATGTTTTCTGGGATCCGAATTCCGAACCTCCCGCTAACGCACTGACCACCGAGACAAGTTTAAATTAATTTATTTTTCAACATCAATAACTTTACAGTCTCAAAGTTGGCAGCAATCCCACAATTTGTCCAGTGTGTTTCTATTTAAAGTTTGGACGTTTTGAGTGTGCTCGCATTGCTTTCAATATTATGGACCAGTACCCTTGTGCTTGTACCAGAGAGCTAAAGAAAACTATTTTCGACTAATTTCTTAGAATACCTTCAAGAGACGTTTCAAAGAATCATAATTTATTGGAAAGCATGCTTCACTCATACGAGTATATTTCTTTTGCAAATTTGAATGATTTTTTTAAAAGATGTGTTCTGAGATCTTGAAAAACTTATTCATCGCGTGATAGCTTCCTCTGTTGGCTGGAGTATTTTCTTAAGCCCTTTTCAATCATATGATATCGGTTCCCACATCAATACCAACACATTTACATATCAAAACTGATAATTCGCACACAATGCAGTAAACAAAAGCATCTCTGAGACGGGTCTGTATAGAAAAAAAAGCATCACAACTGCCAACAGGCAGCATTCAAATGCCACAAATTTTCTTGCAGAAGCCAACGGTCAAAAGAAGGGTTGAAACACCAAAGTTCCTTGAAAAAGAATATAAATACCCGGAAAGATGAGAGAAGCCAAGTATGCAGAGGAAAATCCCATTTTTCCCACACATAAGAATACCACCCTCTCAATTTCCAGTATCCCTATGGACAAACACTTTTCGGATAAAAAGACAACTCAACTCCTTTTTACAGAGGCAGGAAGCTGAAGAACAAGAGGGACCGAGGTAGAGGGAGAGAGGGAGAGAGAAGGAAACAGAGCAACCTTGACGTTCTACAACATTCTTTATCAAGACAGTGGAAGCAGCTACCAACCGGGGTGGTGGTGCTATTTTGAATCCCTTACAGCAAATCAAGCAAATCCTTTTTACACACTCTTGGAAGTGAAGTTTGTTTAAGGATTAAGTGATGTGTGTACGGTGTATGGTGGCGGTAGCTGTGATGCGTTCGTATGTGTAGTTCTTGGGTTTCCATTGCCTGGAGGCGTCAAATCGGAAGAAACCCATGCCATGCCATAACAAATGACTTCAAAAGGAGATTTTCAAGATTCCGATAACCGACAACCGGCAAAAACGGAAGCAATAGGTATGCAAATTATCCTTTAGGAATAGATATGTGTATCCTGATGTGGGATATCTGTGGATACGATTTTTGTTTTTTTGCGCATTTTTTTTTTTGAATTTTTATTGATGCTGTTTTCATGATGGTTTTTTCGTCCGCCCTTACTTTTTAGTCAAAACCAGGAGCATGTGTGTCAAATTGAGTATCAATATGCTTTCTTGAGTCTATGGGGAGTGTAACTGAGCAGAAAACGTTCTTCTGTCGAAAATGCGTGCGGTATTATTTCGTATTTAAATAAAGATTTGCGCCATTGATTTATGATCGAAAGATATTAAAATTCTGCAGTAACTGTCTACAGGATAATGCTGCCGCAAACGTCTGTGGGGTGAGGTAATGTGTGACATGCGTAAGCCTGTTAGAAAGTGATGCATTGTTTGTGTTCATATGTATATTGAATATATACATACTTCAATATAGATACTTATTGGCTTGGGTCTTGGCACACTTTGAAGCTCAATTTTTTGACAGCACACTGAACTCAACTGATGGACGCATCCATCCAGATAATAGCCACTAAGTTGTGAACTTTTCCCGTTTGCTCTTTGTACATTCCACTTGTCTATAATCACCCATGGACAAAGCCTAGTCCGCCGTCGACTAAGTTCAAAGGCTGGAGTCCTTATTAATTACTTGGACCTATCCACCGGCAGCCTCAGAAATGCTAAAACTAACTTATGAAAGAAATGATCACCTATAGCATGAGCAAAAATGAGCAAACAAATTTGTCTTGAAGTTCGCAGCTATATTTAGCATAACTACAACTATTGACGTGAATTCAAAATCTCTTTCACATTTGTATTGTACGACCAGTCAACTGGCTGAACTGGCTGATTGCCAGGAAACTTTTTTTTTACTTGCGTTATTTACATGTGCCATGCGAATTCTGTTCAATTAATTATTTCTACTGTTCTCTCCGGACAGCTAATGGGAACTATTTTCTACTCGACTACGATATGTATACGAATGCAAATGCGGCCACAACCTTAATACTCATCAAATGCAAGGTCTACTCCTAGGTGTAGTTGATGGCGTGCCTTCGTCAAATAACTGAGGTTAACATTTCGTTTCTATGTCATTACATTAATTACTTTATTAATTTGAGAAAGTGTTATACACACATTTTTTCATATTTCATCAAAAATTAATGTAGTATATTTATTTGCATGTACATATGTATTTTTGTGGCGTTAAGTGGCACAGAGCATTGCGCATTTCCATTTTAATCGCTAATTATCACGTAATATCCCTTGAATGGGCTCCTAGTTACCGCCCAGCCACCCACACTTGTATTTAATTAGCTGGTGGGGGTTGACTCTCCCCCCCTCCGAAGCTCCTTGCCATGCCTTGCCTGACCGTTTTAAATTCAATTAACCGGAAAATCACTTTCAATTTGTAAAAATCTACTTTCACACTAGATAATCCACCCCGCATATGTCCAAAGGATTAACCTTGATGTTTTACAAAACACCAAACATCGAGCGAAGGTGATGACGGTGGTGGTGGCGATGGCAGCCCAGTTGAAAGGAAAAAAAAAAAACGCAAATCCGTCCAGCAAACAGACAAATTAAGCTTCCCCCTAGTGTGCAGGGCAAAGCATCGAGAACCGAGCCGCCTCTGCTAAATGGCCACTGGAACATTATACGGTGGTGATGATGCGTATGTGTAAAAGGGGTGCGTTTTTTGCACTCCTGTGTGCATTGTGTATAGCATCGACATCAAGTGAGAACGCGAATTATCCTTTCGCCTATCGCTTATGTGTCAAAGGACCACCGACAATTGTTGGTCTTGTTTTCCAGTTGCCATCATCGTTGCGCCACCAAATCAGAGTAACACACACGTACAAACAAGAGCAAAAAAAAAAAAAATCTAAAAATCTAATAATGAAATATGGAAGTGGGTTTCGGGGAAAATCCTCGAGAAATATGTCCTTTGACAGGATAATAATATTATTTTCTCTGTGGCACTATAATAAATGATTGAGATGGGGATGTCAGCGTGCCTGCCTCTGCCTGGGTATGTGTGTGTGGTGCAAGGAAATATTGGCGTTAATGTTCATTACCGGATCAACAAGAAAAATCACTTTCTCTGGAATGATGGGCTGGCTCCCTGGGATGGGGGACAGGATAAGTAGGTAATCGGCATGGAGAAGCACTTTGATCTGCTTGTATATGTGGAGTTTAAGAGGGAATCCGATAAATAATGATGCTCATTCCAATTGTATTGGATCTAATGGCATCACCTACCGACGATGTGCGGAATTAATGCAATGGTGATGACATGCTGACAATGCGTGCGTATTCAGGATATATTTATGTACATAATCATCTATTATTTGGATTGGCTTTATTAAATGTTTTATTTTTGGGGCTACAAGTCGCTTGAAAATCAATAATTTCACCGGAGACAACTGTTTATGAAAGTCGAATATCCCTTTGTTTCTGGAATCACACATTCCACTACTCAAAGTCCTTGGCGTAACGCAAAACAATGTAAGGAGCCGTAAACTTGTCGAAAACTAAACAACCCTACTACGCCATGACATGTATGGTTCTTATGTGGAATTTCCAAAACAATAATTATTCCTGTTCAGTTCATTGTTTGTACAGTCACCCCATACCCAGCACATCTACGCGGATATGTGGACCTTCTACGAGTACATTCGCCTCTAAACAAGTATAGAGCATAAATTGTGATAAGATCCTTTTCAATAACTATGCACTTCAGATTCAGAATTTCCACCGAATGGATGGCGCTCCTTCTATGATGAAATTTATTCCTCCGCCTGTGTCGGTGATAGATTCTTGAAATTCCGGCAAAATTTTCACAAGGACCCTCTCCAGAATATTGAACAAGAATTTTCGCTTGTTTAGCGGATGTTTCTGCGCGGAAATGATTAACAGTAGTTCGAAATCTTTATAGATCTGCGGATGATGCTTGGATTTGTTTTCATTGCTTCTGGCGATAGATATTTTATTGATTGTTGTGTGTTGTTGTGATCTTTGTAAGAAAGTATCTATTGGGACGGGCGGGGTCTAAAAAATGACGTTGCAATTATATTGCTATCTGCAACCAAATATATCAAGTAGGAAACTGATTGACTATAAGCCAAGATTTTACAGCACTGTAAAATTTTCTACTAGCCTGTAGAAAATTTAACTCTGAAGCATAGCATAGCCTTTAAAAACAGACAAATGCTACATTGATTAACCTTAAACTATCGACCAAAACGAACGCATTAGACAGAATACTAGCCATTGACAGATAGCGCTATCAATCCCCAGGCAGACTGTTGCTGAGTCAAATCACTAACGAGTGATACGATAGATATAAAGTAAGTACTAATCAATTGTTGCATAGCAAAATCTATTCAGTAAATATAGAAAACCTTATGAAACTCTATCAAAATATAAGGTATGAATATGCGACAGTTTTTGGCCTCCATTGGGCGCCAATTTACAATGACAGTAGAATTTTCATAACCTTCCTGGCAGGAAAGTCATTGATTTGTACAAAAAGAGATTGTGTCACCATAGCTCACGAATTGTCATGCTGGTGAACTTTTTCGACGTTAACACTGTGCCAAATTTGTTCAGTGAAGCTTCCAACAGGAACATTTAAAATAGAAGAAATGTTGAACGGGAAATTGAAAATTATTCAACTTAAGAATGTCTTGACTGCAAGAAGCTAAAATGCAATGATCTGGTTAAATGTTAAAAATGGACAACAGAGTGAGAGTAATGATTGGTATGCCAGCCCTTGGGTAAGTGGCTAGTCTTATGCTTATCCCACTGAAACATCTTATTTCTCATCAACAGACACTCCAGTACATAAATCATGTTTCTCCTTTCATCTGTCTATAATTATCCATTCACCCCCCTTAAAGTTTCACTCTGTCGTAATATTATCTCATCCCCATATAAATTACACTTTGATATGAGTATCTTTTCCTTTCTTTTGCTATTGATCAGGACACTAAATAATTGCATTTACATCATATCATCGACAGAGCACTCATCCATATTCATAATGGCCAAGCCATTAAGTTCAACGACGACGCCGAATGACGGCGACGACAAGAATCATCCCTTCTTCATCCTTGATGTGGGCAGCAACACATCTTAATGACCCATTCGAAGTTGAAATCATTTATTATGAATTATTGAAGAAACATTATGTATACGAGAGATACACTCTTATCCTTCGATTAATCCTCATAATTTATAGTTTTTACTTGGGATGTAATTTCACTGTTTGTTGTTCGGTTTTTCCAGAAGAACGCCTTCCTCCCTAATTATGTGCAGAATCGATAATCTGTTGCCAATGCCGGGTCTATTTATTTCTCTCAGGATGAGTATTATTTATGGATCTTGGACAAAGTGCTTTGCCAAAGATAGGGATGCTTTGGTCACTTCACGAGAAGGCAATAAACTGTGGGGGCCAAGTCACTATGACACGATTGCCAAAAGTTTTCCGGCCGCCATTAGCAGTGAGCAATGTGTTTGCTATCCGATTTTAATTGCTTTAACGACCTGGCCGAGCGCTAATGAGGGTTTTGCAACAGGAAAACCAAAGGACACCACGACGACTCCTTGCCCTTGCAATTGTTTTCAAAGAGCAAACAATCATCAATTATTACCGACATACCGCAACGACTGACTTGCAATTGTTTCTATCGATAAATCGAAATGCACGACAAATACTCTAATAAATCATAAATTTTGATTGCAAGGAGGAAGAAGAGTCCTTCTCAAATAGAATCCCAACCAGGCTATGAGGAGACGTTATTGATTAATAAATCTCTTTGAATTCAAATTGATTCAAATTCTCAATGGATTGTGCGAGGACAAATGGCACGTCGAAAGGATAAGTGTCATAAATCAATAGATGACCAATAAGTCCTTTGTGAATATTCAATGGGATATCTGAATCGGATGCTTTCCTTCCACAGCCCCATCGGAGAACTTTCATTAAGGATTTCCCTACAAGGAATTCAATGATATCAATCAGAGGAATTCGGTATGATATTGAAAGCTTTTTGGGGTTTTTCTATTAAGAAGAAGGAAGGGTAACGAAAGGAATGGGAAATATACTTTGTGATGAACGATTGTTGTCATCAGAGTAGAGTGCAAGTGGTTTTAAATCGCTTTAGTAGCCTTTAATAGTGATCAGTCCTTAGAGAGGTTAAGAATCGAGACTTGTCCAGGGAGAAACTGTTTTACACCGGACTGTAGACATTAGGTCATAGTCGAATGGATATTATTGATTCCAGAACTTGAGAACATGCAGGAAGAAAATAGAGAACGTAAGCACTTCGTATGCTGCGTCTACATCCTAGACTTAGCAGATTTATAGATCAGATTGATCACAAACCACAACTGAACCAGATAAAAGAGCACCTTGATATCACTCCTGTTTCTGCTCGGGATCCTTTTGCATCGGTAGTATAAACAAATTTCTATCTGTATCTGCTGATTTTGAGGTCCAAAGTGGGTAGCATTTATGCTGTATCCTTTTACCATTGTTCTTTCCTGCAGCTCTGAAGGTAAATAACAGTGGCATACTCGCGCAATGAACTACGCTGACGGCCACTGATTCCACGCCGAAGAAAGGGTCTCTGTGTACTATGTTGCACAGCCTGAGCATTGAGCTGATAGATTTGATCAAGGACCCGCTGATAAATTAAACATTGTCAGACAAAAGGTCGAGAAAATATCACTTGCTTTACTCAGGAAGTATTATCTCGGCCGACGGTGACACTAAACTTAACATAGGTAGCAGAATCGGAAAGACCAAAATCTGGAACTTTCTTAGAAGATACTTCGCACATTATTCAAGAATCTTTCTTGGCTGAGATTCGCAACATATTCTTAGCAATGCAGTCAGCAGAATACAGAAACTTGCGCACATCCCTGAATGCATAAAAAGCGATTATTACTTCGCTTGTATTTATTTAGTGTCAAGACCAATATCCAGTTTAAATTAACATATCAACACCAGCAGCCCATAGAAAGCGTTCTTACAAAGTGGACGGATTCTAGATCCACATGCCACTCGACATACTGTAGCAAATTCGTGGAATCATACATATCCTTAGAATAATGAAAAAGAAAACATTTCATTGAGAATCTTATATTTGCATTTCGCATATTTAATTTCAAAAACTTTTTAGCAAACAAAATTTTAAATTAAACGAGGGAACGTTGGGGCCACGGACCAGGGGGACGGGAATTGTGGAGAAATCCTAAATACATTAATCGTACGTAAAATATGTATGCATAAGGACTCGTAATGTATGTACAAATAGCAACCCCTTTTAGCCACTCATGTTTATACTAACAGCAGCATCTCGTTCTGTATATAAAAAAAAATTAAAAAAAAAAAAAAGAATTACGTATGTATGTACATACATGCATGTGTATAGGGAAAAATGTGTGCTAGCTAAAATTCAAAGAAATAAAGTTTCAATCCTTTCTTTCGTCTCGCACATGTTCACTAAACAAATATTCGTATTTTAGATCCTTTGACGTATTGCATTTAAATGTTTTATAATAAATTTTAATAAAGAGCACCCCGGACGGATGCCCAAACACACCCTTATCTACAGTAGTACTTACAAGATGCCACGAGTACCGCTAATACGTCGACCAACAATTTAAGAAAAATTTACGCATCCTTAAATATGTTAATTAAAAAATTAACTCGTATTTTTTATTTTTTTACTTTTTCTTAATCCGTTCTTCTTTTGTATAACTAATTAGATTTGTCAGAGGGGATATCACAATTATCTGACTGTACCATGTCGTATAAAAATGTCCTTCTTTCATATTTCTTAGAGAAAATAATTATGAATGCGAGTAAGAGCAGCGGCCGCGGTTAAAGTCACATGTGTTCTGGGTGCTTGGTTAAATAAAATTACGCTAAAAGCGCACCACACAAACAAGGATTTGGATGTGCCACACTCAAAGGAACCGAGGGTAGAAAAAAGGCATTCCAACAATATTTTCACGTAAGATAATCTTTTGTAAGACAAGGACCTCAACCGAGTAACCGAAAAAATGCACAGTTTAAAAAGATGCTTCACATTCAGAAGCCACCGAGGAATACTATTACAAAAAAAGGGAAAAAAATGCGCAAACAGGACTAAAGGACTCAGTGTCACCGCCTAAAGGCGATTTGCGCGCGTATAAAAGTCGGAATGTACATCCTTCGCAGGTAAGCCTTTATGTCAGTTATTGTAAAAAATTATGAAAGTATCCTTGTTAACCGCTTGGCTACCAACAAACATAGAAAAAAAAACAGAATTTCTGTTAAGAAGACGCAAAGTGAGCTCCAAGAGGGATGCCCGCTTTGAAACCGGATAACACTCTTCTTTTTTTCCGGCTACCATAAAAGGATTACACTTTTTTTTGCGGATTCTGAAAAATTCTTTACTTCAAAAGGAACAGGAGTGTCCCCCCTACCCCCATCTCTGGCACAGGTAGGTTAAAAACAACTTTGTTGCTCATTTAATATTCATATGTCGACCCTTTGGTAAAGAAAGTTGTATTGTGATACGTCAGTACGCGGAGATTACGCACGATTCAGTTAATGTGACCGCAAATGGAAACGTTTTCCTTTATCTATCTTATTATCCAGCTTTTCTTCCGCCCAGTTCCAGGACATACATGTATGTATGCATGCAGTAGAGCAAATTAACATTCTCGCTGTGAGAGATTTGTGCATCTCTGCGGCGAGTTCTCATATTAATTTCCTTCCTTGTAATGTTTATCATTCCGCAAGTGCAAATTAAATTACAATCCTGAAATTCTGGACTCTGACGTCCAGCTTTGTAGACGCATAAGGGAGGACAGATGTAAAGTGATGAAATTAAAATTTTTATTCGTGTGCTCGAAGGTAGACTTTGAGAGGGACCTTTACACTTTGTACAAGCTGCGGTCGTGCGGATTAGATGAGTGCCAGATGAATGATTGCCGGTACAATGAGGTTTGAGAGTCTTATCTGACATTGCAGTTGGTCTACGTTTTGCAGATCCGTCAGATTTTTTTCAACGTGATTGGAGATATTTCGTCAGTTCAACAGAATAACTTACCGACATCTGTCCTCTTTTCGAAAGCACAAAGTATCTCTCTCATGCGCTCCTGTTCAATGGAATATTTCAATATTCTAAATCCAAGACTCTTCGTTGGCAATCACTTCAAAAATAAAATCCTGGACGACGGCGATTATATCCACTACCCCCACCCAGAGGCAATTATTTCCTATCGTTTCAATCATTTCTCGGCCGACATGCATTTCCCTACTTTCATTAGAACGAGGGAAAAACCAGTTGCAACACCACCATCAGTTTTGATAAATTGCTCAAAACACTTTCTTCTGAACTGAGCCACACAACCGCTGAAGTATGTCCTCAGGCGAGAAAGGATTCGGTGTCACCACTGCGATATATTTTTTCTTTTCTTTGCGCAAAAAGAAAGAAGAAAAACGAAAAGAAAAAGAAACCGAAGCTCAACCTAACAAAAAAAAAAAAAATTGAACGAGTGATAATATTCAGGAGTTGTAAACCCTTTGATGGATCCTGAAGGAAAGCTCAAAGCCGATTCTTCTACCCCCATGCGGTTTTCATAACTGTTCATGCTACACGCGAATACTGCTTCTGCAGTGGTTTCTTAGCATTTCTCGTTTTATTTCTTCACTTCCTCCATTCTGCTGCGGTATTACTTCGAAAAGTATCAGCAAATACACAGAAAAAAGGCGAAATTTTTGATTTATTACCCGACAGCTCACTTCACGTGAATACGCGATAAAAGTCCTCACCACCAACCCCCATCCCCTACGACGTAAAAAAGAGGAAACCTCACACATGAACAAGACTGTTTCTTTGTATCCAAACGTGGACATTTGCACGACCAAGTTCGACGATTCGATTGCCGAATTGAGAATTTAGGAAGCCGAAGAAAGTTAAGGCGGGGACCCCTTCCCTTCCCTAACCCCCTTCCCTTCTGGGAACCCCTGCCCGATATGGTGAACGATTAACTGCCGACATTTTCTATGGAAAATTAAAGGTTATGCAAATTGATGTTTTGGAAAATAATGTACGAGTGGTGAAAGTACTTGGCAAGGGTGATTGTGCCGTGCCGCCCGACTCCATACATACATACATACCTACTTGTACGAGTATGTGCTCATTTCGAATCGAAATAAAACCAATTTTAATTAAGGAATTTATGGAATTAATGGCGTATTTATTTTCGTGTGCATGTCCCTTTTCATTGCAAACATGCGAGCTGTACTACCATTCTGTTACTTCTACTCTTCTCGGGACATGTGTGAAGCAATTAAACAAGAATAATGGGAAATGAAATTATTCGCTTTGAAATTCGGTACATTTGGATTTTATAGTCTTCCAACTTCCTCCCGCCCGGCCCCCCGGAAAAAGGGTAACTCTCAATTAATTTGAGACAACTACAAACTACAAGTCGCATATGCCTCAAGGACCGGCATCGCATTAAAGCATAACGCACTGCTGGGAATTTATGACGCAAGTTATTGAAATTACATGTACGAGTACGAGTGTAGGTATCTGGCAACTCCTCCAACTATCGATTACACCTGAAAGACAGGCCATAAATCATGTGTTTTTTGTTCGTCCCCAAGAGGACAGGTGGTTGGCTGCTTTGTTGGCCAACACTCCAAGGATATGTGTGGCATATGTCCACTCACGATGGCGGCGCCTATGGCCACCATCAATTGAACACAAATAATGTGACACGAATACGAATTTCTTTGTGCTTCGAGCTCCGATGGCTCGTTATTAACTGTCAGTCGACTCTAGCGATGGCGGCGGCGACGACCGGGCAAATGCGGTTTTCGAATAGCTGGCGACTGAGCCCACCAACCAACCAAACGACCAACAAAAGGATGTCTAATATTGTAATCCCTAGAAAAGCCTGCTTAGAGGGTGAAACTCATGCTTTTCGATTCATAGTAGAATAATAAATTTACTTTAGCTCCAAGGATATTTCTTTCCTCCCTTCATTTGGCCTCCTTTCATTGAATACCAATTTCAATTATTTTTTAGCCAAAAGACGAAGGAGATACAATCTCTCAGAGACGCTGTGTCCCCTCTCGTGCTGTCACAAGTGATTGTGACTGTGTGTCCTTCATCAATTAATTTGTTTTGCAAGTAATACAACTCGAGCGTCCTTAATCCCCATTTGTGTAAGTGTTGTGTTCCTGGATATCTGATTTCGTCGTCATCGTCGTCGTTCTCGTTGTCGTTGTCGTTGTCTTCTTTTACTAGAAGAATGCCAAATTCTTTTCGAAAGACACGATAAATATGCTCGCAATGAAGTGCTGACTGACTGCAGAAGGACTTGTTCGATTCAAGAAGAGATGAATTGGTCTCATCGGTGGAGTGGATTTCTTTGGCTAATAACGTTTGCAAAAGGATGAATTGATTTTGTCGAATGTTTACGCTGGCCGTGTTTATCTTCGTTGTAATTACGTTCATTTATTTCCTTATTGACTTCGGTTGCTCTCGTCCTGTGCCTCTGGGGGCGGCCGAAGTGAAAAATCGACTGACAAGGACCAACAATCAATTTCGTTTGTTTGCCACCAGTTCTGGTATTTCTTGGACTTCCTGGGAAAATTACTTTGACTTAAGTTAATTAATCTCTCTTGGCGTCCTTTTCTGTTGAGCAGCGTAGGGTGACTTGACTTGACAGAGGGGGTGTGAAGCGTGAATAAGCTCCGCTTAGAGCGCGTCGTTTCCTAGTAAACCTCTTAATTATTGATGATTGCCGAGAAGTCAGAAAACGAAAGAGAGAGAGACAAATAGAGACAATTGCATAGATGCCAGACATCATCTGACCGAAAAGACATTAAAAATGTACGATGCTGTGTTGTCAAAAACGGATTAGAGTCTGAAGAACTTTGAAAAACTCAAACAAAACTTCATTATCCTTCATCAAATGTTGTGCTGCTGTGTGTAAGGACAGACACAACACATCCAAGGCGAATGACACTCCAAAGTATACATTTCATTTCGGATGCCATAGGTAGTACCGACCAGCAGCAGACATTCGGCAGAGCACTGGAATTTGGATATGTTTTGCGGATGACCACCAGTGTCAGCTTCAGCTTTGTTGAGTTTCGCCTCCATCAATACACACAGAAACTTCGGATATAATAATTGTAAATCATAATCGTGTATTCCGTTTGTGATGGCTTCGTTGAATGGCGTCGTGATAAATTGATTAAATTGCTGTTTTCAAAGAGGTACTGTGGGGGAGGGGGTGTCATCTTTGTTACAGATTTTCAGCAGGACACTGATGGATATTTAGATAATTAAAATAAACAAGTTCGACTTAGCTAGAGTTTATAAAAGCTTAGTGATGGACCATGATTATGGTACGAAAATACGCATTGGATAGATTTATGTACATATGTACATATGTATAGGTTTCCGAGAACTTTTTCAAATCGAATTGTTAAAATTGAATCTATTGCATAACCGCCCGATAGACCGTTCGGATTGCCAGTAATTCCCAGTGAAAGATGCTGGATGGGTCCGTAAAGCCATAAGGATGGGGATATACAAACATATTCCCACTGTAACCGCACAAAACATCTTTAAACCGTCTTCGAACATATTTCATGCTTTTGCTTTCTAGGATTTCGAACTAGACTACACACTTAGTCAGCAATGGCCTCCAAAGTCCTACAGAGGTTGATCATTCAAGGGATGTCTTAAAGGCCTTCTCCAGCTAAATCGGTCTTATGATGGTCGGTTTTAGCAGATAGACTTCGTAATCCCTGTACTATGGACCTTGGGAGCATACACCCGGTTAATCCAAAAACGAACATGGAAGTGCTCTCCTCTCCACTTTTCTGCGTAAGTGTAAATTGTAAAGTGCTAAACCTCTCCATCTGCCGAATCAATCAACCTTATAGCACATATCGTCAATTAGATATGAAAAAAAAGAGGACCGCTAAAACAGCGCTATACAAGTTAGCTTGAACATTTGCATTTGTTGGTTCCATATGAACCATCGTCCTGTAAAGATTAACATCCAGCTTTTGAAAGCAAGACGACGCATATTTCGAACTCTGAAGGATATTCTTAGAAAAGTTAGTACAGCTTCTTACAAACTACATGAAAATCAAAACGCAAGTATGTGTGCGAACCGTATACTGTATCCACACCACCCACACCCACACCCACAAAGTCGTTTACATCTGCCAATCGCTATTGGATATCGAACGGCATGACACACAGGTGCATTGAGACAATTATTGGTTTTCCAATACGCGCACACTCCACTACCAGTTCAATCGGGACCTGCCCAAGTCATTGAAGGAGAGAGTACCCACCGCCCAGCGCCATGGGAAAAGCAAAAAACAATGAGAACAAAACAAAAAAATGTCGAGAACCAAATGCTACCCTAAATCTACGATTCCCCTTTTTCACTATTTCATTATTGTCCCTATTAGGGATACCGAGTGCTGTGTGTTCTCCTCAGTGAATATGGTAAATTGGAAAAAATTGTTACCGTACACGTTTTTTGTGGCTTCTCTGAGGAAGGTTGGAAAAAACTGTCGACTGGATGGATTTTTTCGTTGGTTTTTTCTGTCGTTTGGTCCCTCTCTACCAGAATCAGCTTACGAGTAGCTACCTACACATGCTCTTGTGGGAATATTTATAGCGGAAAATAGAAAGCAGGATCGCTGGCCGCCACCCATTGGGAGATTCATGGTGCGCTATGCAGTTTTTTAATTGACCAACAAATTTATTTGATTCGTTAGACCTGCTACTAGTGTACGGCGATGAGGACGACGAGAACGACGAGGACTAACGAACAGCGCCCGTCGTTCCGGGATCTGCATGCAGGAAGATATTGCCCAGGTTTGTCCACATCATCATCTCTGCTATTGCCATTTCTACATAAGTATGCACGGAAGTAGTACGAGTACATATGTATGTATATGTATGTACATATGTATGCGCTTCGATAGAATTTTTATCCTTTTTGTGTGAAGGTTCAGGATGACGATGATGTGGAGATAGCGCTGAGGCGTTGTACATGTGCAAATTTGTTTGCTGACTGCGAATTTTTGTGTGCTGCTGCTACTGCTTCGGCTTCTTTTTCTCTACGTCGTCGTCGTTCTTCTTCATTTTTATTCTGCTACATATTAGTTTGCACACAAATCCTTATACAAAGGATGCAGACTAATATACCTAGTCGAAAACTGTACAAAAAGGACCCCGAAAAGCAGCAGCACAAAAACTAAACAAGCAAAAACTGTTTTTGAATATATCGACTTTGGATTTCACTTTGACTGCAAGCGGCACGAGTAGGTGTACCTTTTATGCATCCTGAATTTCATTAGAGTCAGAGTGCATATATTGAATGACAGAAGCATTAAAGTCGAAATCTTCAATAAATTCTAGAGTTGGACTTAAGGGTAGTGGGGGAGATAGTGTATCTACAAAACGAAAATGAAATCCTTTCGATTGCACTTATGGTTCGCCATTGCATCAGTTCTTTGAATGGACGCGTTGACCTACGTTCAACATCCTTTCATCGACTGAATACCCCTGTGGATGTGTGTGTGTGTGTGTTTTTGCAGACAACATTTGAAAATTTATGAATGCGCCTAATATCGGCCTGCCTTTTCAGCCTGTTGCCGAGAACGCAGCAGAACCGTGTCCTTGCAACATGCTGCCACTACTGGACTCCATGTTGGATAGGGGGATGGGTCATCACATGTGAAACCTACCCATTCTGTGTTGAAATAACTTTCGAGACTTTCTCTCCACCGACTGAATGGGATGCTTTCTATTTGGCTGCATATTTAATACTTCATTACGAGGATGTTTTATGGTGGCTTGAATTGACTTCGTGCACTGCACTGCTGCAGTTGTAAGGCGAAATCGAATGAGATTGGATTTTAAATGATCCCAAATGGGTGCCTTTCATGCCAGAAACGCCTTTCAATGCGAAAGATAATTAAAAAGAAAAAAAAAATAACTTTTCCTCCACATTTTCTAAAGAATATGACAGCAGTTGTGATTTAAAATCAAAGTCAAGCGAAATATATTTCACAACTCATTAAGAGGTCCTTGCTAACTGCGAGCAATTATTCATTAACTCGGAGGAAACTTTGAAAATTAAAAGAAAAAAAAAAAACGCAGCGACGAATAGCTGTGTGGAAAAGGATGTGAAGCCAAATGTCCTCATGGCAATATACACAGAGTTCTCTCGCGAAACTCCTTCTGTGTGCATGTGGCACAACTGAATCAGTCAGCTAAAAATGTGGAGAGAAAAAAAATTTTTTTTTTTTTAAACGACTAAAACAACATTCGCCGTAGAAAACTAAGGACATGCCATTTTGTTCCCTATTCGTAGGTTTTGCATTTTTCTTAGCATGGAATATAACTTCATCATCACCCAGGACCATTGTCACACACCAGCTTTCGAAGCTTCTGGTGTGCAAAGGAGGCGAAAAAAATGGCTTGGAAAATCAAAAAAAAACAAGGAAAAGCGAAAAAACTGTACTCGTCCTTTGTTCCCAGTTAACCGCAAATATAAAATTCATAATTACGTTTACTCCGGTAATTAAAAATTATTGTAATACAGTGGGCGGCGCGGTGCTTACGCTCACGCTATCTACTAGGCAACGCGGGAATCGGGGAATCGGTTAGCAGATGCAGATGAAGAAAAAGGTTTTCTAAATAAATCCTTAGAATTGCACAAATGAGAAAGGGATATGGCACTTGAACAACAAAATAAAAATCTGCTGTTGTGGCCCCGTTGCTAAATTAATATTTATGATACAGACATCACTGTTATTGTTATATAGTATATTTATGTTCTCGTTTTTGTTTTGTGTATTAGTGTGTGTACAGTACACCACTTGGAGGATTCGTAGTCAAAGTCTTCCTTTTAGGTGCAATTTTCAATAAATCACACTCGAACCACCTTTGGCGCATTTAGAATGGAAAAAGGAACTTTATCCAGTACCACCAACACCACCACTACCGACCGACATCACCACAAACAAAAGGATATGCGAATTTTTTTGCCAGCGCCCTCTGCAAGATGGAAACCTCGTATAATGATGATGTTGATGACGATGACGATAATATCACTTGCATACAATATTAAAATTGGTTTTCAAAGGGAATACAAGAGCGGAAGACGATACTTAGTTGCCAGGATCCCAACACGCTGTAACACACATTCAAATGGAAGAAGCATTTATTCTCAGGTATTCGCGCACCAGCAAGGATACACAAAATTATCGCGAAATAAATTTTTCATCAATTCAAAGTTTTTTTTCTCGTTGTCGAGGGTGGGTCTCCTCAAGCTCATATAAGGAAATTCAAATTTCGAAAGATGGGGTGGAAACGAGACACATAACATGATGCGATAACAAAGCGCACCCCTGTCGGAATGTGTGGTGTGTATATCCTTTTTGCGTGTAAATTGCAAAATGGCTTTTAAGACTGCGGTTAATTCACGACAAAAAAAGAACAAGCAGTCTGTATATCCTTTGGGATTTGGCGTAGAACTGAACGATTGCCAATACTACTCGGGGTAGGGGATCAAAGTTCACACACCCATATGCCCCAGATAATTTAAATATGCATATGCCAAGCGGTAGTTCAAGGCAATTCAAAAAAAAACCTATATCTATCCCCGTAGATACGAAAAAGGGAATATCGATTGATTAAATCCACTCCGCTTTATGTCTCCCCCGACACTCCAGAGGCAATTCATCACTGAATTTGAATCGAATTTATTAATTAGCATTTTACAAAATTCTTCCATTCTTCGTCGGTGGCGCACATAATAAAACTTTCTGAATATTCATCGTTGATTTGGAGGAACATAAGAATTAAAATACAAGCGCCCCCCGCCCACTGCAGAAAACCCAATCAGTTACGACGACGACGTGCCAACTCTAAGAGGTATTTATTTTGGGGGTTTCCATTCAGGCGCGGTTCGGTTAGATGGATGGATAGATGTGATACGTGGAGCGTGAGTGTTTTTTGCTAATTGAATTCATTATTGTCAGATACATCCGACATTTCAATTTCCACCCATCACTGATGGGGTACAAATGCAAATTTTCCCTATTTCGTGTCTCCTTCGAGTCCCAGATTTATGTGTGTTTGTGTATATGAAAGTCAATGCCAGAAGACGTCAGGACCGACGACAACGACAACGAAAACGCCACCGACGACGACTAAGACTAAGACGAAGACTCAAAATCTCAATAATTGGAAAACAATAAAACCAGGAATTTTCATCATAATTTCGTTTGTGGTATTTGATTGTTTTGCGTGCTGCTGCTAAGTCCTTGCGCCCCGGTAAAAGGTGCGAGAAGTGACAACGAGCGCACAATACCCAGCAATTGTGATTCCACAATGAAACATTTTGATTTACTTCTGTGATTTATTCAAATGAGAGAGTATTTCAATTCTAATGCGATTAAAAATATTTTTCCCTCTAAAATATTTTATAATTCAAAAAGTGGCTGTGGTAATACTGTCTCACTCTTAGTGTAGGAGCGCCAGTAGTGACTATTTTAAATGGAAAGAAAAAAAAGCAAGGGTAAGACAGTTTTTATGAATTGTTAACGGTGTTTGCAAGTATATGAGGGTTTGTATTCACTTGCTTGAGGTTTGCAGTATATTCATAAATTTAGATAAATTTTTACTTTAATTACCTTAGAAGGTGGTGCAATCCAGAGTGCATCAGGCACTCAATCAACGGACGTCGACCAGTCAGCTCGTTGAATGCTTTCCTCCATACCCAAGGTTGTGTTCCCCCCGTCCGTCCAAAGTTCAAATAGTCCAATCGGTGATAGCATCACTCCGAAACCTACACAACACAGTCTCTCTTTGTGAATCTATTAGCTTCGCGACTAAGTACAAAATCGATTACCCGAAGATTTTCGGAACCCGAAACCCTACCATTTTACTTTTCACATATTTATATAGCCTCCAGTATGAAAATGAGCTTCGTCCGAAGAGATGATTATGTGTCTAAAACCGAAGTCATTCTCCAACTTCTTTATTTACTTAGGTTTGGTGGACCTTGGCCTAGACCAACAAGCCTCTCCATTTTGCCCGGTTTTTAGCTACCTATGTACCTCCAGTTGCGCACTTCAAGTTGGTTGAGGTTTCCTTCTACTTGTGCGCGTCACTTTATGCGAGGACGTCCTCTACTGCGTTGTCCTCCGGGTTAGATTCGAAGACTCTGCGGGCTGGAGCATTAATGTCCATTCATTCTACGTGTCCTAGACATCTCAAGCGACTGATGCGCTATCGATGTCGCTGTACAGCTCGTATATTTCATCTTCAACTTATTTCAGACAAAATAATACGCTCTTTAAAAAGAAGCCAATAGATGGTCCATGCTTTACTTCCTTCTGTCGTCGTTTAGTCGTCCGTATTGCTAGTTTCTATTTCTATAGTCTAATTAAATCGAAAGGGACCACATCTGGGGAGTTAGCTAAGGAAGAACTGACTACACGTACTTGCCACTGTGGCCATGCAAATGGACTCAAAACTTAGGGAAATGACTTATACATTTAGGCATTTAATAACGCAGAAAATGTAGAAAAGATTAGCTCCTTCCAACAAACGGTAAAATAAACGTTATACATCAATGTTTACGATGATAACCTAGGTGGGTAAGAGGTAGAACTGCCGAAAAAGGGAAAAGTACCGTCTAAATTCCAAACATCCGAAGTATACTGGTCTTATGTGGAGGACCATGAATCGTTTACAATGAGCAATATTGCCCAAAACTAATTTCCACGAAATTTAGAACAACTCAAAACCAACTAAATCTAATCTAACAACGACTATCAGCCCTCATGATTGTACAACATTCAACAACTATGATTGTACACCAATTCTAACATCAATTAAAACCTTGTTCTAACTTCTAAATTACAAGTTCATTAAACCGAAATCATAAATAAACGATACCAATAACATTCATGACCTCACGCGACCAACATAACAAATCCCACCAGCCATCACCACCACCTACACAGCCGCCGCCCGCCCCACTTACATTGTCGGCATTTCCATTCAAACCATTCAACTAAAAACATTCCAAATTGAAATTATTAATAAATTATCAAAGTACAATTAATTTTACACATAAAAACCGAATTAATTAATACAACGACTTTGCCAACAGCAAGAGCAACAGCAGTACCAACAGAACATCCTCTCTATAGTCGTTCGTCGCTCCATACCAGAACATAACATGCATTTTGGTCCTTATCGGCTACGCATCCACGGGGTGAGAGCGGGTGAGAGCAGTTAATTTAATCCGATGAGGTCATCCATTTCATTATTACGTGTTTAATATTGCAGCGAATATTAATGGCTGAATGTTGTTCAATCCGAGGCCAGAGTGCGAGTGCGTTATTATTTCGCCAGAACCAGAACCAGCAGCCAGCAACTGTCCAACCGACCAAACCAACCAAACAACCAAACAACCAAACAACCAACCAACCAGCCAGTCCGACAATAATATTAAAGCCAAATAATATCCATTTAAAAATAAAGCCAGGTAATAAATGTGCAAATAAAATTAACACGGTAAAATCAAAAAATTACATCACCCGGCTATTGGGGGCCACATATTAATTGAGTTCTTTTCGCCCTCAAAGTGGATTTTATGTCAACCGAACTTTGGAGCGCCACACGCAGTTGGCAGAGTCCCTGTTGTCGATGATGGTGCGGCGCGCGGTGCGGTGGCGAGGTGGTCCTTTATTATTATTTTTAAAGCCATTCCAATGGTTTTTGGTTTGGTGGGCACAAATCAAATAAACATTGAACAGAATTTAATCAAAATATTAAATTGGCACTGCATAGGTAGAGGAACAGAACCACCCCGTGCTGGGTTCTTATTTCAAATTGAAATACAATGACGTGCGGATGGCCCAACCCTCCTTCTATTGTGAGATTTGAAAAATTGCAACATATTTTCAAAGACGCAAGATCGTGCGTAAGAAGTTGAAACAAACAATAACCACCCCATGGCCCACACTCAGTTAACACAGACATCCCACAACAAGAGGGTGGACGACTTGAACTGGTGTAATGGCTTATTAAAATTCCTCGCGAAAATCACAAGGGTAATCGTGCACTTATGGAAATTTCCTGCTGCCAATGTCCCACACCTCCAAGGACCGCCAACCGCCATCAACTGCCGCCGCCACCGCTGTCGCCGTCGCCCGAGATTAATGCCACCAAAAACATTGAGAGGGGGTGCAAAGAAAAAAAAAAACGCGAGACGCCACAGGGTTGGGGGCTGCTGCCATCGACGCTACTACCAATTTTTCAACTCATTGAAGTGGAAGCAATAATTGATTATGGGATACGGATTAATCTCAGCTAATAAGAAACAGATACGAAGAGGCAGTAAGAATGGGTGGATAGGTTGCTAAGTCGCTTTGGTAACAACGCTTGAAAAATAGATTTACATTTACAATGTTTTTTTTTTTTTTTGTCGGTCTTATTATTCCCTAACTACTTTTACATTCGATATTGAGAGGAAACATTCAAATGCGAGAGGGATGTTCCACAGGACGCCACGGCTTAGGACTTGCGGTTACTGATTTCAGATGATTTATCTGTGCTTTTAGCACGAATTTGCATATCCTCCAACAAATCCTGACATCGATGGCGGTGGGGATACTACAAAACCCGAAGGAATGGAACGTGCAATCTACCGGAAAATAATTTTATTAAAAAGAAATTGAAAATGTCGTTGGGATAGAGTAGCAAATTGAGAGTCCTTCTGCATCAATTTGATATATAGCCCGGAAAGCAATTGCTACAATTATAAACGGTTCGGATTTCGTGCGCCATTTTCAGTTCGGCAAAAAAGTAAAGTAAAAATATGCGTATAGAGTGTGTGGAAGGGAAGTTGCATTACAAAAAAGACAAATTCTGAGATGTGGATCAAAATATTTTCAATACACTAGATTCCTTCAGAGATTCAAAATGAGTCAATGTTCATATGTACATATCGTAAATTTGGACAAATCAGTGCCCGGGAATAGAAGTTTCAAGAGGAAGCTTCTTAGTCCTGTTTTCAGATGCGGAATTAAACTAGAAGTCACTTACTTTTCTAGGGAAAATATAATACGAACTACATGAATGGTTATGAGAAACTGCGCCTTACCCTACGTGAGCGAATATGTAGTTGTGCTCTGTCAGCAGTCAGAATTGCAGTTTCTTGAGAGCTCTTCCTGATCTTTAACTCTCACATACTGAAAAATTAAAGCTACTATAAATTAAGAGTTGAATACGTTCTCAAATAACGGATCAGCCCATTCACAGAGAGCCAATTAAATCGAATCTACGATTTCATTCCTAAACAAAAACACAAAACTCCAGACTGTCATGATTATTTCAAATTCCACACACGACTTCCTTAGCTCATCCTAATCCATCAAACATCCATACCAGCCCTGACGATGATAGCCTTCCGAATGACAGGACGACAGAATAGTATTTCTTTCTTCTGGAAGGTTTTTTTTCAGAGCGGTTTCAAACAGCACTCCAAAAGTACACAGAATATTAAAATGATACAATTTTTGGGCATCGAATGAAACGAGTAAGAGAACTCTTATCGGGAGACAGAGGGAGGCAAAACAAATAATAAATATTAATAACGTCACATATTCGAGGCACATCTACGTTTGAGGATTCAATCTTCGACGACTACGACTACGAATGCTACTACGACGACAACAACCACTGCCGGGATAAAACCATTACTCATACCTGGCGCTACTGCCATGCCACCGCCATTTATCTCCACATGCTTCAGAACATCTACCCGGACCCGGAGCAACCCCTTTGCACCGCTGCGCCGCCAACACACATCAGATGTGACATGTCATAATTTTTGGATCGAACCAAATCGTATGTGTGACGTGTCTGTCATAACTCATCACCGCGTGTACATATGAGCGGTGGGCTTCGATTAGAATAACAATATCAGTCTTCGTCTTAATCCCATTTTTCTCCGCATGGAGGTTGATAATGATAAACTTCCTGTGCTCCTCATTTATTTTCGTTGCGGAACTATCAATAGTGAGAGACGTCGTCCTCGTCGTCCTCGCCGTCCTCATCGTTGTCCTCGTCGTGGTATTCATCCCTCGTGGTCGGTAGAAAAGAATCAATTTGTCAACGCGGTGTGGATGTACGAGTATTCGATTTCGAATGAAACACACCCCTGTGTTATACTCTGGTCACACACGACATGTCATTAAAACTATAAAAGCGTCTTGTTGCAGGCTTTCACTTACTTTTATGACTCATACTGTCCCGTCTTATGGGAGCAATTCCATGTGACGGTCCTAATAAATGTCCACTAACCGAGATGACGATATTGAGACGTAAGTAGAAACGCACTACCGAGCCATGTCATAAAGTCTAATAGTCGTAAATATAGATTTACGTTAAGCAAGCATCGAAATTAGGCGAGGAGTAACACACAAAATTGCCACAGGATACCTTTATTGATGATATAAATTCCAATCGGAACGACATCATAAGTGACACCGCCAGAGATGCAGCCATTGGATCTTTATGACTTCTGCACATTGTGTGGGTAAGCTTTTACAACCAAAGCGGTCAGTGGTGGTGGTAGACATTTTCTTTATCGACTTTTATCAGGCAAAGCTACATCCGAAGACCTTTTAATAACTTTTTTTTGATTAAAGCAGTGCCTTCCCAGCCCTGGGTCGCGAATCAATTTTAGTGGATCGTGAGAAAGAAGTACGAGTAGGATCAGTTACTTACTCTTACAAGCACTTATCCATAACGGTTTTTAAGGCGCCTCAATGCTTTCCACGAATGCAGTTCAATTTCCCAAGACAGTTTTAACAACATAGTAAATGTTTTACTCCGACAACCTCTGCAGACCCTTTACTATTCAGGAGGCCTCCCAAGTCAATAGGTTTTCAACGTTTGTGACATTAGCAAAAAAAGTTTTGGAATTACTGGGCTTCGAGCTTCCTTTAGCTAATAATTAAGAAATAAAAACCGTGTGGGTTGTAGATGTCTTCCTTGTTTCTTTTTTTTTTTTTCTTGCTCAAGGCATTTTGTGAAAAGTACTCAAGTACTTCGGGGTTGCCGAGACAATTGAATATGAGCACAAGAAGGAGGCAAGCAAACAATACTTGTCATATCCTTTTTTTTGTGTACCTCAATGCCAATTGAATTGAATTCTTTAGATTTCACGTCACAGAGGGGATGATAAGTTACCCTCGCGTTGTAGGTTTTCCTCCCAGGCATAATTTCATTTTCAATTACTTCGCGGATTCCTGTTCTTGCTTTTTTTATCAATCGGTGTGATTGGCAACAACAAGAAGTATTTCATTTATCGTGGATGATCCGCGATCCTATCCCGCGGGCGTTTTTCTCTCTGTCGCCCTTTTGAATATAGGAATATGGAAAATTCTTTTGGGAGAAATTAATTAATGCAAAACTGAGGCAAACATATGGAGAAACATGGGTTTCCCAGAGTCGGGGTTCGTGGGTCAGCCACAGGTGTAGACTGCACTCGTTGTTCAGAGGTCAACCGATTTCTAAAATGGTCTGATTCACCTTTCGTCACTCACGGTGGAGCTATGAATATTGAAATATTCACACGCACCTCTGGCGCAGCAACCATCCATAGCAGTAGTATTTGTAGGATTCATAGTAGGCCGGAAGGATGTTCCAAATGGGGGGCTCGTGTTGATTTTGCTTGCATGCTTCCGCCGACTCTACGAATACGACCCCTGCCTTTCAATATTCAATTCAACACCGCAAATGTTAGTTAATCTCTGCACAAACTTGTGAAGCAGCAAAAGCCGAACACTTTGCCGCTGTACTCAATCCCTCCAGCCAAACCCACAGGAGCCGCACGTCACGTCAATGTACAGTAGCTTCCGATCGACGTGGATGTGTGTGCTGCTGCTGCTGCTGCCGGGTAGATGGGCGGTGAATCTGAATGTTGTTCTATGCTCTGTGCAAACAAAGGCATCAATTTAAGGTTAACCGATGTTTTCCCAATGCCAAAATTCCTGGCGCAAACATTCGCATTCTGTCTTGACACCATCATCATCATCATCATCATCACACCACCACCATCACCACCAGCAACCACGTATCGTACGGCATGACATCACAAATTCAATTCCTCTGCTGCCGTTTCTAGTACACAGGCGATATGTGTCGATATCCGGACCTGATGATGCTGGAGGAGTAGGAAATCTGCTAAATGGCAGGATTCAATGCTTCATAGATTACCGATTTTACATTTATTCTGAGAGTTTTCCAATGGATTTGTTCGGTTGGATGTCGGTGTTCCTAGCCGACACTTGGTGCAAAGAGGAAGCCGCATTTATCGCTGCCAACATCAGGATGTGGTTCCTGCTCCCTGCTGCCTGCTGCCAAACTCAGTGTTTGTCTGCCTACAGCCATCGATGATTGCTATCGACAATTTGGTCTCTTGTCGAGCATTCGATGGAGCTTGAATTAAAGTTCGCTTTAAAGTGTTTCCCATTAAATTTGCATGTGTTTCTGGAATGATTTTCTCCACCTCCGTGCCAGTGCTCCTTGTCATGGCTCAGGGAATACCTTGTAAGTAATTGTGCACGTGATACTTTGTGCTTTTTGTTTCGCGGAATCTCTTCTCTTTTTTTCTTTCAACAGGAATAATTACTTTCAGAAAAATCTATTTACAATCATTGATGCGTACGAGTATACTTGCGCTGTGCCTCTTAAAATTACGGTTAAAAAAGGACATTTCACAAAGATGCTTTGAACTTTCCGTCACCGTGTGCAGCGCGCAATTGAAATGTTGAGTGTTTTTTATTGCAAACAGTCGTTCATTTGATTTTTCTTATATTTTTAATTGCAGAAGCAGATCGAATAACCTCGGCTACGTGAAAGGTAAGTTGGCCCACCAACATCTGGAAGGATGGTTCAATTTAACTTTTTTTTTCCTTGTTTGAGTCTAGCAAAGTCAATTACGTATTTAAATAGAATTGTATGAAGCTTTGGGTTTTTATTCGGCTTTTTATTACGATATAAGCGTACCACACGATCGAGTACCTTGGACAGTCTTTAGTCAAGAGCGGCTCTGTTTAGAAACACGTCATGTAGGAGCATGTGCTATGAATAAACACCTCCGGTGCCTAGTATCTGCAAATAATTTCGTATGCCAACGACGACTCTAGACACTGAGAACATAAATGAACAATCAGGACTGTATAATTAAGCTGAAGCGAGCCCTAAGGAGTGGCGGGCCATTTACCTCAAGCACCGGTATCTGTCGGGATAGTAAGCGAGTCAACTCATCACACTACTGTCGAAGTATCTGAAAACATTTTTGCGCACTCCTTTTTTTCGGTGATGTAAATAATAATCCGTCCGAAGGAATTGAAGGGACACTCAACAAGATTGTTGGTGACCATCGATGATGTCTGTTTTTTTTTCTAGCGGTGATAAAATTTGTTGGTCACCTTCTCTGCATATTTTTTCAGCGGTTTTAGTAGTTAGATTGCATCTGTTTCGTCCTCATGGATATCCAAATGAAAGACGAGTTAGCCTTCTGAATATTTTTCGCAGTGACATCATGACTTTTGTTCCCACCCTGGCACTACCGGTCCATCTGCCAAGCTCCGAAACGTAATTAAGATTACTTCACGGAGCCTATAGCAAGATGTGGTGGTATCTCACCGGGCGACAAGGGGACGGGACCCTGTCTACCACCTGACAGATTTGATACCGCAAATTTTATTAGACCTCGATTAATGGACATCCATGACCAGTATTAAAAGAAGTCTCCGAGATCACCTGATCGTCAGAAAGATTTGTGTTCGGTTAATTCTATGAATGAAACAGTTGATCCTCGAATCACTGTGAAGAGGAGCAATTTGGTGGCAAATCGCACCCCTATTTCTTGAATCCTAGGGCCATCTGGAGTTCTATTCCTAAACGTATTCCTTATGGTTGCAATACAACAGGATAAGGAGATGCATATGAGGGATGTTCACCCGCCTAGTAAATGGTTTTATGGAATAGCTGTCTAACGCCAATTGGAGACCCTGCAACCAACAAGAAAAAAGCTCCAGCATTTGATTATTCTTGCAATTTTTATGTCGTAATGGATTTGTTGTGAACCCAGCCTTGTCGCATCATTACACACATACACAAATTTAGCGGCTCACCGAGACTCCTTCTACCATCCACAATTTCCCCTTCCCATCCCTTCAACTTGGGGTAATTTCCTTTCATTCTTAAGTGGCGTTTGAAACTTACACCCCAAGACATTGTCTACGCTGTTGCGTGATGGTGCGGTCTATATTCTTGTAGAACCACCATTTCTCTGGCATGAGTAGTGGATGGGAGGAAACAAGAAAAAAAAAGAACTTCAAACCAAAAATCACAAAAAAATGGGGAAAAAAACGAAAGAATTGCGATGGAACCCAAAACGGAATATCTAAAAGGAAATAAGGATCCGAAGAGAATGTTCTTCTTAATTCATGCAGATTTATAGCCCGGAGCGATAACATTAATTTATCGCTTTGAGAGAACTGAAGGAGGAGGGATGGTGAAAAGTGCATGCGATTTGCTATATTCACCCCCTCCATGCCTCTTACTTCGACGGTCATTTTGAATTTTTCTAGTAAAAAGCGAAAGAGAAAAAAAGTATTTTTTTAACAAAAAGGATATACCACATAAAAAGGGACCACGACCCACACTTAACAGTATCGAACCTTCTTGTTGGTTTGTTTTAAAAAGTTTTCTTCTTCTTTTGCTTAACACTACCAAGGGTTGAGGGCTTTTCATACCATTCTACTGTATGCATTTATTTATCCAGATTCAATACACACTGGTGCTGGATGAAACTTTTTCTAGCCACAGATACAGCACTATCACGAGGTCCGGCAAAAACCAAACAGAAGTTATTTCTTTTTGGTTGCTAAGATGGAGCACCAATGGCCATTTCGATGCCTTAGGATGGTAAAATGGTGCGGTTTTTGTTTTCTTTTTTTAATTAATTTTTTTTTTTATAGCACATTCTCTCTCTCTCATTCATCCGTTTTCGAAGAGGAAAATGAACAATTTTCAAAATCCTTCAAATAATTTTAAATATTTGATAGAGAGCGTTCGCCAGCTAGCCACAGGCAAAGAAGTGGAGGAAAGTTTTCTGTTTTTCGTTCGCTTCTTTCCCTCCATACCACCACCACCGCCGCCGGATGTGATGGCAATGTAATCAGAGAAAGGCACTGAATGTGTCGTCGTCAGTAAATTAGCACTTTTCTGGACACATTTTTTTTGCATGGAACATTTCTTCGTCCATTAAGATAAAATCGTTGAGAAAAAAATTTCCTTGGATGGGTGGGTGGCAGTAAAAATATAGAAGAACGACTAAGATAGATATTTTTTTTTTTTTTTTGTAAATCGGAAGATGGTGCATGCTTCCAGCATAGGACGCCACTTCTGCTGTACCCAGGGGTGTCGTCGATAAACCGCAGATAGCTGGTGGTGGTGGATAGGGTGGAGTGTACTTTGTCAATGTTTGTTGTTTCAACCTCGAAAGGGTTATTATTTATCCACAGGCCACTTTCACAACAGGAATCGCGATAAAAACTCACTCCACAACATCATAAAAACGAGACCATCGAATTTTAATCAAATCCATTTAATTTGCATATTCTTCTTCGACTTTCGACTCTGCTGCTACTCTCCTGTATACCGAGAGGGGCAAACAAAGGATAATATTTTTAACAGACACCCACCGGTGTTTGGTTTGCCTTTTATTACTCGCAAGGGAAGGGTTAGCTGCCATCATCGGTTGTGTTGGTTTGAGTTTTTTTTCCCAGTATTTTGATTAAGGATTAAAGGATAGTGAGGATGCCCCATCCCGATGTTCCTGACTGTGTACACAAAATCATCTAAGCCACTCTGTTTGCATTGACTCTTAATCGGGCGTCATCGGCGGTCCATTAGGCTCTTACACGATGTCGCTATTATTGAAAGTAATGAAATTTTCGATACTGTGGTCTAGAAGTAGGTAAACGAAAGAAAACTATTTTGTTCATAACAATGTTGCATAAATGCGATGAAGAATGCCAATCACATGGGTAAAAAGTTGTCATATTTGCAATAGAAACACGCAGAGTAGAGGATTTGTTGCCAAAAAGGTGACAAACACAAATTGTGGAACAATATTCCTCATGGTTCTTTGTTGGGCGCCATTATTTCAGTCAAAATGGGGCTATGGAAGAAACTGTAGTGCGGAGGTGAGATACGTCTACATACATCTAGGTGGTCAAGATGGTTGAATCAAATGAAGCCTGGAAATTGTTCCATTTTTTGGAGAGAGCTGAATAAGTAAGGGAAGATGGAGCACTGTGTTTCCCGTGTCCAGTTTTAATTTGATGCATGAACTTGGTACATTCAATTAATTACGTATACGCTAGAAAAACACTGACGATAGAAAAAAGCAAAGATGTTTGCAGAATATCGAGAAGCAAGAAAGTTCAAATTGAGATCGAAAGGAACAGAAACCAGCTACGACTTCATACATTTTTGAGTAATTTAACTAAACACGTCGTTCATCGGTCTGCTGAAAAGAAGATTACAAGCATTGCAGCCCAAACCACTTGTCCAAAATTCATAGAAGTCAATAGGACATCAAGTTTAATTGCAACCATGTCGCACACATCTCGTTTGATTAAGACTCGGTACCGGGTATACCACAGACACACCTACTCCTTGATTATGACATGCTCAACTCAATACGAAACGTTGATGACTCCGCTAACAAGATTTCAAATATGACCCCGGCATGCAGCAACTCCCTAGCCACTCTCTCTCCCCAGGGGGCCATAGACGAATACATTTACTTCAATACTGAGGGAATTTGATTGGGTTCTCAATTATTCACAGTTATTGGCGCATCTCACTTGATTGGAGTTGGCGAACACCACAGAACGTCATCAATTGAAGTTCTCTACAAAATGGCATCGAAACTGATTTCTGACACAACAACAACATGCGTCCAAGGAGTTTAAAGAAAAAACCAAAGCACCACTACATACGACAACGGTAAGCCACCGCACAGACAGACCATGTTTTTGCAGGATAATTGGTAAATTTACGTTGATCAAAATACGTAATTAAACTGCCCAAGGTGTAATCATTGTTGATAATTGATTTATGTTTACATCAGAGCATGTTAAACCCCTGAAGGAGTCAATAATTGAACCGAGCGAGGGAGGACATGGATGTACCTACGCTGTAGTGTGTGCGCGTTGTAATAACAAACAGCGCAACCCTTCAAAGATAACACATCACACACACGTTGGCCACATATAGTCCCACATAGACGACGTTTGTGGCTTTTTTGCACAGGTGTGTGGCGTGGCGTGGCGTGGTGGGGTGGGGTGGGGTGGGGTGGGTCGCCTGTGGAACGGCAATATTTTGATAGGATATCACAGCCAATTTCCCAATATGTGCATCACAGGTGGCTATTTCGTCGCATGTTGCATATTCACAGCCACCGCCAGCCGACCAATTGTTGATTTTCAATTTGATTTCGCTTGAAGAGGCTAATTTTTGGCCACAGACCAAAATCCGTGCGCATTGATTTATAGTGTACACCGACCAGCAGCAGCCTATAAAATAATTTAATTTGGGGGCGCTTTCTTCACCTCCGCCCATCAGTTTATATGTACTATGTGACCACTTTGGGACAAATTTACAAACAACTCCTCCTTTCGCAAATCATAAAACACTAAATCGAGGAAAAATCTTCTCTTTTTTTTGCAGATGAAACCGAAATACTATACCGATGCGTGATCCTTGATGCTTCCCTTGTGCTACTCAAGGGTGCGACAAAACGATACAATGGCCAAACGAAAATATATATGTGCCCTCAGGGTGACATGTCGTAAGGATAAGAAAAGCATTTTTATATTTGCCGCCCAGTTTCCTCTTTACGATGTTGTTAAAGGAATACAATGTAAGTGCTTTACTGTGCGGTGGTGGTGGTGGTGCGCCTTTCAAAACTAACAAGGACCATTTAAGGACCAATAAATACGCAATTTTATAGATCAACCATCATAAAAAAAAAAAAAAAAAAACAGAAACACCACCAACAACCAACTCTTAGCTGCTGCTGGGGGATTTAAACTAACACACACCAGGAAATATAATCGACCCCAGCACAGTTGACGATTATGTATGCTCGTAAAGAAATCGGAAAATGACACTTATTGCGTTTGTTGTTGGTCAACACCCGGAGGCGTTGTTGTATCTTGTAAAAGAGCTCAGATTGATACACAGCACCTCATGTCAAATGAAAGGATTTCACCTGACATTACCATGGGACCATCTAAAGATAACAAAAGTCTCTGACTCTCTAAAGATTATCTTTGACGTTTCCAGATAGTGCCATGATTCTAAAATGCTTCTAAACAATAAATATTGAAGATAACAATATAAATCACGTCCCCTCATCATCATTGGAGCATTGGATCACAATTGAGGCCTTGTTACTTGAGATTGTTTTCTGTTTTACTATTTATTTAGGCTCTGTTTACCCCCATTACTCAAGAAATGTGTGTGGATAGAGCTTTTAAATGCCATACGCAACAAATGACGTTTGTATGAGAGTATAAATGTAATAAAAAAAAATAAATCTGTGTTGCATTATTTTATCAGCCGACGACAATATCTACGCGTGTAAGATAACTTTTATCTTATTTACAGGTGAATACCATTCATCATTCAGTTAGAAGAAGAACGATGATTCAGGGTTTCATCACACAAAATTTCGAGTAAAAATATGAATATTACAAGTTGCGTAGTGGTCCTGACCTTTTTTGGTAACGAAACCTTAGAGATCAAGCATCAAAGTATTAAGAAAAATGGTTTATGCATCTGATACTGCAGGCACCGAAGTATGTGGTCATATGTATATTTGGCAAGCAATGTCTTCGACGATAAGATTGAAAAGTCCTATCGTTTGATGATAACAGATCACTATCTGCAGGAAACCCTCAAGGCAGAAGAGGATTAGAATTAGGTCCCCTTCTACTGCGTTTTCCTTCTAGGTTGAATCCGAAGACTGCAGGCCAGAGCATTGATGTCAACTCGCTCTATATGTTCTAGTCATCTTAAGTAACTGATGTGCAGTTTTATGACTCCGCCTTTGTCGTTTTACAGCTCGTATATTTCGTCGTTGAAGCATCTCCTCCAATGCCCGTCAACGCAAATGGGATCGAATATCTTACGAAGAATGTTTTCTGATATATTCGACAGTGTCCATGCTTCATCGCCATAAAGCAGGACTGGGATGATTAACCGAAAACCTAATCTGATATTATACGCAGACAATGAAAATCAGCAAGTTCAATGAGAGTCCAACTAGCCATGTCCCCATCTTTGGCCTCAATAAAGGTCGACGACTTGTTTAGTGAAATTACCCATTAAGTGAAGGCATTGAAACGGGTATCAAAAACCTTTCAAAGGTGCTAAAAATAAAAAAAAACATTTCCCACGACTTCGACTGTCTTTATCGAATCCTTTCCGTGGCTAAATTGAAAGCGGTGCATTTCAAGAGAATATGCATTCTGTGACCCTCGAAGGGTACAAGATCGTATCTATTGTACTTCGCGTCTGACAAATTCTGTTGTCCTTAGTTTCCCCGAAGGTACTAAAGCCTCCCCACCAACGACAAGGTGACAACAAGGGGGAGGGATTTCACAGATACGATAGCAGGGGTTTCTTCAATCATCTTGCCGCCAAATTGTGATTTCAATAAGTCGATGGTTTCGGTCGACGTGTTACCAGAGTCTGTTGGAATCACATAGCTTCGGATTCCATTGACCTGTTCAAAAGACCCGTCTGCATCTTATACTCCTAAAGGGCAAGATCCCTGCTAAAAATTTACCACGTAGTAGACGGACAGAGCCCCAATACGGCCGGCAACAAATCGATAATTTTGTATCTTTTTGCACACTTTCCTTTAAAGCGGTGATACGCTCTTTAGAACACACTGGCGTGCCGAACTGACTTTACTCTCTCCCTTAAATTTTTTTAAAAGAATCGAATAATGATGTTAATCTTATGACAGGACATTAAAGATTAGACCATAAAATCTGTGATCGCCGAAACGATCAAGACCCAACTTTCGAAGAAATTTGTAACCATTCCAACTGACAGTTAGCAACCCCATTCTTTCTGATTAGAATATTCCCTCCTTCTACTAATTAGACCATCTGACAGCGCCTACCAATTAGAAATTCTGAATCAAAGAAGATATTTGGACAAGAAAATATCTCTGCTAGCAGTTCCAATTCGATTCCCTGACAAGCAATCAATTACAATAGATTAACTTTACTTCAATGCAAGACATTAGGCGACTGTTTCCGCGTCAGTTGTTCTTTCGTAATTCTTCTCGACACACCGAAAAAAAAAGAAAACTGTTATAATCCTCGATAAAATAATTGATGGTCAATATTAGGCGAGCAACTCCAAGTCAATCAAACAAACACCAGTTGGTCAACCCGACCATCATCACTACCGGCATCATCCCATCACACATACTCGTATGCGATCAATCAATTAGATATTTGGTTTATTAAATTCGCCCGATTGCAGGCGACAGTCGAGTCTCTTCTCTTTTTTCGGCCATGGTCCAATTATTTTCAGAAAACGATCAATCACTCCAGAGCAAGGAGTGCATTATGTGTACTTGTGCTCCTTTCTTCTTCAAGATAATCAAGTTGCTCAAAAACTTGATGTATCTACGGAGAGTGATTTGCAGGTTGTTCTCTATTTACTATCCCCAAACGTACTAGCACCTTAATCTTAATAAAATTCGTATTCTTCCAAATTTGGATGAATAGTTAAAAAGTGTTCGGATTAAAAAAAAAGCACAAGAAACCCACAACACGCACAGTGGAGAGGAAGCCTTGCCAAAAATTAGATTGTCAATACGCATCTCTGGGGTGTGATTTTAATTTCATACTCAAACGGATCTCTCCGCAATATTTCTCACGAAGATTAATAACAAAACCGACAGACAGACAGACAGACAGTCATATCCGTACAGGGAGACAGTACAAAAAATCGGCTATGAATCATGACGACCGCGAAAAAACTCGTCGAAGAAAGATGCCATCTTAATTTTATTTTCATATGCAAAAGGAAACTTTATATTTATGGTCGGGGGTGGTTGCGTACGAGTATCCATAAGGGGATCATAGACCCTCAGGTTGTACGATGCGCGCCCCTGTCTTCCTCTCCAGGTAAACATCCCCATCAATATATGTATGTATGTACGCATGCAGCAGTCAATCGGGGGTTGTGTGCCCGCCGCAATTCATCTTCTTCTACTTCGTTAACGTATTAAAATAGCAAACAAAGAAAAATTACCAAAAATCGAGCAATTTCCACCCAAGGGATGGGGGCTGAATTTAATAAAGCTCATTCGGGATTTTTATTCGAGGGGTTGTCTTCTTTCAAATCAGTCTCTGCCTCTCACATGGTATTGATAACTTGAAGAGGAATTTCGCCTGTTTATGGTGGCCGGGGGTACGTTCTACCCCGCAAAAGGTAAATGTGGAAATTTTTAGTTCAAGTGGAAAACAAGATTAATTTTTCCTTTCGGGATTTTCTCGTGGGGCGTACTACGAGTATGTACGTACTACATGCTCTTTGACTTTAAGGGTTGATTAAGACATACGTTCAGTTCGTGTGCATGTCATGTACTTGAAGAGCTCCTCAGATGAATCGATGTTCGATGGAAAAAAAAGTACAAGAAAACGATGGAACGGGTGAGTATGAAAGAGCCTTTGAGACATTTTCAACATTTTATTAAAATGAACAGTTTGACAAGGTGGCAGGGGGATATCTCTTTATGACAGAGACAAAAGGCAGAGACTTTTCAAACTGATGTAAAATATATGAAATGTTAAGCTCTAGTGCACATTTAATTGAATCGATTCGCGATGTGATTTTAACTTCTTTTTCATCGCCTTCGTTCGCCTTGGCGTTGTATCTTTGTTTAATTAGATTGTTTCAAACAGAACTCTGACCTCGTGCTCGGTTAGACAGAGCGAGCTGATTGTGGATGCTGATGGAACCACTGTTTAGCATACAATCGGACCATTAAATAAGATGGATCACTTTCGGATACAAATTGTTCAAGTTAACCATCTTCAGAAAGTGCGAAAGGCTCAATACGAGACTAAGCATTTGCATTTCATTGCAATTGCTGTGCGCCGCACAACTTCTAACGGCGAGGGGGAGTATCTGCTTGCATCTTGTTGTTTTTTCTTTCTGTTTTTTCACCTGCGAGGCATGAATGAAACGATGGTGGTTACCAAAATGGAAGAAGCCTCATTTGGTTACCCTTTCATCTTCGAGTGGATAATGAATGTCTATTGCAAGCGAAATTTATTCATCGAAGATGCAGGAGCACCGGCAAGCTCTCGCGCCCAAGCAGGAAGTCAAAATCAGAGTCGTCATCACAATGGGCAATGCACACATACACATACACACCTATACACAGGCATATAGACACAAAGTATACACTTAAGGCGAAGAGTGTTGTGGGTTTTACCTTTCATTAATTATACTCTACTTAGGCTGCAGTTACATATTACCTCACCCTCAAAGTTCCCTAACTGCTGCTGCTGCTGCTGCTGCTGCAACAATGCATTCATACCGTACCTACATAGATAAAGACAAAGAGATGGAGCGCTGAAGCCTGTACTGATGGAGTTAAAATGGCTTGAGGCCTCGTTGTAACGATTCATTATTGTTGTCGCTCTTCCCAGAAAATGAAGATTTTGTAGAAAATTTAACTGCGTGCTGTGCTGTGCGCGCATTTTATTTGCCTTTATTCAAATCAAGTATGTGGCGATGTCGAATTCGCTTGGCAACACCTTTAGATTGTATCTATATGCTGATGAGTGGTGAATTTATGAAATGTGGTTCAAGCACAGAGGGGGTTTTTCTTACAATTAGACTAAATCACTGCCAATCGACGTTGAAAAAAAAAAACAAAGCTTCTAAGGCAATTCCCTCCAAGAAGCAACCTACCAAATGTAGATGTTGATGATGGACTGGCAAAATTCATAGCAGATTGAGAGTCCAAAAGTATCTAACATACAAATATGCAATAAAAGCAAACGTCATCGAAATAGTTGCCCCACTAGCTACTCCCATTCACCATTTAGAAACTATTACGGCCTTCGAGGGCTTTATGACATTTTATCTCTTCTTTTCGTCTTGACAATATGATAGATCAGTTTTCTTGGAGCCGTGTCAGTTTTTGATGAAGCTCCTTTCAATCAAAGGTCAACGCGTCACCACTGACTGACTGTGTAGCTTCGGGGAATTTCAACTACGGATCGGCCGATTTATTTGTCTATCCAGACACGTTCACGGATGAAGCGTGAGCTGTTGTGTAACAACTCCTGTGATTGAGTTCACTTTTTCGAAAACCATAAAATCGATGGTATCTATTCAAGTCGGTGGCTCTTTTTTCTTTTAGAATAGAAGGCAATTAAAGCAGGTCGCTGGCTAGAAACTTAATGATTTCTTTTTTTTTTTATTTTATATAACCCACCACCTATGAGTGTACTGAGACGACATTGAATACCCAAACACTATTTGATGTGTTTCCTCTCAAAAACAAGGCGGCAAAGCGAACGTCACTCACTTGCATTGACCATAATAACCAGTTCCGTGCACAGCTTCCATTTGGCTGCTATTTTGATGATAATTTCCACCTGACGAGGAAGAAGACGATGATGATGATGATGACGACGAAGACGACGACGCTGAGGACGTTGAATATTTCGCGTGCGCCGAACCGATACATTCTCACCAAATGGAAGCCAATAATCAAATGCCAGTCTGTCTGTTTGTTCATTCGTATATGCCATTCGCGAATAAGTCCATCCTCCGTCCATCCATCCATCTATCCATCCATCTACCACCACCACCATCGTCCACCAACCACTACTACACTATCCGTGGTGCACCGCGCAGGAGGAGCAGCAGTTTTTTAATCACAGCGTGTTCGTTTCGATGGCACCTTGACGGATCGATCGTCTTCGGGCGGTGAATTGACCGACCATGTGTTGTTGCCGGTGATGCTGCCGCACTGCTAGCTGCTGGATTTTGAGCTGATGCTGATACTGCTGCTGCTGCTGCTGCTGCTGCAACTTATAGGTAGATGCACGGTGGATTGAATTAATCGAAATTGGTATTGCATCTGCCATTTCGTGTATCTATCAGCAGAAGATACCAGTTTGCCAGGTCGACTTCCTCCACTTTCAGTCTGTCTGATGTGGCCAATGAAGCACATCGATGTGATTTTGTTCTCTAGATGTGCTCTGATGGTTTGATGGGGGCTTGATGGAGGATGCTGTCTTTTCTTTGCATTTTCTCTCTGCAAGATCACTTTTAATGGATCTTTTATTATGATTGACACCTTCTGATTATACAAATTATAGTTGCCATTGTATGGCGGCCTGCCTACCAGACGGACAACGGACAACGGACGACGGACGACGGACGGGTTTTTGTCGAAGACAAGATCGCATTTTGATTTCCAAATTATTAGGTTCGCAAACGGTGGGAGGAGGATTTGGAGCAGAGTCTCAGCAACTCCCGCTGCGTCGGCATCGATGTGATTGATACTTGTATTTGGCAATATACGTTGCGGCGTGATTCGGTATGGTACGGGCTTTGCTTGTCAAACTCACTGACAGGTGGGAAGCATTTTTAATTTCTGTTTGATCGCATTTAAATCCAATTTCGATCGCACGAACGATGACATATCCCCTTGGACATAACAAAGTGGTGCAATCTGCACAGTCGTCCTCATCGTCACCGTCATCGTCATCATCGTCGTCCTCGTCGTATTCTTCTTCTTGAGACGGCTGACCGGCCAGTCGAACGACCAGCGATGTCTCATTTTAAAGTGGCAATGAATCAAATCGTTGTTCTCTCTCTCCGTAGTCGTCATTCACTCCCTTTGGAGTAGTTGTCGCGCCACATTATCTGTCCATTGACATTAATCCCACGCGCGCCTACGGACACACAGGGATATTGATTTCTATCCCTCACCCGAAAAGTTATAAAAACAAAAACAACGCAATATGCAAATTCGCCTGCCTTTGCAGGATATGTATGCGATTTATTGGTCTGATTGGGAATTTATTTGTCGTTCCTTTATGCGCAAGCGGAGTGACTTATTGCCCGGCATGATCACCTCGGGTAATCGCACGGCAATTAATACGGTCAAAGTGCTGTAAATTGTCGCCGCAACAACATGTTGCTCATTCATTTCAAATTCGAATACGGATTTTACTGTCCATGCCAATCAGAAACCAATAAGTGTATAAAATGGGAGCGAAGGCAGGGGGAAACTCCAATACGATCACTAAATGCTCCCGAACGTCGACGCTCTGCATACCAAACAGGGTGGCGGCAGCCGGTCGTCTTTGATTTTCACGCTCAGCCCAATAAATAAAATTTTGAATAACGATCAACTATCGTTATTGTCTGATTTTGATTATCGATGGCACGCCAGTTGAATACCAAGCCGAAGATTGAGCTCCATTTGTGGTGTTTAACAAAGCCAGATCGCGGGAAGAACCTTGTCAATTTTGCACGCCTCACACCGCTCCGAATGGGTTTCGTTTATGTACGTTTTTTTTGTTGTTCTCGTTTTTTTTGTGTTTACCTCCGTTTTCTTTCGACTCATCGACAAACGATTGAAGAGGTTGTTGATTTGTTCTGGACACAAGCTACCGTCACTACTCTTGTCAAAACATTAATCCAAACAAGTGCAAGTCATCGAATGTGGGCCGCGCTGCTGATGCACTCATAGATTGAATCATCATGCTCATGCCTTGGTCGTTTTCTTGTCGAAAGATGCAAGATATTCAAAGCCCTCTGTTGTTTAACCGTCCATTGATCCGTCGTCATCGTCGTTGTCGTCGTCCACCAAAAGGTGTAGATTTGATTTGCGATTTTTATCATCGAAGATTTTCATAAGAACCTTTCAACGAGGTTCGGGTAAGATCACATCCATGCGCATGAATGCTAAGGATCACTGAAGAGTCGCATCGATTCCGTCGACAGCTTAATGAGAGTTCTGAAGTAGTGAGCATCATTTATCATGTGGCTTCTGGGAGAGGGAATTTTTGATCGGCACACAAAGAACAAATTGAGTGCTTAAGCTTCCACAGATGCTTCTGTTGGGCGAGCACATGTCATGACCGCCGGAGGAGTACATTATTGTGCATGATTTGTTAAGTAAACAAAGGGATGGACTCTTCTAAGGGAGATGATGAAGAAAATTGACTCAGAATAAAACCCTAAGGATTGAGCAGATTGCTTCTATACAATGCAATTCACTGCACTACAATTTATACACCACTGATGACGGTTAGACTAAGTGACAAATCTAACCACAAATCCTCCCGTCGGAAGATATAGTTTGCGAACTTTTCTCACGATCGGGTAAGGGACCGGATGAATATACAGTTCCCGGAATCTTGAAAGTCTGAAAGTCATGAGTCTTATTCAGATCGGAAAACCCCCAAGACGAACGTAAGTTGATTTTAAGCGACCCAATAATGGAAATAAAAGTGAAAAGTGCAATGGCTATTGGAACGTGACAACTAAGTCATGAGGTGCAATGAAGTAAAAGTAAACTTTTGGGGATATTTCCATCAAAATGGCAATGACAATGACTACGAGAATAGAATTCAGCTCTGTCTTCTCATATTTTTTCAAAGACGACCATGAGAATAAAGGAAAAACCTGTAGGCACAGTACCTGACAGATGAAGCACAAATCAGCCAGCATGCTTCCGAGAATCGAAATCGTTAGATCATCCTCAAATTATAACTGCATGACGCTGCCTACAACTGTAACCTCTTAAGACCTCCCCTCCCCACCGTACAGGTGCATCACTATTTATGTATAGGTGGAACGATGCCCTTTGTTTGATAACAAATAGGCAAACATTTACATCTCCTTATCGAGAATATTAAGGCATACTTAAACAATAGCACAATTATCACTGAAATGTCAACAAATTATGATTCGGTTCAATTCAATAGCCATTCCTGCTCATTCCCTAATTTTATGGGGGTTACTTTAGTACTCTCTGGAGGGGGATACACTGTTGGCTCGTGTATAAAACAGATCGGTTCTAAGCAAACACTCGGAAACTCTGCCGGAAATACCGCGACATTCTCCCATTCTCGACATCGCCGGAGACTTATGTATGTACGAGTATGCGTTCACCCTGGTATTCGTAAAATTCGAGATTTTGTGATTTTATGATTCCATTATTTTCTTTTCTAAACATGTTTGTTGTTTTGTTGCACGTATTCATGGTTTTATTGCACCTAAACCAATAAAATAACAAAATGCCCTCGCTTGGTGCGTTATCAGCCCCTCGGATTTGGTGGAGTACTCGCAGTGTTTGCGGTGCGGTTTAATGCATACTTCCAGGGATCAAAGGTGCATTAGAGGATGCGATTCCTGTGTTGTACTCTATGCCGCACTTTTCCGGAAGGATCTGCTGACAAAAAAAGGCAAGGCCCATTCAAAGATATTTTCATACTCATTAAAGATACTTTATTATAAACTAAACTATTGGAGTGCGGCATATTCCTTTGAAAGTATCGCAACAATTTTTCATCGCTGTTGGAAGTTTACACTCTGATGGATTTTTAATTAGATACATGGTCAGATATCCGAGAACAAAAAAAAACAAAACAGAAACAACAATTGACGAACTGTTAAGTCATACGTACATACATATATGGATTAGCTTCGATCCAGATTGATGGCTCGGGTTATTCGCGCCCCGACTGGCGAAGGAGTACCAGGAGTAACCGGTCGAAACAAAGCGCCATAAATATTCGATGGTCGAATGTGAAATTTATGGTTGATGAGGTTTCAAAAAGGATTGCGTGTGCAAGCTCGTCGGTTGGTTTGGTTTCCCGCGCAAATGAGGGGATGTTGGCTTGATAAATTGATTCTCATCAATCTGTTTTATTGTTTCTTCAATTCGGCGGGAAAGAACAAATGTATTTGGAGATCCACATTCAGTAACAAATGCTGAGAAGGGTGCAATAATTGACGTGTAAAATTATAAAAAAACATAAAAGGAAACCTAAAGACGAAAGGTTTGGTATGTAAATGGCTTGTTGAAATGTACAGTATCTATGCAAGCATACAGCAACCTACTACAAATAACTCTGTTTACAAAGAAAAAGGAATGAAAGAAGCTCAATAGTCTGCAGGAATTGCTGCTAAATTCGGAGACCTGCGCTCCATAGGTTATCCACTGATATCCACTTGGCTCACGGAATGTGAATGAATTCCAGTCCAAAAAAGAAATGTCTTCCGGTACGCACTTTTCGCATAACGCCAGAAATTCATTTCAGAACACTCATTATGCATCAGGAGGCCTATGCATACCATAGCAAGCTAAAAATGAAAAGATACACATCTGAGTGAACCTATCACACCTCCTTAAGCGCCTCATTTATTAAAACTATGCAGTGGAAGGCATACAAAAGACTCACTGGACCCAGGTAACCAGAAGACATCAGTAACTACCCGTACATCTCTAAACTCCCTCTCAATCGGTGATTATATGCAAATAATAATGTCAAATCCACCCAACCACCCACTGTATTCTCGCCGCTCACCACAGAGAGACAGAAAGATCAAATGATATGCACTCGATGGAGCTCTTATCGTTTCATAAATCATCTTTTGTTACGGCCGGCGTGCGTATCTTGGAGGCACTGACTCCTTTCCGGATTTGGTGTTCGTCTGCACGCAGAATTTAAGCTGCCAAATTAGGTCATCAACTCCAAAAGCAACCGTCATATCTATAATAAATCTATGAGTCTTAGTGCGCACTCTAGCCGTCCGTCCGCCATTCATTGTATGCAAATTTGTGGCCAGGGCAAATCGAAGAATTGGAACGGTTACAGTTTACTCTTTTCCTTCGAATTAATGAGGACGGGTCGCTTCGGTTGCGGTACAAGTTCATCGCTCCATTCATCCATACTGCGGCTGAAGACGTCGTCTTTGTTGTTGTCGTCGTCGTCGTCGTGTCTTTCTTAATCCATAACTCGGGAGTGTCTTCCTTGAAATCCGGCCCCCATATGATGACGACGGGGCAGTATATATGTATGTATGTGCATAGGTACTAGTACTATTGCTAGTGCTAGTGCTCGTACAATCTCCACGGTAGTTCTGCTAATGTGTTTAAAGTTATTACACACAAAGTGGAAAGTATCTCGCTCGCTTGGTAGGTACAAAGGAAATCGGTCGGGTCACAGAAGCCAGGTAGTTAACCGACAATTGTTTTTCTCTTTAAACCACGTCAGCGGACGTTTCTATTGTTTTCGTAGAAATTATTTCCATGTTGAGCACTGAGTATGTATTTCACTTCTGTTATTTTGTGTTTCTTCTCGTTTTTTTTTGCTTTTTTTGGAAATTAATAACAAAATTTCACAGGCCGTATCATCATCATTGTGTGTCTGTACGACCCTTTAAGTTGACCATTTTGTCCAATGGACTGCTACTACAGTTCATTTGCCCGTTGACTGTGGGAATTTTCTGCGCCGTCGTCTTCGTCGTCGTTACTTGTGGTTGGTACCTAATTTAGTTTTTTTTTTTCTCCGTTTAATGTTTTTTAATATTTTTCTGTTTAATTGGTTTCGAGTTTGTGTCATAAGTCTTTTAATTTCCTCCCTTCGCCTGTTTTTTTTTTTTTTTTTTTCGTCCCAAGTAGATTGATGTATCTACATATCTCTTCTCTGCATTTGGGGACCATACAAATAATTAAAGCGTTTTCTTATAACTGCTCACTGTCTTATCTAGAGGCATTTCTAAAAATGAACAAGAAAAAAAAAAAAAAAAAATGTTTCGGAAGTGCCAAGAAAGTATGATCCGTAATATACTTAGAAAGTTAATTAAAATGTTAAGTCAATTAGGTGCGTTGGCTGGCATTGTGTGGTCCTAAAAATGCGGGTATCAGCGCGCAAGTGCACGGGAAGTGTGAGGTTATAAAATTATATGAGGAGGCAACCTAAAATCGTTAATCTATCGCTGTTAATTGTGTGATTTTGTGGTTCAGAGAAAACCACAAGTCGCTGGTAATTATGTGAGAAAGTTATGAAATTTGTTAAACAATCTTTGCGACACTTGAAGAAACAAAGGTGACCATTGTCGATCCAACAATATTCAAATGGATGCGATAGTGTTTCTGCATCCGCACCATTGCATTCGCCACCAACGATAAAATCTATCAGGAATATAATAAAAGGCTCTTTCTTAAATTTCTGAATCTTGGTAAACGTCTGTTTCTAGGTAAACTTGCCTACCTACATACTACCTTGAAGTATAAACAGCTATAAACTTGTTACTGATTTGGCAAGGAAGGCGACTATTTCTATACGTAGATATGTGAACCAAATCATCCACATACAAACTATGAGCATTTTTATAAGGAGACGTACCCCATGTGACACACGTTACTACATATGTACATATATAGTAAGAAATGTTTTGAATGTAGACTCTCAAATTGATTGCAAAAAATGATGAGAACGCCTTGCCATTATTCACCTCAAGCCTAGACTGAACAAACACAGATGACACATGACGTAACGAGTATAAAGAGGAAAGGGCCTTAGTGACTACCCTGAGGAGCATCAGATTGACATAAAGAGTAATCGAAAAGTGCGTCTCCAAATTTTACTGATCTCATATTAATAGAGCAGAAACCTTGAATTTCTACACAGTTTTACGTCAAAGTGGATCGATCACCTTGCATCATAACAGTAACTACACCAGGCAGCCCCAATAAAACTTAGATTCAAACCTGCCTCTGAATGAAAAGTGTCAATAAACATATTCTCAATGGAAATATTTACCCGCTGAGCATGTCCCGCTGACAATGCCTTCAATCGGTTCATTCAGATGGCAAAAAAAATTTATCATACGCACTATAAAAAAAAGTATCCCCTCAGAAAAAAATAAATCCCTTTCTCCCAAAGGATTATTACAGATGATAAACCCCCATTAACAGTGAAACGGTGATATTTGCGCAGAGATTTAGGATGTCAACAACCGATTGTCAATTTGATCGACAATTACAGCAACAGCAGACCGAAGCGATGGAGTGACAAGTAGTGCACTTACCCGGGACTTAAATTGCGGCAAAATTCACAATTAATCTGCGGTTTCTTTCTTCTGATAACACTTTTGTGCCGTGCGATGAATTCCTTCATGCTCGATGGCGCATCCATCTATGAAAACCCGACGAGCGGATTGAATTGAATACATCATTCGATACAAGAAAGAGGAAACTGCTGCCAAAGAAAGCCACCACAACAATTGCTGTGTGTCGGCGAAGCGATATGAACCGAAGCCACCAAAGTCTCTCTCTCCAGAGTGAGTTGAGTACTAGGGTGTACACTTACCTTAACGCATCGACAATTATCCGAATGGATGAGTTCCTCAAGAGAAATAGAAAATAATTGCTATGTAATGTAGTTATGGTGGCACCGACACGACGACGAGGTGACAAATTATTTACGGAGCTAGTGAGTGCCTACATGCGAAGGAGGTAATGATGATTTTGGATACGAAATCACTGAACTTTCAACAACCTTTGGAATTCCGAAAAGCGAAACAAAAATCCGATTCCAATTGACTTGAATGCCAAAAAAAAGACCATGTTCCCGTGGGATAAAAATGCATCTCGACTAATTTCGTTAATCACTGCCACTGTCCGATGACGCTCAACAGAAAATAATCAATCGTGTTTGCATTGCCTCCTCACTGCTAACCACTTTCCGTCACCGTCCTCCACCACCACCACCGACACCACCGTCACACCGTGACACCGTCTTCAATAAGGGTGACAAACAGTGCCGATTTATTTGATTTTCGCCGACAATAATTTGGATCACATTGGTGCGAATAATTGCAATTGATTTTTTCAACGATGCAGCCTGGACTCTCCTCACTCGCGGAGGACAATTATTTTGCCAATGTTGCTATTTGAAAAATGCTCCTGATATTGTCAGCGCGCTGTGTTTTCTCGGAAGGGATATAGTGAAAGGGGCTTTGATTTCTTGTTGTGCATTCAGGCTTTTTTTTACTTGCGCCCTGTCGTCTTGTCTCGAAGCTAACCGGAGGCGATTGGTTCTCACGCAGTACGCTTATGCGTCTTATCAATTATGACAAATCTTTCTGAGTGGTTAACTGCTGCCGCGGCGGCCGATTGTGGTAGTGGTGCTGCGCTTTTTGCCCTATCTTTTGCCCATCATCATCATCACTCATTCATTCATTCACCTGATTCATGCGGGGCATGTACCTACTCTCCAGAGTTGTTGCAATTTTTTTTTTGTTATCTGCTGCTCCAATGTGTGCAACCACCCAAAGACAAAAGAAAAATTAATAATTACTTCGACATTGGAAAATTATTAATTGCGTACGGATAGTGGTAGTAGCTCGACGTCTCTGTGATTTTCAGGCAACTACAACAACCACAGCAAAAAAAACTGCAATCAACTCTTTTTTTGTATCCTCTTATCTCTTACAATTCGATCAGAATGACAGCTTGCGCAGATTGACGACATCACCGGCGTTGTCGTCACTTACAGAAGGAGTGCTGATGGATAGGAGATGATGGTGATGACGTGAGAAGAAGATGTACCAATCCAGGCAGATCTAATTCTTAGTCTTTAAGTCTGGCCTGAGAGCTACCGAGACAGTCGCACCTAGTTCACGACTAATAGACAATCCATGTGCGGCACTACACGGAAAAAGTGCGACTTAAGAATTAAACAAAAAAAAATCGTATGACACTTAAAAAATCACAGACGTATGGTTAATAAAAGAATTTGAATTCGCACCAGTAGTCTCAGAAGATCCCTTTCTTTGGTGTTTCCTGAGATTCGAAGGACGATCCTATCGCTAAGGCGTCCAGCATATTAACCAACTGTGTCCCGTCAGGACGTGACCCAAGCAGAACGTACATGTATGCTGACGAACATTGAGATTTTTTACTAGACACAGTGTTTATACTGAGATCAATCAGTCCGACCAGCTATCTTCACTAGGTTTTCTCCGGTGTCGACCTTCTACATAAGTTCCCAATTTGAAAAGTCAGCCTGGCGGTACTCCTGTCAACTATAAAAGACCAAAAAGGCAGATCAAACCTTTTCAAGACTGAAAAAGTTCTACTACTTGGCAGTACCATCATTTGGATGATAAATGATTCGTATAATCTTTCTCACTAATTGTAAAATATTTGCGATGTATCATGCTCGCTCTTTCGTCAAATTACCGAAACAAAAAGGCAAACCCAAGGCTCGTTTCTTCTACATAGATACACTAGTGGGATACTAAACATCGCTTCTGTTTCTACAAACGCTTATGCACCAGTGATTCCTCGGCAGACCATCCGTTGCGTGTCTATGAGCACTCTTTATGAACAAAGGAACAGCCCGCATTCTCACCAGCTGATTACAAATTAATAAATAATTTTAACTAAATATTCATGCACCACTGGGCTCAAACCTCAGTTCGGATTGTTGGCGGTTCGAGTGGCAATGTCAAGAGCAGTTCTTGCGTGTTCTATATCAGGTTGCAAAAAGAGAAGTTCGCACGTAGAAAATTTATAAGAAAAGAAATGGGACATGCGACAGGGATTTTAAGTCGGAAAAAGGTTTTCAATGAATTTGCAGGAGTCAAACACTATTCCTCATGTTTTAGCGGGATCACTGGATGCCATCTTAACCATATAATTCTGAAGTTAAACATTTATTTTGCAACAGAAACCATTTACGTATTGCAACTCCAAAAAGTCAAAGGGCAGACGCATCCCAAAAGGTCCTCTAAAAGTCAGCACTCTTCGCTGATGCTAGGAAATGGGGATCTGCTAAGAAATCGTTCTTAGTTTGGGGTGAAATTTAATCACTCAAAAGGGATCATCAATTGAAAAGACCAAGCAAACACTAAACGATATCTTCTGCCAGAGTTGCACATGGAATAAAAGCTATCATTGCCGAAGGCGCCTTCTAAGCTTTTCTCTTCCAGCTTATTCTCGATCTTGTAAACAAAGTCATAAAGGGCAGATGACAGGCATGCTGGTGTCTTTGTAGAGAAAGTCTTCACAATCCTACCTATCTTACATACTTTCCACCATTCGATCTACAATTTTAAGCTGAAATGAGAGAAGGATGTAGGTTTAAATCTGTAATGAAGTCAACTTTCACATCACACAACGCCCTAAAGATTCTCTTAAGAGCCTTAGCCAGCTTGGTAACACCACTTTTTGAATCACAATATGAATTTGTCATAACTTAGCCATTTTCTATACTCTAAAACGCTAAAGTCGGCCCCCAGGCATTTGACCTATCAAAGATACGTACTCTTGCAAGATTATAGAGAATCACGGCACGGCATCTATTGAGGATACTTTCATACCTCATCATGTTTAGCTTCATTTAGCAAAATCTTTTTTTCAGTGCAACAAAAGTGGGAGGAGATCTCTTCATAGCACGATACGTGACAAAACATCACATGTACTTTGCGCTTACCCGGTTTATCGATAATGACGAAAAGATCAACCAAGTAACAAGAAATATGAAGACAAAGCGGCTGCAATTACCCCGTGTCTTTCCCTTGTGAGAAATAATTATCAGTGCGTCTGCCATGCTGCCAGTGAGCTTAATAATTGTCGACAATAATTGCCATGGAAACTATGTAATTGGAATTGCACGATGACAGTCGTCGACTATTGGCGTCGACCGATTTGAACGCGATCACAAGTGCGATGCACTTTTAATGTGATCCGTGTTTGGCCCGCAAAACCAATCATTTTCATCACAGACAATTAAATCAATGATTGTGAATTGTAACTGCCTCCTCAAGTCCCCAATTGGCACGCCTCCGTCTAATTAAATAAACAGTGACCACCACAATGGTGGTTATCACACTTTTTACTTTTTTTTTTTTTCTCTTTACGCAGCATTCAATTAAAAGCGGAAAATTGCGCGAGTGGGGGATGAATTTGACTATAGGTACAAGGACCACCCTGGGTGAATTTTAAAATTAAGTTTAGCTTTCACGTGGAATTAAGGTGCGCGAGGTATGTAATTTCCTGTTTGGCTATAAAACACCGATTGATGATGGAGATTGCAAAAAATAAACAAGGACCGTCCATCACTGTATAATTAACAAAAAATGTAAAAAAAAAAATCTTTTTAATGAGGCCTTAATCTTAGACGACCTTTATCAGTATTCCATCTCTCAGCTACAACTCCATTGAGCGTCAAATTTGGAAACCTATTCGACGGATACCACCCACGTCAGTGACTTAAGAAAATTCTTCACCAAACGACATCACCACAAAACCATTCACCAACAACAGTGTAATGAATGGTTTATTAATAACGCTCAGGTTCTTGGTGGTGTATGGCGGCCCCAACTGCACAGAACCACACCACCACAACAGTGACTCCAAAAGCGACTTCAAGAAAAATGAATTACCAGATTAATGGATGGCATAAATCACATTATCGCTTCTTCTACAGGAACAAAAAAAAAATCAAAAAAAAGAGCGCATTTTGGACCGAATCAAGAGAGGAAATAACCGATTGCTGGCGTCGGCGTCCGCGTCCGCGTCCGTGTAAATCGAATTCATGTTCCGTTCCGTGAATAGCTGCACACAGTGTCGCCCCCTACTCCATCGCCGCAACCACCAACCAAGCCAGTGAAGACAAATCGTACCTTCTGGGATTGTGAACAAAATAAATCTCATAATGAGTTACGATAAGACGATTTCGACAGAAATACAAATCACCTGCAATTGATCTTGAAAAGGCAGTACAACATGGAGACATACTATCGACATTGCCAACAGCTCGCAGAGCGCGCGAGAAAGATAAAAAACCGCACATCGCAGCGTCGTACATCCGATCATCGATCAAGTTTTGCAACAAACCAAATCCTGTGCGCTGGTGATCCTGCATCGCGTGGGTCGGACATGAGTAATTTCCTGATCTCATTTGGACACTTAACACAATTTGTCTGCAGGAAAACTGATCATTTTCCATTAATTAGGAATTATGTGCGGATTAGCGCGATTGGGCTTCTCCTAACCTCTCATGTTACAAGTGCCAAGTGGCGAGGTTCAAGGTCACTGATGGGCCTCCTGCACATACACACACACACCGGGGGTCGTAATTGTAGCAATTTTTTTCCAACTGTCAATGGGCTCCGGCTCCTGCTCCAGCTCCTGCTCCTATTCCTGGCCATGGCGGCTACCACTCTGTCATGATCATTATCGATCTTTTGACTCCATCTCTCGCGTTCTAGCTATGTTGGGCAGGTTGTAAATAAGGGAATCACTGCGGTTGGTCGTCCCCGTTCGACGCGACTTTGTCTAAAAGTCTGACTTATTGCACACCTCGTGAAATCGCAGCATCCAGCTGAGCTGAGCTGAGCTGATCTGAGCATCCTGCGATCGCACGCACACCGCACGATCGTTCTAATTTAAAGAGTATCGCCTAACCGATGAGACTTCTTCGTCTCTTCTGGTGTACGAGTATCTTGGTGGTGGGGAAAGTGCGCGCGGAGTAATTAATTCAGCGCATTCATAATTCATTGATGTAGCTGTTGGTCGTCGCATGAGTGCAGTGCATGCATGCCTTTGATCAATCGGAGGCGATTTTCATGCTCAAGTGTTCATTAAGATGGCCAAAGTGATCAATTAATAATGAATTATTTTCGATCGGGAATTATGATGCTGATGGTAATAAATTGAGACGACAGTCTGAGGGGCATGCTTCCGCACTTTGTAGTGATAAGTAATCCCCGCACTTTTGGCAGCTCAGCCAACTGAATTAATTGATTACGAGCAGATTATTTATCTCCGTTAATTGATATGGATTGGCGGGTTTCTTTTTACCCCCCTTCAATGTAGACAAGAGACATTTCTCTTTGGATGACCTTACATGGAGGTAAGAACCATTAACCGCGTCCACAGATCACCAAATTGCTACCGTTTGCCAGTAGAATGATGATGGCACACCACCTGTACACCCAGCATGGAGCAACGACGACGACGATGACGACGCACAGAACGTGTCCCAATTACTCGCATGGAACAATTTTGTACAAAGTTCAGTGAAATTACAAAATTCAAGTTGCAATTTCATCTGCAAATGGAAAAATATCTTCACCGCCACAGCGGTCAGTTTATCGTATATACATACTCGTAAGATACTTTTGCGCACACTCCGTCCTTGATTGCTTTATCTGTGCAGCATTCGGCTCAATAATTTAGCATAATGTAATGGTTTATTTGCAAATGAAGATTTGATTAGATTTCTGGCGTCCACTCCCGTCTGCGGACCGCAGGAGATAATCGATCACGTTTCGATATTTTGTGGTTGTGCCTCTTGGGTGGCTCGGGAAATTATCGATGTTTGATTTGATGATATAAGAACGTTTTTCATTGAGATATCTTCTTTCTATCTTTTTCTTTCTCGTACTTGAGTAAGGACCACCGGAGGTGAGTCGGTATTTAGCGGAAAAGGGTGGCCAACTGTTACAAGATAGGCTATTCCGATTAGCTCAGTTTGCTACGAGAAATGTTACAATTTTATTGGAGAAATTTCTTTTATATGACTATGTGATCTGATATGTGTCCAATGCAGTACTAGATATTAAGGATCATTCAGAGATATCTTGGGAGCTCTATGGAGGTCGGAAAAACACGGGACTCAAATACACATTCCTGCCAATTGTGTATGCTTCTCTAAATCCTACCATGATCCACGATCTTAAATACAGATTCGACCCTGATTGCACCGACCCATCCATAAGGCTCCGTTACGTACATACGTGCAAGTACTTCACGGAGCCTATAGCTTGATCTGGTGTCATCATATAATGTAACAAGGGAACGGATTCCTGCCTACCACATACTAACGTTTCTAAAATATTGAGGCATTTGCAGTAGTTGTCGACAAGCCCGACAGATGGAGACGTAATGCGATTCCGCATGTTTATAAAATCGTGTATCGTGTATCTACGATACGCAAAAATATTTTTAAACGCACTCCGTTGTCACAAAAAAAGGAAAATATGTAAACTGTCATGGAAAGCTGAGAGATAGATATTGAAAATTGACTAGAAATTCTCACAATTTTTCAATGATCACAAAATTTCGGTTGTAAAACAGGCGATGTTGTCACGAATGCTGACAGCAGTGATCGTACCTTTTTTCGACATATGTATGTACATATTTCTCTAAAGCTCTATGTGGCTCAGACAAGATGAAAACGAATGACACCCGCTAAATTCTTTTGCACAACCTCAAACCTACGTCACATCATTGATCTTTCAATTCGAAAATTCCTCGGAAAAGCAACTCAAACTCAAACCAAACTACCAGATGGTCACCCTACATTCTCTTTTTTGGGACCCCTTCAAGGAGAATTCCGCAAAAGTTCGAACCACATACCCAACCAATCAATCTCATTCGTAGGACCCTGGGAACATCGTACCGCGTATTCGCAACGCGATCGAACTTTCAGCACCTCATCAGATTTCCTTTTTATTGATTTGACCTAAAGCAATGTGAGAAAAATCGTAATTAACCAACAATAAAATCCGAAAAGAAAATAAAAGAAAGGAGAAAAAAGTTGGTGTTCTTTTATTGCCATCTTACTTACCAAGACAACATCTCTGTTGTTCGCTTTGTTCCTCCTTTGTTCGGAACTTTGATTGCGCGTTTCGAATGCCATCAGTCGGACAGATAAACGTATGAACCAAAGTGCCGAATGATCGCGTACGATTTACGATCGGGACTATGCAAATATTTGCCAAGCGGGACGAAATGCTCATTCGTGCAGTCACCTGTATGCATGGGTTGTCGTTTTGGATCGAGACTTGGCTGTAAGCTTGTGCCTTTGCACACGTTGACGTGGCTATAGGCGAAAAGAATTGATTTGTCACAAAATAATTTGATTCGCAGCTGGTGAATCGCCGCAACGACGACGGCGACGGCGACGACGACGACGACAACGACAACTACACCGACGACGATACAAGCAGAGATCAATGCAGAATTATGCTGACGACCATGCGCTTCAATTTGGTTTCGAGTCCTCTTTATGGTGTTTTCTTTGATCCGTACGTGATACCCCAATATGTTGTTGGCGGAGTGCTGGTGGATTCAGGTCATAATACAATTTGAGACGAATTTTCTTTCAATACGAATCGCGGGCGGAAAATTTGTTCTGCCGGACCCCGTAATGATCATAGTGATGATCGCTTGTTGATATCTGCAATTGCGGATTGACCGGTTTATGCTGTATTATGCAGCATATTTCTTTCTTGGAATGGAATTTGACCGCGATCCCATCAAATGCGTCCACATTTAAGGGAATTAGCTGTGTTAGCTACACGTTGGGTGACTGAATGGTGTCGGATCATCATCACCATCATCGTCTATGACGAGGACCGCCCAATATATCGAGAACAAAACGTGACAATATCAAACCACATCGGGAAGTGATTTCAATAGCTCTTCGATGTAGTTGTGCTCGTGCGGTGTTACGAGTATCTTTCCATGTATTTCCTTAAATATTGAATGCCAAATGTTTTAACGCGCATAAAATTGATCTAAAAATATCTAGAATATCTACGCATGTGCGGTTGAACGTAAGAAGTTAGTTTATGTGGCTGGGGTATAAAAGTTAACCGATTATCCATCAGAATTATCTAAGAGCACGGTAGTGCCTAATCAGTTTAAGTTTGATTGGTCTATAAAATTTCAGCATTACCTAATTTATTGGGCAAAGTAATTCAGAAGCTGAATTCGTGCAATTAAAATCCTAGCCAGCTTCACAAGCTCTTTTCAATCAATGGCTGTTGAGGTTGATGAGGTTGATAAGGTGAGACTTAGCTTTATTACTTCACATTAGGCTTGGTTTTCGCAGGTTTAGCTTTCCACTTTCAATTTTAATAGAATTAGAGATAATTAACGAATTAAAAGCCATCAGTTGAATAGACGTTATGTGATGTCACTGACTGGTAGAGCTATGAGTGCGTGTTCTCTAGGGAAAAGGCGTTTAGAGCCGGGTCTCGCTCTTTTGTTTAGGATGTAGACAGGCGCATATTTGTAGAGCAAAGTTCGCAATTTCGGACCCCGATGATTTTTATGAGTGAGGATATTGTGTATTGTAGGGTCGAGAGAACGCTTATATGATGTCACTGAAATTCGTGCTGTAACAACTCATGGATCTGGTTGGTTTGACGACAAACATATGTGCATCGTATCCCTACGAACGCTTGTATCGTCTCTCCAATAGACACTCGAAACAAATTATTTTTATGATGGGCCAATTGTAACGAGACCTTAACCCATAGTAGCAACAACAAAAGTAACGTTTTTCAACTATTTTTTGCTGACGTTTCAAACTCGCAATATCACCTTTTAGACCAATACCTACAAATCGTGTACTCAGTTCGAACGTCTCCCGTGCTAAGTGTCAGATACAAAAGCACATTACTACAAGACACCCAACACAGAAGGTGTACAGCAACTGCAAAAATAACTTTTACAACCACACTTCAGGCAGAGACCCACTTCAGATACTGTTTGATCACCATCACCACTTGATTTGTCTTTCACATCGAATTTACCTTTTTCCAATAATCTGCATTGAGAAACCCACGCTCCATCGCTGGTGCTGCGATCCTATCCCAGTGATTTCTCTTTTCATATCAGTTCTCTATCTGGATGCATGTCAATATGCCTACTTCTTAACCAGCAGCAGCAGCCTCAAAACCATCCAAAGTACCTTCCAAACCACTTGTCTGCGCGCGAGCATTCGTTAAACAATTATTGCATTTCGTTGTTTCAGCATGGCTCAGCACTGCCTACAGTCGTCGCCTTTCAATGCCAGTGTTTGGGCTTTAAATACAGATAGATGCGCATTATGCGTTATTACATGCAAACGAATTTGTTCCTTAACGCGTTGATAAATTTCCAAGATAAGAGGTGTGACTAGAACGGGAGATAAATTGTTCAACAAAAAAAGACTAAAAAAAAACGCACACAAAATTTAAAGCTAGCATAGGATGACTTTGTCCAAACAGAAGGGTCTCACTCGCAATTAATTGAGTTTCTCCAGGAAATGGACACTTGAATTAATCGTGAGGAGATGTGCAGAGTCTGTAATTTGCATGCACGTAGGTGTGTTGGCATAGAATCATCGAGCATCCCAAAAACCACCGACCGATTCAAGAACAATCCCCGTTTTACATGTTAACCACTACTAGACGCATCTATGTAGCTCCATAAGACGCCACACGATGCCTGGTAATGGTAAGTGTGATGATGACCCATTAATAAATCAATGTTGATGTATTATCGACCACCTCTAATACCGCATTCCGACAGGTGGTGGCAAAGGCGATCCCGTTTTTCTGACTAACACCACACGATCAGCGCGCATCCTAGTGAAAGTGAGAGAAGATAAGCCTTGTTCTCTTAGGTAAAATTACGGTTCCATGACATCTCCTATGTAGCATTTTGACTTATTGCTGCTTATTTGTCACATCGGACATGGTTCAGGAACACCACAACAAAACAAAACGTACACCACCTTCACACCGAACCAAGGTACCAAGATACGATACGATACGATGGTGGTAGTCTCAGTTTCCTCTGTCTTCTCTTTTCTCGAGTCAGTCAATGTGTAGTCAATGGCCAGGTCGATATGCGCAGGTATCCGCCGTCGATGATTTCGTTCATCGGGATGATTTAAGAACGTTGTCCGTATTGAATTCCAAATTAATCGATTGTCATTCCTAATAAGATTTAAGAGGGCATAACGAGTGCTGTGTCGATTTTTCAGAGATTGTTGTATACACACATAGGTACATACTCGTAGCTGGATATGTGGTGTTCTTTATCTCTTCGATGTTAACAAATTTCCTGTCACGATTCTGATTTTCGTTTTTTTTTTTTTTTTTCAACCCAAAAAGAGGGAGAGAATATCTAACAGTATTGACGCCGACCACGATTGGGGTTTTAACTAACTTTTTAGTCAACTAAAACTTTCAACTAATAGTGGTCAGCATGACTAAATTAGTTCTGACTAAATTCGGAGAGTTACGAGTACTCGTATATATCTATAGTTGTAAGTCGTACCATGGTTATTTTGTAGCAGTTTTAGTTTAGGAAAAATTAGTAACAATATCAAGTAAATTAATAGTACTGGTATGTGCTAATTTTCGTTGTATTCACACTGAGATAAAATATTCCTCGGTCTTGGCAAAGGTAAAAAGTTTCCCGCTTGTATTCCCAATCTTTGCCAATTTGCAAGTTAATTTCATGGTAATTCAAGCCTACACCCACATACGGATACCACCAAGTGACACACACAGTCTTGTGGCAGAGTGTCAATGCATTCGTCATACTCGTCAAACTCTTCATCGCGCGTCAAGATCGTAAACAAAAGCATCGACCGAATGACCGACGGACAACACAATAATCAGATAATGCCGTAATGATCGTTTAACGAGAAAAAAGTACCCAAGAGAGAGTCGAAAAAAAAAAAACAAATGAATGGACGCCATCAACCATCAACCACCAACTACCAACCACCTATCCGACATAATACTCACACAACAATCCATCACCTGTCGACACCTGTCATTCATTTCGGTACATCACACATCAAATCACATCAAATTGAGGGTATCCCAAAGTAAGACGTTGCATTGCGTGGAGCTGACGCACGATACGATTTATCGGGACACCACTGTATAAGAGTACGTCTGCAAAGTCGTGCCGCCTCGGGTGACGGACGAATCATTAATCATGTGATTAGTTTGGAGCAGAGAGATTCTTGCCTCCGTTTGGGAAATTCAATTTTCGACTGGATTGACGTGTAACATGCTCAATTAGTTTTTATCTACAAATAAGTTCTATTCATGGATGGATGTTTCAATTTGTAGGCTTAAAGGAATTTTACCAACTGCTAACTAACCCACAGCCAATGAACAATAAAACAAAGTCCAACAAAATAAATTAACCAGTTGACCGAGCAAACTACAAGCAAAATGTCAGGTAAGAGCATCAACAGCTAATTTCATTGTTGATTTAGTGACGACCCTACTCCTTGAACATCCCTCTGAGCCTCACCGCGCCGAGCCGCGCCGTGACACACCGTCGTTGTCGTCTCTGGCTTATCTGATGCGAAAATTTATTAGCAGCTCATATTGATGCCTTTTCGGTGATTTTGTTGATTGCGCGCCATTTGATTTGCGTTTCGGCGTATTGGCGGTGAGCTTTGATCACTCGCGCCTCTTACTCTCGATCTTAATAGCTTCTTTATTCGTTCCCGCGAATTTCGATAGAACAACACAACACGCGCGTCATCTATGTGTGTGCGTGTGTGTAAGTGTGTATGTACGTTTACCTGTATATGACTCAGACTCATAACAGTGCGGGATAAAATGTGACCAATCAGCCAATCCTCCATATATGTCATGCTCGATTTAGCCGCGTCCGCATTCAGCAATAATGCGCTATCTGAATGTGTTAATCTCGATGGAATCGTGATCATAGGTACACAGGTCAAAGAGCCAATAAACGCTCAAAGGGGGTTTGCCTGCCAAACCGACCGCGCTGCTCCGCGTCCGCCACCGATAATCTCTTTTTGATCCGATGAAGTTGTTAATAATATTTAACAATATTGTTATGGAAATGCGTGCCGCGATCGCGACTCGAGTCGACTCTATGAGTGAACTCTCATAGCGAAAGCCGACTGCGCTGTGCTAGGCTGTACGCTGTACAGCGAGCAGATAATAATTTTGACGGCGATGACAGTCGCTGCGCGCCGCCGGAGAGATGTAGCAGATGTAGCACTGTAAAGTGGTACTGTTGGCGGCTCTGATTCAATCTTGGCACAATCTTTTGGCTGGCAGACTGCTGGATGATGATAGTTGGTTAGTTGGTTGACGGTAATTTTCTTTATTTGCCCCACGACGAGAACAGAGGGTCGGTGGTATTGCCGACGTAACGACCGTTTATTGGCCCTGTCAGATGGTACAATCCGTAGTCGTATTGTCGTCATATAACGTCATATCACCAAGTGACGATCAGTGATGCGTGTTTCGCATGCACAACCGCATGTAATTGTATACGCCACTTGTAATGGCATTCATATGGGTGGATGTCAGTAAGAATGCTTTATACAAGGACATTGTTCTGAGTGAGGTGGTGGTGGTGCTGACTCGGCTTTAATGCTCTGTGCAATTTCTTCGATTCCCACAATTGTTACGATTTTCGGAATTAAGCTTCAAAACTATTAGGGTACTAATCGAAAAGAAATCTTAACCAAATTGGAGTAAATCTAGGTCAACATCAAGGCTGCTCATAGAATACATGGGGCAACAGACCATATGTGCTCCAGGGCCTAGCTTCTCCCAACCATTCGTGTTGTATGTATGTTAAATGGAAGGAACCTATAGGTTTAAGCCAGATGCAAAAAGCAAATGGAGAAGCTTTCTGAGGGCAGTTATAACTCTCAGACGTTTGTCAGACATTCGCGAGAGGTGGGAGTGTGAAAAATCTCCAGCTCAGTATCCAAAGCCATGACGTCAACTATAATTAAAAAACCATCTAGGTTCTAACCAAACCCCCAAAAGAAACCATGCCACCATAAAATGCTAACAACTAAGCTCATCTAAGCGTATAAGGGCTTGTGTTTCTCCAACGTAGAGGGTTTAGATATTCATTAACCTGATGCAAACAATTTTTTTGCGACGATGCAGAAAATGATTTCACCGTCACCCTCCTTTTTCTAACTCATTTTAGGTATCATGATCCTGCAACCTATGTATGTTTGTGGTATCTGTGCTTCAGAGGTCATCCGAAGGTCTAACCGAAGATAAAAAAAAAGTATTTCGCAGACGAAATAATGGAGCAACTTCTAGAGGATAAGGGATTTCTTTTAGTTTTCTTGTTGTGGTGCTGTTGCGACCCCAGAAATAGTGACCGAAACAACAGAAGAACCGAGTCAGACTCTATGAAAATTTGATCGAAGATCCTGATTAAGCGCCTACAGGCAAATTTCCATTATCAACCGCTCAAATTTCCGGAATTACTTTTCTGAAAGGCAAATGGAGCTCCTAGCATCAACTCTAACCGCTGAGGAAGCCCTCGAGCATTTCTTTGACTTTTTTTACCGCTCCTTCCTTAAAGGAACTAAGGTATTCCCTCTTTCGATCGAATCTTCGTCGGTGCCTCTGCCAACCTGTCTTCATTTATACACTACTTCCCCGCACTGCATGTGTACTCGTCGTTATTTAGGGAAATCTAGTTAAACCACTATGCGCCCAGCTCGGCTACCGAATGCAATAAAATTTTGCCGCTTTCAATGATCTTTTCCCGGGACACACGCATCGAATGTATAGATCGAGATTAGGTGATAGGCGTAAGGACTCTAGGGTGGTCCCTTAATCCGTTGTCTGGCGCTGCGATAGTTTCGGTCTTTTCTTTGGATTTTCTCAACCCATTAAACATTTAATAAGCAAAACACTTTCGCTGTGCGTTTAAATTTAGTTTAATGACATCGTAAAGCAGAAAGCGACCTGCAGCACACAGTCCTTTCATCTTTTGTGTTTTTATTATTTTTCTTTCAATTTCGGTAGCCAAAGATTAGACGCATCGGCGAAGCCGAAAAAGGTTGCGCACATGTAGATCTTGTTTGTTTGGAGGATTGATTTACCAAATAAATGATTACTCTCTCCCATTCCGTGCTGCTCTCCCTCTCTCTCTCTCTCTCTGCTGCACACACGTCTCGTCTTCTCTGGTATCCTCGTCAAAATCGTTAAAATAATGGAGCTTCTCGCACCTTGTGGCGTCGTTATCTGTTAAACACGACCACAAATTACACGATCACTGCATGCAGTCGTTCCCGTGTTGCATGATCCAACAACGTTTGGTCGAAAAATTAAGAAAAAACAAAAACAAATTCATACATACATACACTACATACGAAATTAAATTTCCATGCGCGCAAAATGGGCGAGAAGAGCTGTGCGCCTTTTTAACCCCCTCCCGCCACAATCCGTCCTTTGGTGGAGGAATGTCAAAGGAAAATTTGTTTCCGATGTCAACCGAACATCGGATGACAAACGAACCTCGAAGGCACCTAAATCTCGAACAAAACTCAACTGCTACTCCCCCAGGGTTCCTCTGCACTACCACACACCACAGCTGGCAAGTGCGCACAAGAACATCGATACAATGAAGGAATCTCGTGGACAAAAACATCCATGGTGGTGACTACACATCGACTCCTGGCTATTGCCGATTCTTCTTTCGAATAATATGCAAATTTCTTTTGCGTCTCTTTGTCTATAGATACTTAAGGTGCACCACCACCTAAGGGCAGAACGTTTCTTTGTGAGAAATAGATTCGAAATCTATATGACACCGACGGGGTATCCGCCAGGCAAATTCAATCGTCCTTACACCAAACACCACCGACGACCACCGTACCTTGTGAACCCCACCGAGAAGTTGTAACGTTCTTGGGATTCATTTGCTTGATTGAGAGATTATTTATTGCCATCTAAAATTAAATATGCGGTCGCCTCTTGTATGCTACTCGTACCACTGTCTCACACCATACCACACCACCACATGTGTTTAATGACAAAATTTCATTAGTTCCGCATCAGTAATGCGCGCCACAACGTCAATGATCTGGTAGTGCTGCTGCTGTTGCTGATGTTTGGCGATGATGCTACTGTTACTGCTGCGACCACCATATAAGCCCCGAATGATGTGCCCATTAAAGCCCCTCGGCAATCGCTTGTAATTATGGAAAATTATCGTATCGGAACATTGATGACGACCGAGAATGGGGAGGAGGAGCGAATATAACCAAAGGAAGTACAAGAGGTTGCGGCGGCGGAGGCTGTGGCGGCGGCGACGACAGATTATTATTGGAGAATCCAATGCAAATAAAATTGCAAACATGCTTACTGTCCGAAAACACAACCAAAGTCATTATCATCACTTCTGTTTATCGGTCTCTCCATCTTGTGTGCATATGCTGTGTCAATTCGAGAGTCCTTCAGGGTAAGTAAGTATCCCAAAGCGGTTTCGTAGACCTAAATAAAGCAGAAAACATAAAACCGCTACTCGTTGAAATCGACAAAAGAATGAATCTCTGTTGAGATATTTACTGAAGAAGTTTTTTTTTCTTTCCATCGACAAGCATCCGGATAAAGTGGTTAAGGTCAAGGCTCTGACACTGAACTTAGTCTACTATGTTCGCATAGAATGAAATGCGACAGAATATAGAGCTCGTCAATGGACGTAAAACAAAAGCTTGAGTAGCCAGAACGTTCTGTGAAACCTACACAGCGACCTTGAAATTCGCTTGAATTATTGGAAAACATAACACGAACGTTAAGCTTCCCAAAAGGGTTTTTGAAATCAATTGTCTTTGCTAGTAGCCGTCGAGGAGGGAAAACTGTTTAAAATAAGCTTAGTAGCTTAGTTGCAAAGCCTTAGGGTGTTAACGGCTGTATAATAGTAGACTTGATACCAAATTCATATTTCAAGGACACCTGCAATTGAGAAGACACTCAAATCTTTTATTTGTCTTTACGTCTATAACTCAACTAACACCGCCTAAGCTATCTCTCAAGGTAGATCAGCCACCAGTGATACTCAACCCCCACCTTATCCCTCAATTTCTACAGCTAAGCGGCGTTCCATTCGAACTAGACAAGCAGTCGTATTCAACTGCACATGGTCTTAGTGGATAGTAGATGAGCTGAGGAGTTGCGATAACCCCAAAGTGTGTGTATAAATGCATTTGAGAAAAGGATACAAAAAGGTGCTTATTTGGTGGCGTGAAAAAAATTGAAGTTAGGTTTTACCACTGCAACTACCTTCGTGTATTCGTGAGGCTCACTAAAAGGGTAATTTCTTGATCAGAGAGTAGGACGGTCGAAAGGAACACTACCTTAAATTTTTGTCGAAAGTCGAGACTTTTCGCAGCGACCCGCTTAGTCAAGTATCAACTTAAAGATGTTTTCGAGGCACAAACTTTAAATAATTTGGGTTCAACACTTCGTCAAAGTAGAATTTAGAGAATCCTAAGTAGAAATGCTCTAGTGTAGCAAAAGGAGGGGGTCAGTAGATTCAGGCGACTCACTCAACTTAAGCTTACACTTTGATTTTGTTCCTATTTCAGAGCTCAAAGAAGGTATAAAAATAAACAGATCAACTCTTAGAGGTATTTGCGAGTGTATTTCAGAAGCTGTTACTGTTTTTAACAAAATTTATATCTTTCCCCACAAAAAATCGAAGGATACTGCAGAAAAGACAAAGGCGACTCTGTCCTTAAAGTAAAATGGTGACAAGTAAAGCCTATTTTTTTCAGCAGAGCCGTTTCAACTTCTACGCTATTAACGTCTTCCGAGAAAAGCTATATGGGTATGTTGTCAACGTAAGACAAGAAGCCAACTCGATGCCATGAGTCCCTATGTCCAATTTCGACACTCTACACTTCCCCTACCATTGTTTCGCCTTTGAAATCACACTAAAACATTAATTATACAACAACTTGTTGAATAACCATTTGATAGGGATCACAGTCAGCTAAAATAGATTTTTGTAAATTTCATGAATTAAACACCAGAAAAGATTAAAGCCGGCGGCCCGCGCGCTCTGAAAGGTGCGCTTTTGTCATTTATTCGAATTTTTATTGCCACACGGCAACAATGACAGAGACACAACTAAATGGATGAATAATATGTAAGAAACAAAAGATCCCAGAGATTCGGACTCGGGTGTCTACGATTCACCGAGCACACACTAAACACTACGACGATATGGTTTTCCTTTCGCTTTAAAACTCACACCAATTTCTAGGAATATTTTGCGCACCGCAATCATTCATGAATGAGGTAGCTGCTGTGTGGTTGAAGCCTCAAATTTAATGTTGGCCCAACCAGAAAAAAAAAACACAAAAACAAAAAAACAGAAACCGAAAAAGTAGTTAATTGCTTTCGTTTATGTTTCGATGTTTGTCAATGTTTTGTGTTTTCTTAGAGAGCATGTTTTGGATTCTTTGAAAATGTATCTCTTCTCGTAATGTGGAGCTTTTTCTGGAGTATTTGTCGGGATTTTTTTTTTGTTTTTTTGTCAGAAATTCAATCCGAGGGTCAGACGATGTCAACGCAATAAAATCACATCTTTGGATGGGAAGAGGCCTATTTTATGTGAAAATTATAACAAAAATTCAATGGAAACTGGCTTGAAAGGATCGTGATAGTCGTGATCTTTCAATGGATTTCAAACCTTCATAAGACTCTGGCTATGATTCATAAGCATAGGAAAGAGGAACTGGTCATCTGATCTGGTTACTCAGGAGTTGGAGTAATTAGTCAGTCAACGGGTCAATCGTTCCTTAAGGATCAGCAATGTTTCCAACGTCTGTCAAGTCGCGATCAGTGGTTGATGATGCTACAAAAACTATCAAGGAAACCGTACCGTGAGAAAGGTCATTGTTACGTTGTCGTTGAGGCACCGCAGCCAATCTTATTAGAAACCAGACGAACACTAATAAGACTCTGCAAATGGCACTTAATGAGATATCGGCAACTAATGGCAAAGCTGACGAAACTGCAAGGAAGACTCTGCAGACACCTAAAGGGCAGGCCATTTGTTGGCTTGTGTTGGAGCGGTGAATGGAATGGTTCCATAGACACGATAACTCCTTTTTTTTGTGGGCGCAATTGGACATCCAGCAGGACGAGGTAGCGTAGCACAGCAGCCGTCAAAATTCGATCTTTGTAGCACTAAGTTCGGTAGGTAATCGTGCTATCAGCCGTTTTGGAGATGCTTCCAAAGCCCTTTGTGATTTGAAGCTATTGGCCTTTTTTATGGTTGAGTCACTTAAGGAAAACATTTCTCGACCTGTAAGCAAAATGGAGCCACAAGCAAACGAGAATGCGTTGATAGGATGGGCTACTGCCAGAACAGGCTCAGCAGTCATTTGAATGACTTGGAGAAGCAACGCTCCCAATCCTTTCAATAGGGCTTTACTTCTCAATTGCCCACTTCGTCGAAGGTACATATTACCATTTGGCAAGAGTTATTCTTCCTCCGAATTCGAGCCCTAGTTAGCAAAATCCTACCAAAGTTGACATTTGCTGCAACGCTTAAGTCACTGCAAGTCATGCCCGCAGCTTATAATAACAATAACGTAGGTACATAATGGGTCTTCATTTTCAACCAAAATATACAAAATTTGAAGTTTCAGAACGTACAACAATGACATGACCGCAACTATTGTAGCAGCAACTGGCTCGAGTCATGCACGAATGCGTGACCAGAATTTTACTTTGTGAATTTACGAAATACGTATTTACATAAAATTCTAATCGGGAATATTATCTACCGCGTCTGTGCTTATATTTTAAACCGCTTTTTGGCGCTTAAACTTTTCCAGCTGCCCTAACTGTGCCGTTTGTACAACAGATGATTTAAATCACGATCAAGGAAACCGTACCGTAACAATCTCAAATGTGTACTCTGAGTAAATTTGTTAGCCATTTAAATATTGAGTTCTTAAAAAATTATGAAGAAATTTAGTTTCGAGTTCACCCGATAACCGACGGTCCACTGCGACACACATCAACATCCTGGTACATCTTTAGAAAGCCATTAAAAAATTGTTTTTAGAAATAAATAAAAATCATTTCTGCTTTAAGCCTTTATCGCGTACCCCAAATCTTTATGGTCCTTCAATACTTTCCAAAGAAAATATCCACCACAAATGTAGACATAAATCTTCGATTCGTGACTCTCACATCCTTCGGAGCAGAGCAGACCGTCGACATCTTTCACTAGAGACTCTTCCTACTTCACTACTTCATTGCATTCCATTGAGTTTATGGATTTTATTGTTGATCTTACGATAAAAACAATTGTTTTCCAGCCTAGCCCCCATTCATCTCGGGCGGCTTTTCTCCCAATAAGGACAGATCCCAAAACACAGATATTTATCCAATTAACACGATGTGAATTTATAAGCATATCTTAACCCGAAGGACGATAGTTATGTTCCGCCTCAATCGTAAAAATCACATAGAAATCAATTACAAGACTACTGTTCGGAAGGTCCTTTCACTTTATGAGAGCTATTTCGTTGACTTTTAACGACTTTTTCTTGAAAAGATTGTTGAAAACTGCGAGATGTTGTTGTTGCAAATATGGGAAATATTGGGCCATAAATGGTTTGGACTTGTAAGATAACCTGGAATACAAACATTAAATGAAGACGCAAGGTGGCCTGAATGATAACCATGGAAAGGAGACATCAGTTTACTTCTTTCTTTTTCCCATCCGTTAAGGATGCACCTGCAAAACTATTGCCTGTCATCACATGGGTGGAAATATGAGGGTTTTGCTCGTTAAATGTTGTGGCTGATATTTGAGCGATAAAAATGGATCGATTCGATCTTTTGTATCTTTTGTTACAAGTTGTTCTTTGAAGCCTCTCATTATCGGCCAAAAAGTGGGATGTAAGTATATAAAGTTAGACCACCGTGGTCTCTGGATGATAAGGACTTCTTATGCTGACTTATCGTCAAACACAAAATCATTTCTACAGCAGCAGCAGGGAATTCTGATACCCACCCACGGGACTTAAAAAAAATAAAATAATTCTCCAAAACAAATCCAGAGAAAAACAAACACAGCAAGAGAATCCAACGAATGCAGGAATTCGATTTAATGCCTTGTCCGCCTGGCGCTGACTCCAAATTCCAAAGCATGACTCCTGCAGCAATGGCTGGCTCCAGTATTGCACATTTGGTGTATTGCCGTATTCCACACCAGCATGCACGCACTAATTGCAGTGAATCCAACTCACTTCGAGAGCGAGAGCAAAGCCCCAATGAAATTTAAGACGAAATCTGTTGTTAAATGCGAATGCAGCATGCTACCCAGCTTACTGCAGGCAGTGTTGTCGCGAATTTGTTCTGTCGTAGGACACACAACACACAGCGATCGCACTCTACAAATTGCCGATCACGGATTTCGTGTCCGACATGAAACTCCGTGGCTACTGATAGTACAGCGGATCGAATGATGCCTGAATGAACCCGTCGCTCTCTCTCTCTCTCTCTTTCTCGCTCCATCTGCACTTACTGCAAATAGAATATTAAGGCGCCCAAATTCCAGCTCTGTGTACGTATACCTATATTACAGTAGTTCTTGACCCGATCTGTGCGCGGATGTTTGGATGTTTGGATGTCGACTTTTGGCGACGACTCTTGGTGAAAATCATGAGCGCCAATGATTGCAGAACAGAACATCAGAGCCTGGTCAGGATAAATTTCTTTTCGATTTCCTCCTCTTCTTCGTTCTCCTATGGCAAGTTTCTATAAGAACTCTGTTCGCCGCGTCCCTGTCTATCTGACTATCTAAATTTGTCAGTGGTTAGTTTATTTTGTGTTAAAACTGCATGCATGCAAGTCAAGAGTCTTTTGCTGCTGCTGCTGCTGTTGCTGCTGCTTGCTGCGTTTTGTTGGCAATTCCATTGTCCCTACCTCAAGAGAGTAGTGTACGACTGGCATTGTTTATGGCCAACACAAGATTAAGAAACGGAAAGGGAAACAAGTCAATGTTTGAGATTTTATCAGTGATAGGTCTCCAGCGTCCAACCAAACAACCAAAAAGACAAGAATGACGACGACTGCAACAGTGACTGAGACGAAAACGGAGACGGAGACGGAAACGGAGAACAACAACAGATCAGCAAACAATTTGCACAGCAGTCGTTTCGCCTCTGTGAGGATCCAAAGGACTTGGGTGAGAAAATCAATGTCCCACGTGCGGCAGAGGCGGTTACAGTGCTGGTTTCATGTGAAAATTCAATAAACTAAAATCTAACTGCACAATCGCAATATGACTGAAAATATTCTGCGAATTATGATTCCCCGCGACTACGTCGTGCGACATCCTGTGGCGGGTGGAAAACATTTCAAACTAATTGGAACATTATCTACAAATGATGTATGTACCGTCGCGTCCTCGATTCTCCTATAGGGTCTTAGAAATTCTCCGTGATATTACTGCCGATTAGCTTCCGCTCACTGCTGCTGCTGGTGCTGCTTCCCAGTGATGATGGGTATCTCTACCCATTCTACCCACTATTGGTAGTCATAGAGTCAAATCACTTCTGGGGGTCAAATCACTTAATAACACACATGGATACTCTCTAAATGAAACAAACAAAAAAAAAAGAGGAAAAATGTTCGAAATCCCATAATCATCATCGGGTGATCAGCAGGTCATAAAAACTGTTTTACGCGCAACGTCTGCGAAGACGTGTACGGCAATCAAGCGACACCGGTCATAACCATCACCAGCGAGAGCAGCAACCAAGCAACAAGCGCTTGCACCAGCAGGAGCCGGGCACTGTCACACAATATCCAATACGCTATTCCGATCCGATACATTCATCGTTGTTTTGGGGCCGTTATCAATAAAACATCTTGGTCATGGAATCGAATAAACATTTCAGTCCGTCCAGCTCCAGCCAATAACTTTACAGCAACGAATTAATAATTTTACCGTACGCCGCTGTTCCCTCCGCCCCCCGCCTGACTTCTTCGTGGACAGTTCATCGGTGGAGGCAGCACTTTTTGTGTGTTTCTTAATCTTCGATCTGGCTGGTATCTGGGTGCGTTTATACGGCTCTTAGCACGCGTGGATATTATTTGGAATTATCGGTGCTCGCATACTCACACGAAGGAGTTGGGGTTTTTTTTTCGTTTTTTCGTGTGCCAGATCGATGAGGAATTGCAGCGATGTGTCACATCATTTCACTCGAATCAAGTAATTCTAAATGATTCCGGGAAAGTAAACGAGTGCAATAAAACGAGGGGGGTAGGTTGGTTTAATTGATAGTGCTCAGGAATGTCAGCCTAATTGAATTACACAAACAAATGCACAAATAATTCTTATTGTCTTCCCATCTAAGACTGGCGATGGTGTTCACTATGCAAAGGGCAAAAATGAGTCAGTTACCGCATTATGAATGTCACACTAGTCGAGTAGGAAAAATTAAGCACTACATCCAACTCGCAACTATACTCGTACGCCCACTAGACCAGATCAGCCTCACGTACACTCGCCAGCAAGCAAGCACAAATGAGTTCGCATGCAGAGAGATGCTGTAGCGATGTCACATAAATCTCTTAATAATGACATAAAATCAAATCAAAAAATGTGTCTCAAACGTAAATCGGAGAACCCCAACACCGACAACGACAACGAAAACGACAACGACAACGACACCGACACCCACACCCACCAATGACAGATACTACATTGGCTCGTGTGAGGAATGCGACCAGGACGACGCGCTGCTCATCTTCTCTGCCTCTTGTCTTCGACTCAAATTAAGTAATTAGCCAAATCTGTGAACGGCCGAAGCGAAATTAAGTGTTAAGTAGTCTTACCTAAAATTATATTGCACTACTGTGATTATAGTGCGCGCACTAAGAAGTGCATCCGCGAAAAATTTTCTTTGCGCGATTTTATTGCGGTTTGGTCACTAAGAAATATTTGGCGCAAGCTGCAAGCAGCAAGAAACTTCAAGCCGACGGCGATTTATGGTCTATAAAAGTTCGACTATTTCGATGAAATTCAATGCACTTGAATTGATAGGAAACAGGGAAGCGGCAAAAATGATATTTCAAGATTCGTAATTCACGGATATTAAATTTAAAATAGGAAAACTAAATTACCCGTTTGCATGTTTGATTTGACGCAAATGGTTCAGTAATTCATGAAAAATATTGTCATGTACAGACGATGGTAAATGATCATCTGAAAATGAATAAATTCCGCTTTTATTGAGTGGAATTTGTCGCCAATGGCATAGCTTTATGAACTGTCGACGGAGATGCAGGTGCTTCAGGAGACCCATGCGAAAAACCATAAACTATTGATAAGTACTTCACTTCAACTGGAAGAATGAAGGAAGCAGACTTTTAATGGCCCCAGAAGATTGAGAACAAGCCTCGTACAAGGATGATCTTTTTAACCAACACAACGATACTCGGGTCTGAGAAATGTTAGGTCCCTAGGCATCCTTGTCTGTACGAGTTTTCATATCTGTCATAGAATCAAGAAAATTGGACTAAAGGAAGTGCTCTAAGTGGAATAGAGCTATACAGTACGCCTATACCCCTACAACCACTATATCTATCCGTCATAGAAGGCAGAGTTTTTGGCACGTGAACGATCACCTCATAAGAATTCAATTCTAAGCTAAATTCATCACCATTAGCCTTATATGCCCCCACAAAGATGAAAGATGGCAATGACAAGGATAAATTCAATGAGTTTCTAGACCAAACAGATGAACACCATGGAAGGAGTCTACATAACAACAATTCTGACGCCAAGTTAGAAACAGTGGACATATTTTGACAATACAGTCGGAAAGTATAGCCTGCACAACGACACCACCTCCGATAACGCCTAATCGACTTAATGGCGGAGCGAAATGTTATCGAAGCATGAAGGTTTCTTGATCAGTCAACCGTCAACCAGATTCATCATACAGCGACTGACACAAAGCACATGTCCTGACTCTACGGGGAGCCAACAGCGAATGGGACCGACACCGTGTTGTAACCAATATTTCGTACCTCGTCATATCGATACCGGAAGTGTAACCTCACACGGCAAGAGTAAGAGATCGCCAGAACCTTTTCCGATCGTATGATCCTCAAACTCTCACGATGTCCTACATACATATGTATGTAATCAGCATCTATTACTGAAGACCACTGTCAATACTCCTGGGGTTCCTGACAGCCACTACCACGAAACCACTGGCCCGATGAGGAATGCCGGCAAGTACATGTAGCAAATCAAGAAGAAAAGAGTCGAACACCGAATTTTCAGAAGAAAAGGGAACAACCCTGAGGCGCACGTGATCAAAGAAAAAGAGAGGAACTATTGCATAAATGATGGTCACAAATATTGATTATCCCTAGTCCTAGCTTTTTGAGATGATCGCGGAGCCAGCAGTGTCCCGTGGAAAAGCCAGAAACTGCTCGAAGCAAGTTTTTTTTATGCGATAGATAAACTCGTTTAATTTCCACGTCTACCACGAACAACATTCTCACTATCATTACACTCCACCTTGGTCTGCCACAAGCTTCGAAAACATCGAAATAGATGGACGTGGGCACATCAACCGATTACATCAATATTTTTGTTATACTATATTGAAAGCCATGAAGTGTTCTACCAGAACAACGAAGAAACAATGAAAACAAAACTGTGAAACCAAAAACTCCATATTGCCCATCATAACCATTCATAAGCGCCATTAACATGGGAACCACTTACCGAATGCGCCTTCTTGGAATCGAAGAATTTGATGAACTGAAATTTGAATCTTGTCTCCCCATTGACAGTTGGATCAAGATGCATGCTAAACAATGATTCCCAGAAACCAATACCAATACCTGCTGCTGTTGATGTTGCTGCTTCTACTATTAATTCCGTTTGTCTGCTGCTGGAGTAGCCGCTGTGAAATCAATTAATTGAGTGATAATTTAAGTTCTTCTCTGGATGTTTGAATTTCTTTTTTTTTTTCATTTCCAATTAAGTCGCGCGCTCTTAGTTCACTGATCTTTGCCTTAAGCCGATGAGAAGCTCATTTAATTAACAACATGCGACACCCCTATATCGAATATTCAATTCAAATGCAACGGTCTTGTCTTATATAGACGCGATGCTTTGCCGGGAAAGAAAATCGACAGCAGCAGCAGTAAATGAAGTTCTTCGGAAATACCAAAGAAGTAATCCATCGCAAACGTCGTGGTTGTTCATTAACTCGGCGATGCACATACTGTGAGCTCTGCTCCCCCGTATTGAGCGTGCAGTAGCATCATCAAGGCCACATGACAAATAAAATTCTACGAGTATTTGTTTTCTTTTTTTATTTATTTTTCCGTTTTAACTAATTACACTTGAAGCAACTTTTAAGAAGCCCGCATTTCCGTTTTCGCACATCTTCTGGTTGCTTGCACGCGCTGTGGCAGACGATCGTTCTCCTTACGCCAACCGCAGATATGAGTTAAAACGAATAAATATGAAAGGCCTCAACTACAAATGACAGTCAGTCATGAGAGAAAAAATCGACAGATGGCCCTAATCTAGATTGATAATCAAGTCTTTTAAATTGCTCGCAGCTAAGGGAAAATTACAGTCAGTCGTCCTAATATATGTACGATGTTCGATCAGGGAGGACCGAGACTAGTAAGTCGGGCCTAAAACTTGAAAATGAATTTTAAAATGAGCAAGCATCAGCATTACTTCTAGACCACATGGAGGTAAATGACAACGGATGATACTTTTCAACAAATTCGTTAAAATCCTTGCTTTCTCCGTCGCAAGGAACAAACGACATTGAAAAGTGGCATTTTTGGAGCGAAATTCATGCACATTTCAAAAGCATTGGGTACATTAATTTAAAGTTGCAACAGAGACACATACATTGGCCAAAGAAGTTTAGATACATCGCTAAAATTAAGCGTTATAATCCTGTGTTTTATGAATCGCAACGCGGTTTTCATCACATATTATTTTTCTATCAAAATTCTTGATTAGGATGTGAACGGCTTTTGCAATGAGAAAAAACTATGAGAAGATACTTAACTATGAACCTATAGGTATGCCGAATGCAGTCGGGCAGAATGGTCAAGGACTAGTTCCCCACACTTGAAACGAAAAGTCGATATCTAGTGTTCAAAACTCAATTTCTGACGCTTCCAACTGTCTTCAAATTCAATCGAAAGAAAAAAAAATGTCCCTAAACGTCATTCAGCCCCTGCTTAACAAGTGCGTACAACGCAACGTATCATTATTGAATTAAAAAAAAAAAAAAAAAACTCACGCTCGCGCTTCTACAGCAATCCACGCGTTTTGCCATTCCTCAAGACACAAGACAAGCGTGATCATAAGAAGACAGAAAAAAATTGCACCGAGGGATTGATGGGGGCGTCAATTGATTGGATATGATTGCCAGTTCGAGATAATTGGAGACACTGAAACCATTCCTCCATAAACACAGATTACACCACTCGCGGCAGGGTAATCATTTAATAATGCCTATGGAATGCCTCTGGTTCATCGTGCGGATCATCGTCATCTCCGTTTAGATCAGCACACTATCAGAGTCACACATAGTTTCAATAATCTTAGACTATCAGAAGAATCCATTGCATGATCATCCACACCAGCAAGTGATTTCATTTGATATCACCACGTTATTTAAATATTTTTTTTTTATTGTCCGTCAGATGGGTATTTGTCTCAAGTCGCCGTTGTACAGTCCGCGACTACTAATAATCGTAGGTAGATTATGATTTATTAAGTTGCATCCTGTTTGCCAAGCGCAGTGTGATAAGCAAATGATGTGGTGCTCATCAAAACATATTAAGATGTTCTCGGATTCTATTCCATGTATTTATGGAATGCGAGCATGGGGGTTGCCACTCTTTACTAGCTACACCCACCCCCAAATCTTATTTTATTGAACCTCTTTACTTCCACACGGTATTGCAATGCACACTGCCTCTGCCAAAAGTGAACGATCAAACAGCAATTTAAAGTTCTTTACTTTGCACTAAATCACCCCCGACAACCCTTTATGCGTGTGTTCTTCTGGGGAGGATGGAGGAAATGTTTCTTTTTGTCGTGCACCCTTTACAGTACACAGTCTATTTGATTTTCAATAACTTTTGCTGTTGACGTTGTGTGAAAATCGTCTTAAATTATGAGGGTGGAGGAATGTGTCTCAACCCTTTCTCCCTTTCTCGCTAAGTTGGCAGTTGGCAATTTTAAAATACCAATCGTTTTTGAAAGACAATTTATATTCGCATATATTTCCCCAATGGGAGTAATTCCGAATGGCAGTTATGAGACAATTGATTTTTTGCTCTTCGTTGGAAGGTTACTTTACTTGAAAGCAAATTCGAATGAAATTTGGTCCTCTTTTTCTTTATTGTCTTAAAAAAAAAAAAAAAAAACAGAAACAGAAACGGGAAAAAGGGCGCTGACTTGGATTTTTGTAAAAATGTAGTTTGTGTGCCTGAATTCGAGCAGGTGTATCGGAATACTAACGACTACTAAAATTTAGTTTTTTTAGTGGGAAACATTGTGCTTTTTTGTAAGCGTGTGTACTTCTACTTAGAAAATGCTCAAGAAATTCTTCTCCTTATGCCATTTTTGAAAAGAGTCGTTTCGTCGTTAGTTGTTGCAGTTAGTTTTAAAGTAAAGTAAAGTGAGTCGAAAACAGACACATAGCTAAAGATACGAGTAAAAGAGTCGCAAAACAATTTTTGAGAGAAAAACTTTAACAAGAGTAACACAAGACTATGATTCGAAAAGGAGGTAACGGATTTATGGCCTAAATGTTGATGGGATCGAAAACTAGGCGGTCTGTAGAATTATGTTGAGGTCCACAGATTTAGCCAACACCACCAGCGCAGCGGCGCAACATCAAGGCGGATACTTGAGAAACAAAAAGAGAAAGGAGAACTCAAATCACTAATGCGTGCCTATCAATAGGCTCTAAGAAGCGAAAACCAATCAGAAATAGGTTGCGATCGAGGACAGCTTTGCAATTTAATCCTGTTTAGGCAGCCAAAATGCTCAGTTTTTCCTTCTTTTCCAGCATCTTTTTTCCACTAATGTTTACTTTTCCTGAATATTATCCAAAAGAAAGAGAAAATCTTCCACAAAATAGACCAAAATACTAATTAAAAAGCGTCAAAATTTTCCAGACCTCTATAAAGTAACTTAACCTACCAACTAAAGTTAACTGATTGAGTATTTAGTTGGATTTTATTGCAATTTATTTTTTTTCCAAAAAGTAAGGGCGACAACCTACAACCTTGTGGGACCCCACAGTGAACCACAAATACCTACAAAATTATAGCGCTTCAAAAAATGTTATAAAATTTTCTACACCTTAGCTTTGTTCCCTGACTGAAAATAAAAAAAAAATGCGTTCATAACAATTTCAACTTATATCTCCAAATTTGCTGGCTAATGGAAATTTTATGTTAATTGATTGAGGTCACACAATAGCAACTACTATCTTACACCTAACCAGTGAGCCATTTAGTCATAGACAAAGAAAGCTAACGGCTAAATATTCGGAACAAATGCTCTTTCCCCTATTGTAGGTTGTAGATCACTCAAAAAACGAAAAAAAGAAAAAACCGAAACAAATGGAACATTTTCTTTATCTGCCCAACTGTGTGTTAATTATACTACACTCATATCATTTTTGATTCTATTTAGGCATAAATTAAATTTTAATAAGCTATGCTGTTGTAGATTTTGCATCTGCCCGCGCGGACAAATGGCGGAAGTGCAAATGACCCGAAACGATTTTTGGTTTTTGAATAGATTTTTCTTCGAATGCTTTCTGATGGGGTTTTTTTTAGTATCTATCTTATACCGAGGGGCGGTAAGGAGGTGGAATAACAGATTCGCAATTAAAAGAACGCGCAGTTTTTTTTTTTTTTTTCAACAAAATTATAACAAATAAAATAAAAGCCATGTTCATCCACGAAGAAGACACCTTCGAGACGCACTCAAGTGGAAAGCAGACGTCTTGTTTTTTCTGTGTTTTCCTAAATCCACTGGTATATAGAAATTACAGGGTATTCCACTTTACGTTTCTTCAGGTCTTTTATGTCTTTCATTCCCAACCGAACCGATTATCGAACGGCGCGGCTGTGTTTGTGTATTTAATGGGTTCACCTGCTTCTCTGGTGGCGAATAAATTCAATTAACATTGCTCGTTAATTTGCAAATTTCGTTGATACTCATTCGTGAATCAGCGACTGTGACCACACTAGGCCGCCACACTAGCAATGCTTTTTCGGCAATTTTTTTCTCTTTGTTTTTTTATAATGTATTTGGGCAGTGACTCTACCTTGAAACTCAATTTGAAATTAGTTAATTCCAACAGCAAATAGTTTTATGAGTCACAATACATATAAAACTAATTAACCTCTACCAGCGTCTTCCGATATGTGAGTACCAGCGCGTATGTACATATGTATGTACATATGTAGAAAGAATTGTTGAAAGAATTTCCATAAATCACGCTCGGATTATGCCACTGTGCAAGTGTGATTTACTACACTTGACAATACTATGACATTTCGAAAATGAAATACAATTTTAAATAATTTTGCAAGAGAGCAGGTCCCAAGCACCCCTCGGCCCTCTCCCTAGTATCTGGCTGGAAACGTATCAATGAAGAGGAACGCAGCCGCTGCGATACATCGTTTTTAAAAGATTCATCCGTTTATAGTCTCAAATGGTGGACGGTGGTTGGAGATGACAGGACGTCAGATAGTAATACCAGAAGAAGGCGAAATTGTCATAATTAATACTCGACGTGCATCTAAATTTAGCGTTCCTTCTCCTTTTCTCTAGGTGGTAATCCTTTTCAGAAGAGTGGGGACGCACCAAAGCACTGTATCGCGTAGACTAAGAGGGGATCTGCCATTACCAATTGTGGGCGGATAGTTAATTGGAATAGAGCGCCGAACATAGATTTTCACTTTATGGCGGGGACGCGTACAAGCGACACTATTCGACTATGAGTCTGGCTGTGTGTGGGAGTGCAACTCAAAAGTGAGTAATGAGCCAGCGTCTCTCGTGCCGCAAGAAGTAGATGATGCGTCGTTTTTTTTAGCAAACATCCATCAACCAGGTTCCTATCAGTTTTCTTGAAAAATCCACTATCAGAGATCGTTCGTCGAACACTAACGCTAATCAAATAGACTCTGAAAATCCTTAAACAAATTTCCGCGATCCTTTGATCTCCTTTAATTTGCTTCCATTTCCATGGAAATTGGAAGTCGAAACACATCAGGTTGGTCCATAGAGCCCACGAAACATCAAAGAACGGAGAACGAATGACACTATTGACTTGAGTACGGCCGATACTTCTCGGAATGAGTCACAGGTGATAAGGACGACTGCAGGTAAAGGCACAATCACACTAACACACAATAATTCTATTTATTGCCCTCAATTAACATTCGCCCGCAATTCGAATGCCCGCACGAAACAGGCTCTTACACTCTCAATATCGCGGCATCCTTAATAGCTGCATAAAATAAAATTTCAATTAGATTGATTTCCAGTTACTGTAGCTGTGGTCCGTCCTCCGCAACAGCCTACATCCGAGCCGTTTGATTTATTGAATTCGTCATGTCACCCCGACAACGGAATTTTACGAGCTCGTCTCTCTCTCTCCTCTCGCTGGCTGTGTCTCGCGCGCGTTAAAATCGCTTAAATGTGGTCTCTGGCGGTAGGCCAGCCACCATTGCTCGTCACTTCTTGAGGTGACAATCGCTCACGCACTAGAGGAGGTGATAAATTCATGTGGCATCACATGCATCTTGAAATTCTGTTATAAAACTTGCAACACTTTGCACTAAATTCATTTACGATCAATCGTGGACGCTACGAGAACCTGTATTGATAGATTGTTAGCTTGAGATTTTATCAGGCTGTGGAATCAATTTTTATGCCGATGCATCGAAATGGGATTTTAACGAGTCAAACCGCATTTATTAACACTTTGCAGTCTAGCAGGGAATAGGTGTCAATGTCTGAAAGTAAACATAAAACCTAGAGTCCATCGAAATCGAAAAATCATTTTGGACGTGCGTCGATGGGGAAATCCTGCGGATAGCAAATATGTCCAAAGATAAATCAGTAGATCTCAAAACACAGGAAGGTAGAATACTGGTTAGCATCGGTTAGATCGGCTTGGTAAGATGGATTCTTAAGCAACGAAAAGGACGTATTTGGGCCTCAGGTTAAGTTCATGCGGTACAGACTAGGTTGTGCTGATTCCTCAATTGAGATCCACAGATAAGTCTACTAAGCTTAGAAACTTTAAGGTCTGACAAGTTGCTGGGGGCGTTGAGATGTACGTTGAGATGTACACCTTCATTCAGCATTTTTCTTACGTTTAACGAGTTAAAAAATGATAGAATGGTTTCTGGCAAAAGTTGAGAGATATTGTTGAAGCCTGAAGACTCAGAAGTGAACTCGGGTGCCTATGAAGGCCACGTCTTAGATGTGATAAAGATGTGACCGTGAGCAGCGTACTTTTATTACGGATGAATGATCTCAACAAATATTATCAAGAGACTCATTCAGACCTCCAGCGACACTGGAAGGCTCAGTGCTCAAACAACCGAACGTGCGACGTGTCTTGGACCTAACAAATCGGGACCTCCCTCAAATTATTTGGATATCTGTGCATATTCCAATATTCCATCAGTCCATCCACTCATTGCCTCAGTACATCTTTTTAAGAACTAGAAAGCCTCTTGATCTCTTCAAAAAGGCACCATGAGATAGGATTTTCAGTTCACACCTTAGATCTTCCTGGAAGGGCTTTATTTCTCAATTGTCTACTACGTCGCAGGTGCTCAGCACCTGTTGACAAGAGATACATATTCTTTGCCGAATTTCGAGCCCGAGTTGTTCAAATTACTCACGATTGCTCGACGGCAAATATTATCAAGAGACTCATTCGGACCTCCAGCGATTTTGGAAGGCTCAGTGCTCAAACAACCAAACGTGCGACGTGTCTTGGACTTAACTGTAGAATCTCCACTAACAAATCGGGACCTTCCTCAAATTATTTGGATATTTGTGCATATTCCATCAGTCCATCCACTCATTGCCTCAGAACTAGAAAGCCTCTTGATCTCTTCAAAAAGGCACCATGAGATAGGATTTTCAGTTCACACCTTAGATCTTCCTGGAAGGGCTTTACTTCTCAATTGTCTACTACGTCGCAGGTGCTCATCACCTGTTGACAAGAGATACATATTCTTTGCCAAATTTCGAGCCCGAGTTGATCAAATTACTCACGATTGTTCGACGTCAACAAATGTGACATTATCTTTGCAGTAGAGCAATATACTACCAACAACGAAAGGCTAGGAACCAGCTCTTGAAAATTAGAGAAACCTTTGACATTCGTCTAATCCTTCTTTCCTACTCATCTACGCATACGATAGAACTTAAAAACGCCGGTATCCATACAATTTCTTTAAAGATTCAATTCTGATCAACGAGTCCATTGTGGAAATATCAAAACATTTCCTTTAACAAAACAAAAACAAAAAATTACACCGACCATCCTCCACTCATTGCAGCAAGCTCACCCATAGCAAAGTCACATCAACAGATTAATAATTAATATGCAATCTTCTGGACGAAAAAAAAAAATAAAGAAAAACATTGAACGAAAATAATTCAATAAGTCCATCCCCTAGCCGCTTCGAAAGTTAAGAAACACAGCTCACACAAAAAAAAAAAAACGAAAAAAAAGCACAAGAACATTAAACAGAAAGTCCTTTCCATTTCATTAAAAATTTATCATATTTCAATCAATTCATCCGACTGTGAAATGGAGTCTATCCTGCCAATAAGTCGTCATGTCATCTCTCGCGCGTCCTTGCTTCTTCGTCGCCTTCTTTATTTTCCTCTTCGTCTTGTCCGCCGCTGCAAAATTAAATTTTGTTTAAAATTTATTCGCGTCAATAACGGTCTCTCCCTGAGGACTATGATCGCTGCCATCCACGCCGCCCCACTGTTCGTTCACTTGTACACGCAACAATACAATACAAAAAAAAAGTATCGTATCCTGTTTGATATTTTTTTTCTCCATTTTTTTACAGGATATTTATCAGTAGTAACAAAAAATCGGTTAATATTAATGACCGAGTGGTTTGCGAATACAATGAGAAAAAAAGGGGTGACTTTGTAACAACCAAAAAACAGCAAAAAAAAAAACAAAGAAAAAAGGAAATTTTTCCCCAATTTTCCACCATCGAAAAATTGTTTTCCTTTCGCGGGTAACAGTTTTTCTTTCGTCTGTCCGCGACTTACTTTAATGTTTTAGAATAATGAAAAGAAAGGAGCTGAATAACACAACAAGACGAGAAAAAAAATGCAAAATTGAATACAAGTCTTGAAGCGAGGGGTGCTTCTACGAGTCGAAATGAATGGATGGGCGCAGAAAAAAATATTAACCATGTTCTATTCGATGGAAAATAAGTCCATCCGGGAAGTGTTATCCTTTTTTTTCCGTTGTGTTGGCCGTGGATTTGGAAACGTCAAACACCCATCTACCCCCACGGGGGCTGACTGTTAAGTGCGAGAATCGGTCGAGGGTTTGTGGTGGTGATTTTTATATTTTCTTAAAATAAACACCAAAAGAAGAAATGAAAAATAACAGCGGACGCCACCGACATCCGTTCGAATACCCGATAGCGGCCGGCGTCTGCATGCACCAACTAGGAAGGAGAAGGGTTTTTGTTCATTTTGTTTTTGTATTCTTTCTTTCCTTTAAGGATTGAATATTAAAATTAATTTATAATCGAGTAGAAATTAGTAGTGTGGGAAATACATGACTTCAAAGCAGCCCCGAGCGGGCAAAGACGACAACAAGGACGAGAACGACGAAGCTGGCCTCGAAAGAAAGGGACTAAACCCAAAGTGTACCCACTGCAATAGGTTTGACTTGTTTTTTTTTTCCTTTATTTGAAAAACAAAAAATATAGGTACATACATACATATGCCTACCTACTTAATTTTTTGTTAAAAATCTGAGTATCTAACTTTGATACCGACGTCAGCTTCAAGTTGAATTTTAGTAATACGAGTGCAGTTATAGATACTGCGTCCTGATAAGAATGGACAAACTCTGGGTGAAAGGAATGATTGAATGAAAATTCAAATCAAAGATACTTGCTGTTAAATCAGGAAAGTGATTATTGAAGTAGAATTCGTAGTTCAAAGTGATAGATCATGTGATTTTCATTTTATCTCTCATTTAAAACCATGAATTCTACGTCAATATATCACAATGGATCGCCACTTAAAAGCAAGAATCTTCATCTATTGTTCAGAAGATGCTTTAAATCGATCAACATTTGTTCATAAATGTCATCTTGAGTATTCAACGTGGCTATAAGCAAAGGTCAATCAAATCGATTACTATACTAGATTACTCTCTTACCCACGTACTGCGTCAGAATCATTTGCGTCAGATGATGTTAAGGGAGTACGTTCCTTTCGTCAAAGACTTCAAAAACCCTTCAAGGTGTTGAATCGATTGTAATTCGCAGACAGAATAACATTCTAGTTTTGTTGGATATAGATTCCACTAAATGTGGAACTAACCTCTCTTTTGAATAATCAAACAAAGACTACATCTTTCCACTCATCCTCGACTGGTTTATGAAAGTTTCCATCATTGCATCTGTAATTCATTTCAAGTCTGTTTTTGAATATTCAAAATCATCTACTTATCTAGATGTACATACACAAAGAGTTATAGTTCTAGTTCTATTTATTTTCACATGAGAAGATCACCCACTCCGACTGATCTACCTGACTGATCTACCCCCTTCAGTCGTGCGTTCAGTTTTAATACAAACTAATTAATATTCACCAATTCAACCGCGGTTTTGTATCGCTAGCAGCACAGCACGTGTATTACGAACTCTTTAATCGAGCTTCGTGTTGATTCGAGCGAATCTCCACCTTACCCATCGCCCTTAAAATCCACATAAAAATCGCTCCAAGATCTTTTGTTATGCTCAACTTCTTTGGATTCCCATTTGATTTGGAACGCTTGTAGATCCAACCACTGACACCATCAAGAGCACCACCGCTGCCGTCCTCCGTCCTAATTAGCCATCTCAAGAGGGCTCCCCCACTTACCGGCTGACTCTGACGATGACAATCGGGAAATAAGTCAAAGACCACATTGGACTTATAGCATTCAGGCGTTAAGAGACGCGCATGTGTGTGCGTCTGGGTTTCTTTTTGAATTTATAGCGAATATCTATTGTTTCTTCTCAACGCCTAGATGAAGTTTTTCTTCACACATCCAACAGATACACATGTACATATGTACGTAGGTGCACAGGTATACATTGACCGCGCGACGTAAACTGATTTCGAATTCAAGATTGTTAATGTTATAGGCAGCAGCAAGGAAGGAGGCGTTTCGCTTCGCTGCCTTTTCGCACATACACAGTATAAAAATACCCTATAGCTATACTTTTCATGTTATAGGTATTCCTCTGATTGGTGTTGATCATTCTGGTGTTCTGCTACTGGAGCTGTAGATCCGTGTAAGCATGACCTCCATGCCGCCGCAGTGGGAGTTCATTTTTGGGTAACATGAACTCGAAAAGCTTGTGTCACACACAATTGCCGATCGAAAGATAATTGCTTTGCCGCACTCTTACTTAGGAGATTCTTTCAAGAATTCAAACGAGAGAAATAACCATGACGGAGATGGTCTCTGATTTCGTTTATCGAAATTAGATCGTGGTAATTTTACGATCAAAAAACCGTTTCAAGAATACGATCTGTTTAATTGTTTAGTACACAAAAGTAGGAACAATCGCGAGCATTGTTCTAGTTTGGAATGACAAACAATTCTCGATTCGATAAGGGCCTTTCAAACAGGAACAAATAATCCAACGCAGATAACGTCAAGATCAAGTATCCATGGCAGTATCAAACGGATGCGAACCATTAAAGCCATACCCATACACATGCTCTCATCCTCATCCTGGGTGGGGATTCATTTCCGTACCGCAGTATGACAAAAATTTCAAATAACATTTATATTCAACTGTCCTTTTCCATATCTTCACCGGTGTCTGTCCGATTCGACTGCTATACGTCCTTACAGGAATTTAAATCATCTCTTCACAATCCGTTTCTGTAGCCAAAGGGGGATGCGGCCGACGATCCCAATATAAATGATTCCCGCAACAAAGGATAAATAATAATACACAATAAAAAAAGGACAGCATGTGACTAATATTTGGCAGAAATCGTTCGTCGTTAAGCCACATCAAATATGAATGTCCTTTTCTGGGAAGTTGAGATTTCCTCCTCTTTTTTTGTTTAAATTGAAAAATAAAAATACCCAAGCAGAAGGTATGAATTCCGGTTGAGTGACTGAACACCACCATTTGCATCCCCCAGTCGAATGGATTTTTTTTTTTTTCGAAAGGACACGTGTCTTCGTCAAGCGTTTGACCACCACCGCCGTCAAGTTAAAGTTTTCCACTGATTCCACTGATATTCCTTCCACCCCATAACCCAAGAGATCCGGAGGCGATTTGGATTTTGGTCTGAGTAGGAAGGGGGAGTAACACCCCACCGTCGAAAAATTGGATCGAATTTTAAGGTTTTTTTTGTTTCGTTTTTATTTTTCCTTAAAACAGAAATTCTATTGAAATTTTATGCAACATAAATTTGTTGTGTCCTTAAGGAGGTTGCGCGTCTCTCGTTATGCGTTTTATAGCTTTTTGATTTGAGCAATCAATTCAAAGTGTCTTGTTAGGACGTCGAAGAAAGGACAACACGTAATGAGATGCAATAAATGAATTGAAGCGATTTTCAGGTACATTGAGTTCCAATTTGTTTTATCGTAATCCTTCGCCGAAGAAGGGGAGACACTTTAAAGTGTGTATTGAATATTGGTGAATTAATTTACTGTAATCAAGTCACAAAAAACACATACACATACATTATACTGAGTTAATGTGGCAAGCCCCCACATTTCGTTCTTTGTTTTCAGGACAACCGAAACCCTTTTAGCTGGATAGATGTCACCATTCATCGTCCCATACGTCTACAGGAACAACAGACGGCATCTATCCCTCTGTGAAGAATTTTGAAATTTCAGTTTCGATTTTTTTTTTTTATTTCATTTTATTCGTTTTTTCCTTTACCCAATCCTAAGCGCTGCCTGTACTGAGGCTCCACAAGAAGATTCATGGCAGCACGGGGTTGTGTTGAAAGGGGAATGTGATCGAAAGAATTTTCACCACTTCCCTATCCCTCTGAGTAAATTAGAAAATGCGTGCTCAGAAGCTGACTTTACGAATAAAGACGACACAACGACAAGGACGACTACCAGGACTACAACGAAGACCATATCGGTTTGGTGGGGCCCCGCCGCCCGACTCGACATGGAAATAAACTCCACAAAATGACTTTTGGTATTTTATTTATATTTTTGATTATTTAATAGCGGTATGGTATCGCAAAACACCAAAAGGATGTCGCTATTGCAGAGCCACATACACAACCAACCACCCACCCAATATGAACGCAGCTCTATCTGCCAGCCAAAGGGTGCGCTACGAAGACTCGTACAAATGCCATCTCTACCCTACACACACTCATAATATGAACTTGGAGCTGGATGGGGTGTGTGGATTAAAAGCACTCGAGGAATCCTTCAATATATGAACATTTTAATTGCATTTTCTTGTTGAACGTATAAAATTTTATCGTTTGGAAATTTTCAATTCTAGAAACGAAGGAAAAAAAAACATAAACAACGGAGACAATCTTGCGCGTATGCAGAACACAACATTTGTACAAATCAACCTTGTTTGTTTGTGTTTTCATTTCATTTCTTTTCTTTAAGAATTCCAATAAGGTTGGCTCAAAGGGACAAGGGACAGAGGATCCTGTAAACTAAATGCGTATTGATGACTGTTTACGGGCAATAATACGCGATGGTAAATCAAAGTTCCAATATGAAATTCCTGCGATTTGAGGAGCTTCATTCTTCAAATAATTACTGGCGAAGGACTACAGATAGTGGTATACTTTATATGTGTAACCACAGAACTGCGCTAAAACTGACAGATGAGTTAAGGCGCTGTCGAAGAACCTAGTTTAGATTGAATGTGGCTCTCAATAAGCTGAACAGGTTCCAACAAAGAAAACGATTTAGCCTCTATGCGGTACTAGGCTATCAGCTAACTGGGAGAAGAGGGAAACGATGCATCCTCTAAACAACCATCCGCTGACAAGGTTTTAATTTGGACAATGATGACCAAAGCTGCCGTCCAACTGACCAAAATTAAGTAGGATACTCCTAAAATTGAAGTAGAGGAAGGCCACATCTTAGGTACCGCACACAGGAATAAAGGGACATTGACTAATATAAAGTACGTAATTAGAAGCAGATGCGAGTAGCTAAGTACAGTGCTAAATGGAAAGGCTTTTAGTTAAGGTCCTAGGTAAAACTTTTTTCATCATGGTTGGTGTCCAAGCTAATTTAGGCGAATGTTCACTATTTTTCGTAGATTTATTTATAATTCTTCCAGTCAATAATGATTTTCACGTCTAGGAAAGTTTTTCCAAGGATAGATACAAGAACTAATAATGAATCTCAAACCCAGACTTTGAATTGAGTCATCAAGACCCCTAAAGGTGATTGTTGCCATTAAACGTGTTACCAGAAACAATAAACATGTATGTCGGTGTAAATATTGAACTAAAAGAAATCACTTTTATGCACTTTTCCCCTCGCGAATATATCGCACAGTGACAAGAGGAAAACACAACTGAAATTGGCAAATTGAGACACGCAACACAATAGCATACCATGTCTCCACTACGAAGACATTTTTGACAGTCGAAGAATAAGAAAATTACCTTTTCCTGTGGAAAGAAAAAAAAATCCAGCCGAAGCCTCTCTGATACACGGTGGGAGGGTGATTATTTTTTTCATGTTTCGTGACATAGAGCACCGTTGATTGATTTGAATGTTTCACTGAGTGAGTGAATGACTGTGATTGATTGATGGATTGATTGGAAGCCATGCATGCGCGCGTATACAGAGATACAGACTATCTATACACATACGAATATGTACGAGTATGAATATCGGTGGAAAAATTCCCACACTGAAATTTTGCATGAGAAAAGTGAAAATCGCCTAAATGATAGAAGCAATTAAATCTGCCACATAGCAGACACCGCTTACTTTTCTTCTTCTTCTGTTGGCCGACTAGACGACCGGAAGAGGTTGTAAAACTGCTGTAACAATGGTAATTAATTTGGGTATCAAACAGCTACTTAAACGCGATTTTTTTTTTTTCTCCAATGGTCATTTATTTGGAAAGTTTTTTTCTTTCTGTTTCCAAGCGGCCATGTTACAACAGTACCAGGAAATGGAATTACAATACACTTTTCTTCACCATCACGCATACCCTGACAAAATTTTTAATCAAAAATAATTTGTCAATCCACCGTGACGACCAGATAACGCTCTTTCTTACAAGGAAGAAAATTACGCCCGACTCTGGGTCTCATCATCATTATAAACAATTTGAATTTAATGACAAAAATAATATTGATAATGTCAAACGGCACAAAGAAGAAAAGCTCAGCGTCAGCACCCTCCTTTTTATGGTATCATGAACCTCCTCTCAGACTAGGTTCTCTCTATGTGCGTCATTTTACTATTTTGGAGACAAACAACAACGAAAAACAACAACACTCGCGCTAACATAAATAATAAGTTTCAAATCAAAGGTAAGCAGGTCGTTGGGTTCGTAATTATTTCTCGCGCGGCTCTTAAGTGTTTGGCAGCGACTTTCTTCATGCATAGCTGGATTCAGCGTACATTGCATGACCTACCACACACACCCAACTTTTGGAAACTCAATTATGAGGTCTGTTAGTTCCACACATCGAATTTCAACAAAACCAAAAATAAAAAATAAAAGGACATTCCTCCAAACGAAGGATTGCGTGTGCCCTAACAAGCTCCAAAGGGGATAATAGCTTCGGCCCTCCATAAATATGAAAAATAGTTCTATTAATTCCACGCATCGAAGAATTCCAATTGAATATCAACGCCTTCATTACGGAACAGCGGCGAATTCCATCATTTCTCAGCAACGGTCTATAAGTACTTTTTTTTACGATCATTATTATTGGTATTATTACTATTATGTTAACTTATAAATATTAATGAATTTAGTTTTCCCTGCGCAGAGCCAAAATCAACAAGAAAACAACACCAGCGACCGATATCACCTGTCTCACACGCAACCAACCAACCAGGCAGTCAGGCAGCCAGTCAGCCTGCAAACACTTTGACCACTTTAGTACATAGTACCACCAGCACCAGAACCAGAACCAGTGGAGGGTCTGGTCTGGTCTGCCTCGCTCCTTCCACCACTTCGGTGCCCATTGTCACATGGAAACCTGCGGCACACAAATATGAATACCTACACCCAGGCATGGATTATTTATAGGAGAGGAGGGCGGCTGCTATAGATTTTATTGCCAAACCAACGAACCAATCCACTCAGCCATCATCATCATAAATTTTATTGTCATAATCGTATATTTTCTATATGAAGCATAAAACAGGAGGAGAGGAGCTCACCTAACCATTCACACGCATTCACTACGCTTCTTTGGATTTGTTCTCTTCCTCACTATCTCACCATCGCCGCCGCATTGACTCCCACCAGAGCCATCACACACCACACACATATGTACATATGTATGTCTCTATGTATGATAGGACATACTTATAGGTACAAAATCCGAAATGCAAAAAGACAATTGGTTGTTTGCGCTTATCGAGCCGTGACTTCATTAAGGAATTATTAATAATTACCGAGTCAGAAAAGAATTCTTTTTCTTTTCTGGTATCTTTCGCTACTACACCACCACCAGTTGAAGTGTTGTGCAGTTGTTTGTGGGTGCCCTGCTATCTTCAGAGACTATCAATGGATAGCATAAGTTATTCTTCCAAAGAGAATGAACGAAAAAAAAAAAAAAGAAGAAAATGATAATGATGATGATCATCATCAACGTCATCATTGATGGAAGACTATCGGGTCGAATTGATCACACGAACACTGGTAGGTAAAATGCCAACCACCCGATGATGTTGTCAACCACCATCGTCTTGTTACTGGTACCAAAAAGGTCAACGCTTTTAACGCGTAGGAGTGTTAAGGTTGACTGCGGTTTGTTCTTTTGAAGATGCATTGACGAAAATCAGTCAACCAAGGTTATCACAGAGGAAAATGTCATCGGGCTGTGCAGTTGTCATGTCGCATGGAATTTCTCAATTTGAGGACCAAATATGTATGTATACAGTCGTGCGTACACACGTACATATTTCCAATGTTTGAAGGACATATGTATTGCTAGGCGAGTCAAACACACGAAGTATCTGCTTATAAATGGGAGGCCATGGGAGGTTTATTTTTTAATTGTATGTTATTTCGACGCTGGCAACACTTACGCACTTAAAATATGTACAGATGTATAGTGTCAAGCTTCCGCGATAAGAAATAGATTGTTTTACGCTTGAACAATGCTGAGAAATATTGGGAAATTATTTACAAACTGAGCGACTGATTCATAAGGAAAGTTCCTGCAACTGCATTACTTCTGGATAACCAAATTTTGGGCTAGATAGATGCACAGAGAAAAAACTGCTACCCAAGGTATAGTACCCAAACCAAACTCAACCCGTCGTAGGATTTCAACAGCTGAACATCAGCCGCACTTTTATGAGGACAATATTGTACAAGGACCCGCGATTATTTACTACTTCCAAGGTCCAATGGTTCCAAGTGATCATTCGCTTTATTATCGATCTGATCGGACATAGCCGTCATAAAGTAAAACTGCAGGACTTCCAAAAATCCACACGTAAAGAAAATCGCAGCCCTAAATCCATCAGTTGGAGCAGCATTCAACTGGTTCCCCGACCGTTTGGAAGTGGTAAATGGGGTAGGTGCTGAAATTTTCGGTCTCAGCTTCGAATCCGCTGCACCACTGCGTCGCAGTTGGGCTTTGTTCCATTCTACGCAAGCGTCGTAACACTATAAGACGATGCCCTTAGAAAATGTCCCGCCATTGTGCGTAGCAGTTTAAAATACATTCCAAAAAGACTTGACCAATTCTAAGCTTCCAGTGAAAACTGATCGCTGCCAAAAATCTGGAAAAGCCATGGCCTTAGCATAAACTACACTTGCTCGTAAATTGCAAGCCTTCGTCTTAAGATATTTTCGTGAGATCGCAAATATTATCTGGATTAACTCTATCAATGTAAGTGAGTTCTAAAGTCTGGCATCTAATCACAGATCTCTCGACGAGGAATCCAGGTTTTGGGAATAAGTTCAAAAGGGTTAAGACGGACAGAAATTCGAACGCTATGGCGAGTAACCATTGTGCTCTAGACAGAATCTAACTAAATTTTCAAACATTCAGCCATCCAGGCAATCAGAAACAAGAGTCTTTTGAAAAGGGTATGGAAATGCCCTAGCGATATACTATATATAAAGTCTACATATTCCACAAAATTCACTGCACGTCACTGCACTAATAATTTCCATTTAAGAGTCCTCCCAAGTCGTCTATCATCCAAATGAACATTGAAACTTCTCAACCGTATACCTACACAACCGCATAACTAATAAATTCCATTGGCATAAATGTATGATCTCATAGTCATAAATCGACAAACATATCCGAGGAATACCTAAAGAGAATCCATTCTCCCCACTACGAGTATGCACTTTCAAAGTTAGTTTATTAAGTTTACATTGTCTTATCACGCGAATCTGCCGGATTCTTCGATTCCCTTCGTTTCTTGCCATTTTCCAATTTTGAAGTATTTATCAGGAAAAGTCAGAACCACGTTGCCGTTGTGAATTTTCTCACCGACCAAGTTAGCAGCAGCAGTACCACCAGCAATAGTAAAGGGTCGCTCTGCAAACCTACAGATACTCGTACATCCAAACGAATATAGTAAAAGAGTTGGCAGCAGTTTGTTAGCTCCTTCTACTTTGCAATTATCGTTTATTATTAATTATTGTGGACTTTTTGTGAATTTTTAATGAAGCTGAGCTACTAGTGAATCATTGTTGCACGTGTGTGTATGTATGTGAGTCGGAAAACTAAAGGTAAGATAATTATAACAAACGACCGAGCCGCTCAACCGTGAAGACACTGGAATATGCTAAGAGGACTCTCTTTGAGGAGACATGTACCCATACATACCTACATACATGCATTATGTTGATTTGTTGTTGTGAAAGAATTCAATAATAGTTTGCATTAGTTGACATGCGATTTAGTACATCTCTTTGGGGACAACCTGAGCTCACTTTAACCTAAAGGTCAGTGGATTAATGGACAATTTAAATATCTTACACTCCGGTCAAGGCTATGTGACCGGGAAGATGTGGGAAGATTGTGGGTCCAAAATTAACACCGGGGCATAGGAAAGATACAATGCCTGTGTTGCCTTCAATCGCAATTTTTCTTCATTTGTCGCAGACTCTTCTCAGTATCTGAAAGCTACATTCCTCGTCTCTCCTCGGTTGTCTTGTTTCTGATTTGCACTCGTTATAGGCCCTCAGCGGCCTTGGTTCAGAAGGGCCAGCGCTTGTCTGATTCCGATTTACCCTGATGGCTGAGACTGTAAAGCTCAAAGGTGACGTCTTGTCCGAGGTAGAGGATTTCGTTTGTTGGTAACATACACTTGGTTGTGTCCTCATTCACTTCAACATCAATTCGAAAAGCCTGCTCATAATTGCTGTGCAAGCCTCTACCATGGCACGCTGGAAGCGAGTAATGATGTCAATGTCGTGTCCCAGCAGCTGTCAGTGCAACCCATCTGAGCACCTAAAAATACAAATATGATCCACAACAGGGCCTAGCTTCTCCCGACTGTGAGAGATTTACACCAGAATTTACTTCTCAGTAGTCTAGCCACAGACCTATGAACCCACATTTAAGACTCTTCCAGGACATAAGTCCGTGTATACTCCTTAAGATGTTGAAAACGCCATAAATCTCATGAAAAATTACTAACAAATGCTTACTCCTTGATGGCTTAATAGATAATCGCACGAAGATCAGACCCAATCCACCAAAATCTTGGTTCAAGCCATACAAGAAAAAACTAAACAGAGTCAGATTCAGGAGGATCTTTGAGATCATATTCCAGCAAAGCAGTAGTGGATGTTCGGCTTACCAATTGACAAATGAACTCAACCGAAACGGCTAATTGAATGACTCCGCACTACTCGACCCCATTTGTGGCTACAGCGGTGGCTTCCGCTTCACTCACCACATTTGGTCACTTAACCATTTAGGTGTGAAATTTCACACCGAATCCGATTGCAATTGTAAAATATTGGCCGAAAATTAAAAACAATAAAACAACAACACACGACAGTCAAAAAGTGGAGTAAAACATCAACAGACAGCGGGATGCTTTGTTCCCTTGTTAATGGTGTCACTGAACATACATTTTCACACACACATAACACGCACTGTGCCCTCGGGGAAAATCAATAGACAGCGATCGTTCGACCATTCAACCAGTCCACCGTAGTTCAAATTCGTTCAATTGAATACTAGTATCTCTGGAAGAGAGGGGGACCCCATTTCGGAACTGACATGGAACAAACCAGGCCAGACCAGACCAAACCACCACCACCACCACCACCAACTACCGATGGAAATTCGTCGGGCGACTGAGCACCTGCATTGAGCAGTGCTGCGCGCGCGCCGCTTCACTGATCTACAACAGCGCAGACTATACCAGAGCACCCCCGAGGAGGACTCTCGATCCAAGAAACATGTTTTTTTTCGCCTCGTTTTTTTTATTTCAATTACGCTCGACCCCCATAAATATTGAGCGATGACTGTTTGGTGTCCCTTAATTTATTCCAATTAAATTTACTGGCTCTAACGGATCATAGCACTGTCCATCAGTCAGTCGATTGTACGTTACAAAAATTTTTATTTTTGGCGTCTCGGCGGGATGGAATCCTTCGATCGAGTTGGCCTGCGCGTTATCAGTGCATGCAATCAGATCCATGCGGCAACGAAGCGTAACGCAAACGTCAGTTACCCCTATTTGAGTTGCGGTGGAATTCTAATTGACCAAAGGAGAGATGGGAAAACTTCAATTAACTCTGAAAATGCGTCGTCCTCTTAGATAGTGGCCGTGGCGTAGTGGTGGCGGTGGTAGCGGTAGTGGCAAATGAAGCGTGGCAATCAGCCACAGCACAATGCTCAAAACATAAACAAGAGACTTTGGCCGCAGGTTCAACAGGTGAGACTTTAACTTCTTAATTACATGACAGCGACAAGAGGGAGAGAATGTGACCGCCACGTCGCGTCGCCGTTCAGTAATCAATCGATATCTTGTACACAATAGGGAATTCCCTCCCTCCTTTATCTATTCGACTGGTGATGGAATTCCACCTGCCCGTTTTGTTAGGTGCATCTTCAGTCAGGGAGACGTTACTTGGGGTTCTTCGAGTTCTGCGGGTAACTTGTTGAGAGACGCTCGTTGCTTTTATCAATTTTCCCGCCAAGACAAGTCGGTGCTAGCATGGTGCATCTGTTGAGGCAGGTCGATTTTAAATACCAAAATTGATTGATGTAACCTTTTCAGATCTCGTGTTTACAGTGTCATAGATACAAATGTCATCACCAACTCATATGAACGTGCTTGCTTACAGAGAAAAGATATTAATAATAAAAAAATTTAATTCAACAGGATCACAAGTGTCACTGAACATTTTTCATCATTTCGCCTCCATCTCACATCCCTTCTAATCTGGGGAGTATCTAAGTGTGATTTGGTATTTTATTGTTTTATTTTTTTTTTGTTGTTGTTGTGGCTTTGTTATTGGTCTCAATCTGACCTCGAAATCTCTTATTGGAGATTTTAATGGAATTTTACTGAGTTTTACGTGAGGCGATGTCAAGTTGAGCTTTTTGCAAATTAACGTCACTTCATTGTTGTTGTGGATGCTACGTATGTACACGGATGTATATACACATGTATGTGCTTCATTGGGATTGAGTACGTTCATGTATTCGGATATCTACATACATATATGACAATGTATTGACGAAACTTAACGATGCAGGGGGATATTAAATTCTTAATTTCATTTGTGCGCAAATAATGATTTTTTTTTTCAGTAAATACGTAAATACATAAATGCCGCATTTGGTGGAAATCGAAACGATAAGGATCATTTCAAGGGCAACAAGTTTCCTAAAATAAAGTGTTTTTAATTGAATCTCGAAACCTGTTTACAAAAGTGAGTATTCTCTGACTGACAGTCGGAAGAGTTTCAATGCATTTGGAGACAAAGTTCAACTGATTGTCGTCCAATGCTTCTACAGATACTTTAGATACTTTTCGCTGCTTACATAAAATTCATTGGAACGGAAATCCGCGCGTCCGTGCAAATGATTGATGCTCAAAATCGTATACCGTATCGATACCAAGAAGCCCGGGAAAGCCTTGGATCGAAGAATATAGAAAACTCTTATGTATCGGGCAGTAAGTCTTCACAACTGACTGTAGACTCTTTTAATTCAACAAGATACAGTAGGTACTGTGCTAGCTTCTCCACTCACTTAGACCTTCTTCAAATTTTTTCTATTGCCCTTGAATTCTTCTACTATTGTCCCTGTACAAAAGTACGAATCTACATCGAAAATCAATGAATCACTTATCATTGAATTTAAAATCATGGGAAGGTTCTTTCCTTGAATACCTTCCTTGTGACCGAAAATCTTTTCATATGCAAATTTCCCAATCCCATCAAGTTCAAAAGTTGAATTATTCCTTGACAATGCAGCAACATCCAATAAGCATCATCACTTGTATACCTCCGCGTTATCCCTGTTCCATTTCAATGTCGGAACTCACCGGCACAGTCCAATTAAAAGAGTGTGCATTGAACAGAAACACATCAGTTTGTATGTGGTAACTACTTCACTGGAACCCACAGACTCGCTGATAGCCATAAAAATAAAAAGGTAAAACAAAAACACAACAGATTGTAAATTTTATGTGAATTCTGCGTACGTGATCACCCATTCTGGTGTAATATTTAACTTTGAGCCGAGATCAAAAGAAGCTGATCAACAGCAGCAAGAGCAGCAAGAGCAGCAACAGCAACAGCAGCAGCGTTATATGGCCACGGAACATCATATGCACAAAGTAGACCACTCTTCTGGGGCGGACATAACTTTTCTTGTCATATTTTTATTATTATTTTTCATTTCCACCGACATTAAGATTTACACTATCTAGATACGAGACGAGCGCGATAATAGACCAGAGATTTGTGATTGTGTGTGCTAGGAGGGCAGGCAGCGCTACGCATATTAAGCCGACGACGACGACGGATTTGTCTCCTAATCATGGCGAGGACAAGTGATATAAAGGCTGGGCTGAGTCATACCAAGAACTACTACCTGTGTTGATGTTCAATTTATGGTTAATACTTATAGGTTAGGCAAGGGCAGCCATGTTCAAGTTGACATCCAATAAAGCTTTTCAAGCTCTTGCACGATTAAGATGTGATTGGATGGCCGATCATAAAGCAAACGAAGCGAAAACTACGCTAACTACAAGAGATGTTAGTTTTATCAAGATCGGGTCTACTCATACAGTACCTAAGCGGATAGAGTCCTTCGTCATAGATTCGGTTCGTACCTCAGCGATTTTGTGCAAAGCACATTCAACGATTGTAACTTGTATACGAGTAATTGGCGTTGAACAAGAAAAGATGACCAAATCGATAGAGTTAGAGCTCTTGATTTAGCGGCTACCAGGAAGCTAGAGAAGTTCGATGAATGAAAGTCAGAAAAATGTTCTAATGGGCCAAATACAATCCTTGAGCATCTGAAGGTTCTCAGAGAATGCAGACCACTCAAGTGGTCATTCAAGTTTTAAGCTTCGCGTAAAGTGATACGAGTAAGCGATTCGATGCGAAGAAGCGATGCAATGCGAGAACCGTTAGCTTCTGAAAAAACTGTTTACATGTGGTCTTATGTACGTGCGCCCAGCATCGAATATCGCTTCATTGTGTGTACGTACATAAAGATACATGTGAGCGGTTTTGTAGCAAGCAAGCGCTTCTCACATTGGATCGCTTTCTCAATTCATTTCTATCGATTTGTTCTGGGCCTGGACGTATAGTCCGTTTATTACTGTTGTCCTTAGTTTTCCCCGAAGGTACTTAAGCCTCCCCACCAACGACAAGGTGACAACAAGGGAGAGGGATTAAATCAGTGCCTCTTAGTAAGACAATATGGCCAGAACGCTACTGCAACTAAGACGTTAGGGTACCACACGGTGAAGGAACGACTCAAAAGCTACAGAAGCTATGCTTGGTTAGTTAATGGAAACAAGGTGAGAGCTCAAAAAACCAAATGCAGGCCCTAAGATCAGCTTAGACACACAAAAATGGAAGACAATTTCTTAAACAACTTGGACCACTAAACTGGGGTGAATGGACAATCTTTGGAACAGTATTCTGCTTAATTTCATCTTCTAATTGTTTGATCAACCTAGGTACTTGGTTTCACGTTGGTTTTTTTTTCGCGGCGCTCTAACCTCACGCAGATTACCTAAAACAAGCTGTTTCACAACTCAAATTTTGAATCTTACGATATACGACTAAGAAGAAATCTATCCCTGTATGGCTAAAAGTCCACAAACCAATACAAGACGATGGCTTAAAACAATATTCGACTACAGAGAGTGTAAACGACAAACTAAACTAACAAACTTCCAGTAGACTCAAAACAGATTTCAGCAATCAATATCCTATCCACCACCCCAAACCAATCTCACCCAATTTATAGAGCGAATAAATTTGATGACAAGGATAGCCCCAGATCGCCAGATTAATAAAAGTCAAAATACAATTCCATCACGAAGGGAAAAAATTCATCAGCACATGTCTGTCCTTGATCATTTTCATTAACTGAGCCATAGTCCTTCCCTGTCCCTTGGGACTTTGTGCTAGTTACACACCGAACAGGCGCAGCTCTTACTCGCTGTCAACCATAACAAATTAATATGCGAATCGATAGAGAAGGCACAGAAAAAACAAAAACCCCCAAACGGCCGCAAAATAAATTTTCAATTAACATAGGTGAAAGTAGGTATACATATGTACGATTACGTACATATGGATATTACCTAAGTGGGTACCGAAAAGAAACAACAAAACATTCAAAAGTCACGTCAGAGTCATTTAATTTGGACTTTTCGTTATTCATCGGCAGGATAATTTTTTGACGAACCAGCAAAATGTATTCGTACATAAGGGTGTTGCGTATACTATTACAACGTGAAACCATAATAACTAGTTGGTGTTACCTGTTAACAAAGTAATTAACATTTTGCTGAAGCTATACGAGAAAGTTGCTGTTTAATTCTTAGTCTATAATAGGTGGCAGACAGCTTGTTCGATAGTAGTTGACTTCTTTCTTGAAAATTGAAAAGGATAAAACGACAGAAGAGCCAAGCAAATTGATCCTTGTGTGAAGGGACAAAATTTGTAACTAGAAAGTTACAAGTTCGTAATTTTTTACTACAAGTTTTTCGAATCTTTTGTGTTACTCAATCGCGTTCCTATTGAAATGGAGACAAACAAGTGTCAAAAATTACAAATTATAAATAATCACAAAAGAAACACATTCCTTGTGAACACATCCTTGACATAAGTACGTATTTATATAAAAATTTCTTACAAATATGTAAGCATTAAAATAATGAGGGAGACTGCCTTCATGTACCTAACTAAAACGGACAATCGACCAGAACCATAAGAACAGACTTTTTCCAGCACGATGCCTTCGTTAACTTACTACTAACTACATATTTACCCTTTTCTCACTTTGATGTCCAAGTAATTCCAACAAGTACAACCACCGCCAATGTCGTGCTGAGTATGGTGTGCCTATCGCTGGCACATTTGTCGACTTTTCGAATTTCAATACTCTTTCTTCGGTCGCCCAATTTACATAATAATTACCCGCAATACATAAAAGCCAATAAAAAACTATAACCACTATCATGGTCATCGCAGACGACGACCACGACGACGACGACGTCCACTTGACTTGCATGCACCCTAAGTGAAAATCGAATCTATTTACCAACCCACCCTCCTTTTTCTAATGACCGCTGACCATTGGAAAGTCATGGCCCAATGCTGCCGCGTACCGTCCAATCCACCAAGGATATACGAAGCACATAGGTACTATCCCGCCGGGGATAATTTCCCGCCTTTTTATTACTATATCGACTTATAATCCATCAGACTTCAGGTGTCCGACAAGGAACATTTTATAGTCTATAGTCGCGACCACGCCGGCAACGACTTCGATGGTGGCATGGCAGAGTGACAAGGTGCGCGCAATGTTAGTGAAATTAATTTAAATATTATTACACACAGGCATTGGAACTCATTAGGCACTCTCACATGCCTTAGGCTACGAGTACATATGCTGCGCGTCGCTATCATTTCGGGATTTTTTTTATCGATGACTAAGATCTCCCATTCGTACGCAGGACAACAACACTGCCATGACATATGTATGTCCCAATGGCTTTACTTTAATATACACGAATTCAAACGAAAAGCGGTTAACCAGCTCGCTAGTCAAACAACCAACTAACCAACCAACCAACCAACCCCCTTATTGACCTCCATTTGTATCCACCCTGGAGATGATTGTTTTGCGGCCATGTAAACGAGTCAATGAGAGAAAAAAAAAACGGAATATAATCGGAAAGTAAGGAGTAAAAAAATCAAGGGGTCGCTTTCACTACTCTCCACTGGACAGTGACGATGAATGGACTATGGTACCAAGGGTGAACGACGACGACGATGACTACAAAGTGAGGGGTTGGTATTTAAAGAACATTTATCAATGCCTCCCTATAGGTTAACAGCGGTTACACAAAAAAGCTCGATTTAACCTTTTGCCACCTCTACCACGCTCTCACACTCACTCCACTTCTACTGGCATAACATGTGTGTGTGTGTGGGACGGACGCCTGCGAGGGGGGCGTTATCCTTTCCAGCTTACAGCCAGAACAGAAACAATAGTCGACTTTTTATGCCATTGACCAACCTTTCCATGAGGCTTTGAATTGGAAATGTGCTCCTTAAACGCAAATACACGTTCGCAGTTTATTACATGTGTGTACGGGTGTATGTGATCGATGATTATTGCGGTTGACCTCCTTTTAGTTGCTTCATTTACTTTTGGCGGCCCCAGAAAAATTGTTGACGCTATTTCTGTGGAGAGCTGATATGGAAATAACATTTCAAATGCGCGTCTTTATTCGCATTGTAAAGGGAAGATGAGAAATGTGGGTTTCGAGAACGAGAATATTGCGAATAATGCATCCCAGTACCAGTACGATGTGTAGACAAGGGCAGGGATTGAAAAGGGGCTTCCGGTAGGTTCAATGTTTCAAGAGGCGAATCCCCACCATTCTACAGCTGCACGAAGGGGTTCAGATGTTTTTTTTTTCAGATAAGATGTAAGACGCAGTGTTGAGCTTATTGATTCGTGGACGAGTATTATGTTCTAGAATTTGACAGATGCTGATCCTTCTACCATCCCATTTTTTATCGATTATCCAGTTCCGAATTTGGTGAAGATATCAGTCTGAAAACAGTCGATAGGAGGGACAAATAAGTCTCATCTCAGATCCGGTAGAACGGGAGCCAGGGTCGTCAGTTCGATTTTTTATCTGACCATGGAATACACTTCATATTTGGTGGCGAACATGATGGCAGGACTCATATTGTCGATGGGCATCATTAACAAGTTTCAGTACAATGGACCAATTGCTTCTAAGTGCTCCAGTGAAATGTTTCCTAGCCCGACAAAAAACAATGAACAAAGGTCGGCTCCATCCTGAGTCGCAACGCTAAGGTCAAGTTATCGAAGGGAACCTAGGATTTCTTTCTGCTCATGGGAAGATGCCGTGCGGTGAAGCGGTAAACTTTTTCTGATTTTTTTTTTTTTTGACATGAGCAATGGCAGATGGTACATTGCATGTTTTTTGAAGCCTAGCTAAAGTCAAGTTATCGAAGGAAACTTGGGGTTCTATGTGCTGAGAAAGATATGATTACAGGTGGACCTTTCGGAAAATGTTTTCTTCTGGCACGAGCAATGGCTGTGCATTTCCGTGTAATTTACTGTGAAACTCAGCCAACGTATTAGAAGAGAACCTCAAATTTTATAGATATCTACATACATATACAGTCGAATCCCTCTAAGTCGAACCTCCTCTAACTCGAATTTCCCTCTAACTCGTATTTTTCGACACTTTTTTGTCTTCCCTTCAAAAATATATATCAATCCCTCCCTCTAACTCTAATTTTTCCAAAAATCCCTTTAACTTGAACTAATTTTGATCTCCCGTGAAAATTCGACTTCGAGTGAGTCGACTGTGTTTGGAGAATCACGATTATTACTCACCAAGTACCTCTACACACAAGTCAAACGCTATTGATGATTGAACTCCGTTAATTTTTTTTTTTTTTTTTGCCATTTTTATCTAAATACATGATTCAACCTCAAATGTCAGGTGACACAGGAAACAACTACCATAATTGACTAACCAGCCATCATTTCTCGTTATTTCTAATTTTTTATTTCGCTAAAAAATCATTAAACGTTTCGTCATTCAATCTTCGAAATTCGGATCATTTGAGTATATTTTCTTACACAAAGACACAAACAGATAGAAACCCAAAAAGAAAAACAAAGACAGATCACCACTTAAAAGCGATGATTTACTTGTGTTCCATAACATCAAAGCCAGTAGCAATCAAATTTTAGCTACTTTAATTAAACGTTATTTCGGAATAAGTAAAGAAAAAAAAAGCAAAAAAAAAAACGGAAATAACAACCGAGAGTAGGTACATAGAAGAAATCATTGAAACCACACACACTGACGGTAGTAAATATGAACATACAATCTTTTGTTGTACCTGTTTAACTGGCCATTAAATAAATTTTAATTGCACAACACATTTAATAAAGACAAACAAAAAAAAAACAAAAAAAACTACAAAAGTCTGAGAAAATTTTGGAAAATACCCAGGGCAGTCGAAAAAAAAGTGGTTTGTTATACAAATACACAAAGTGGCGGTGTGCGGTACCTTGACTTGGTTTGCTGTGTGTGGTGATTTTTTAATACAAATTACCAACTAAAGATATAAAATTAGAGTTCGGTCTTAATTGCATAAAGTACCTATCTAACTGAAATTGAAATCGTTTGATCGTGTATTTTTTTTCGTCTTTTTGGCAGGGACATATAGTCGTATGTATGGGCATGTATCTGTGGGAAAATTGAAAGTAAATCTTTGCTCTGAATACACTGGATTTATGCAAAACAGGAGAATTTACATAATTCCCAGAGGTAAAAGGCCATTGTGCAGGCATGGATTGAAGGAATTCAATCAAGGTGCAGAGTATCCTAGTCCAGATACAATGGATATCAATATCAAAGAACAGAGAATGAAATGAATTAATTCATGATAACTGTGGGTAATGGCATCGGAAACTCGTTGTTCAGCTATCCTCGCCCCTTTTCTGAGTTTCGGTCCTGCTTTGCATATAAATAGGGTTCTGCAACAATCGCGGATCGTGATCCGATCAATGACATATGGGATTCGATTTGATCGTTAGATGTAAATGCATTTGTCTGCCTATAATCTATTCACAGTTACCAAAATCAGATAAAACAGCATAGATGCAAGCTATTCATGCCAACTACTTAATTGAAAGCTTGCAAGCTTTTCATCTGTAAGCAAGTGCAACAGGTGCACTTACCACCACAATAAGCCTGCTGCTTTGCAGAGACACCGAAACCAATCTCAGATACCGACTGGGCTTATCATCAAATGAAAATCTTTAGAGTTGCACGAAAAAAAAAAACAAAAAAAAAATCATAAAAATTTCTCCGAGTTAAAAATTACCGCTTCTAGTTGCTGCTGCGGCTGTGGCTGCTGCTGCTGTTGCTGCTGCTTATTGTTTTCCGTTGAACGAGCGAAATCAAATGAAACTACGCAATAATGAATAATGGAATGGTTAGTGTGTGTACCAGAGAGAGGAAGAAATCAAACATCAAATGAGATCGTGGGAACAGTTGAGTCACCTGAAGAATTAATGACAGCTAACCAACCTCCAAGAAATCGGTGGCGAACCTAATATAACGTCGTTGCTGCTGGCTGCTGTGGCTGCCATGGATATTCATTCATTTCGATGAGAGAATAACAACATCACGCATGCGACTCCAATATGCGATTTACTGGGAGGAGTGTAAGCCAAGACCACCGGTTGATCTAATGCCATTGTTTGCAATGGCGTAATTGCTGTCTCTTTGGCATGAGACTTTTTCGAGGCACACGCAGATTGATGTGAAGTTGAAGTTTTATTTTTTTCTATGTAGTTCTGGTCTATTAACGAGACCGCGGAGAGTCAATCAAAGGCAACGCTAACGAATTGTATCTCATTGTAATTAGATATTTGGTCAGATCGTTTCCAAGGAGGTACCTCTACCGTATTTGAGTCTACTATTTAGCGAATTGATTTTAGGGCAGTTGTGAGAATGTTTCATTGTTTTAGTTTGCAAAGTATAGGCTTGTCGTGTACTGTAATGGATCTATAATTCGTATTTTCTGGTTACAATACACATCGTGGGACTTATTACTCAGAAAATTAAAGAAAATGTAGCTCTACTGATTCCGTTGGGCTTCCGCATGAGTTTCGTTCTCTTGCAACAACACACAAAGCTGTGGCTCAGTCTATTATTTACAGATTATAGTACATTATAAGATAAACCAAATACCGCGGCTTTACCCACGAGAGACTATACTACATATAGTTCCGAACAATGGAAATAAAATGTGTCCAAAAATGTACCCTTGTGGGACACCTGCTGATAACATTCGATAACTGATGAAAACACTTTAATTTGTTAATAAATATAACTATACGGCGAACCCCACAGGCGGCCCCAGGAGGAAAGGTTATGATCCCTATAATCCTGATCATAACGTCGCCGAACTAACGACTTCTCCGAGTTTGAAAAAATGCCATTCTCGCCAGCTAAATTGTGTCATTTTACCCTACAAGGTTCGATTTGAATTCGACGACTCTTCATAGAAACCAGGTGCATCATCATCTCCAAATGTCATCACTCGAGAAAATTTCCCACACACACAGTTTGCAAGACATCTCCCAGTTTTAGTTGTTTTCCACACGCATTTCTTGCATCACATTCGAGTTTAATCACTTGTTCAGGGCTCACATGTAGATATATACTTATACGTATGTCCGTACGACATACAATAAATCGCAACTATCATTAATAAAATCCCTTTTTGGGAAATTAGAAAATCCATTAGGATCTGCCTTTGCAAACAATCCTTTCCTTCTCGTAGATACAAACGAAATGAAACCCTGCCTCAAATGTCAAATCTATCCGCAAAGCATAAAAAACATGCACACATTCCAAGGCACACACATGTATCCTTATCGCGCATACATACGAGTATTCGTTATTCCTCCTTTTTCTTGGATCATTATGTCAAAAAATTCCATCTCCGAATTGGAAACTGTCAACCTCAATCGCATTACTGTTACATTTATTAAATGTTCTTTTTTTTGGCACAGGACCTCCTCTGATATGGAATTAATGCAAATTAATGATACGCGTGTTCACAAAAGGTACAACCAAACCATATCCTTAAACGAACAAATAGTGCACTGATAATGGCACACATCTTTGCGAAAAGAAAGGATTTCCCCTGTTTTCCCTTTTCAGGACACAGCAGTAACACTAGCACCCCTGCATAAATATTTTGCAATAGTTGCACGCAAATCTCAATAGCCTGAAATTGATATCCTTTTATATTTTTGTGCATTCGAGTGCTTTGTGAAGTAGTTTTGCGGGTAATCCTTATTATGCTAGGGATTGAAGGGCTTGCAACTGTTGAATGCCATAGTAGTTTCCTATGGTGCAGATAAGTGCGGTCCTCCCTTGCAGTTTTATTGTGTGTGTTTTGTGTGTGTGTGTGGTGCCAAAAAAAGTTGTACTGTGCAGTGCAACAGAACAAAGGATAATTTACCTATTTACGGGTGTTGCCAGCAAGTAAACACATACTGCGAGTTCCGATTGCATTGGTTCTAGCTTCTAGTGAGGTACCTGATGTCTGTATCAATGAAGCAATTACGGAGATGATTAACACTTTATGGAATCCGCGGTTATCAGTGCTTTGGAATTTTGTTTGCACCTATAGTACAAGTAGTATCTACCTTATACGGTAATGTTTGTTTTTTATAAGCTGAAAAGATGAATAACCATACGCCATACCTTTTGTACAAGTCACTTGCTTTTGGATACGTCAATGTTTATCTGTTCGTTATCGTAGTGAGAACTATTTCACGAGTTATTCACACATTTCCAAATCGAATTATGTACTTGAAGCTTTTTCCCAGCCCAATAAATCATTCATCATTCATCATTCACTTATGCGTGTCCTTTTTCCTTGTCATTCTCTTCGGAGTAATTAATAGAAAAAAGGAATATTTTTTTTGAACACAATCCGCTCCGTTGGATAAAGACCGCAGGTAAAACTGCAATTCAGGGGTACCAAGCGACTACCTTCTGGTGGCAATTGATTTGCATATGAAAACAAAACAATCAAATCGCTGATTAAAATATCCTTTTCTGTGATCAAAATCCTTTCACTGTCGTTACACTCGATTCTATACTCTTGTTTATTGCACATTACTTTTCAACTGTATACATATATGTAGGTAGTATTTGACACAATAAATTTGCATACGGATTTTCTTGGTCTCGAACTTTGGGTGATCCTTCGAAACGAAGATAAATTGAAAAGGATAAATTCTTTAGCCAAAAGGTGTGTGTCTGTAAACATCTGCGTGCGCGTCCTGTAAGAAAAACTACGGCGGTTCCTCCCTTACTATGAAATTTATGCATCAAACAGCTGAAGGATTTTATTTCGAAAATTCGATAGAGTGGAAGTTTGCCTATCTACGAGCGCAATCAGTCGATAGTATACAGATATAATTTGCATATCAAGACGGTGTGTATGGATTGCATTCAAACACATAAAGGATGTGTTTTTTCATTGAGCGCACTATTACCCTGTGCTATATTGTAACCGATTCATTGTCCTTGAACGGGTGATGATTATAGGGGGTTCACTACCCTCCATATGCACACATTTCTCCTGTCTGGGTGACTGGTTGTCGGGCTGCGCTGTCTATTTCGCGATTGTCGCTGATGAGCAACCACTTCATGCAGTTTAGATGCCGCGTTAATTGCCATCAATATGCAGTTAAATCATAAACTGGCATTTGTGTTCGTTTGTGATCATATGGAGTGGGCATAAATCACCTAGGTATATCCTTAAGAGTGAGCGTTTAAATGTGATTTTTATTTAAATTTTCCAATGCATCCTGGTGTGTTGTCGCTTCATTTTCGGCAACACATGGCGCCTTAAACTCATTTTAAAATGTATACAGATACATCGATTATGTATTTGGAAATTGAAGCCGTCACTAAAAAAACAACCCACGAAGCAACGATTTCAACAAATTGCAACCTACTCGTACTCGTTACTCCGATAAGAATCTGAATTTTTAATATCTGAATCTGATACTGATCTATAGACGATGGTACTGTTGTTGTGGGCAATGGTCACAGGGCGCCCATTTCCTGTTATTTATTCGCCGTTTTAAATACAAATTTTCTTTCGTTTTTTCGTAAACATAGTCAGTCGTATGTATATCTATATCTGTATTGCTACGCAGTGTGCAACAATAAATAAAACGTTAAGCTCCACAAATGGTGCACACAATAATGGAAAATGGGAATGAAATTGAGCTGCTGGTCTCTCTAACTGCAACAGCATTGGAGCATCCACATTATACTAAATGGTAACATATCCGTCTTTAGCATTTACAGGCCACGAAGCAATGCAAGATACGGTGGTGTACTTCTGTATTTGTTGCGTCCTCTGAAACCATACAAATATCGATGTAGATACTTTTGTAAAATCTTTTGTATGCATTCATCAGAATTCAATAATAGAGAAGAACGAAACGAATGGACGAACGAACGCTCTAAAGAGACCTTCGCTTATATTACTATTTAGCTATTATTTTTATTTTTTTGCATTTGCCTGTGCTCTTTTTTAGAGGTGTAAACTAATCCCGGTCAGATCATGCGGTCGCTCCTTGGAGCAAAACAATACACCAAACACCACTACACCCCTGCTCGTGGGGCTAAAGAAATCGTATCACATTCAGTTGGTTCGGTATCGGATGCTCGCAATGCAACTGTGAAACAAAATCTATCCAAAGCATTTATGATTATTATTATTACAATTCTATAAATGCAAACAAGAGAAATACTTAGTTGGTTTGTTTCTATGGACAACAGTCGTTTCATAAGTGCATGCAATCACCAGCAGCAGCCGCAGCAGTAGTAGTAGTAGTAGTAGTAGCAAGGCAACAGAGATATCCACATATAGATACTTAATTGCAATAGATACTCTCCATAATCTAAATATCTGGAGACTCTTTTTTCGCATGGCTGAAGAGGTTCGTTCTCGAAATGAGATCTATGAGAGCGAGTATTGAATTCACATTGTGTTACAGTGTGCAATGTCGTTTTGTAATTATTGCCAATGCAACCGATGCATACGAGAAGACATGAATGTTTCGATTCTGAGAAGTAGTCTATGTTTTTGGATTTGGATTTAGATTTGGATTTCTTTGAAATCGATCAGAGTCGAGGTGGCAAATTTGTTTTCAAATAAGGCATCGTATACACGAATTGGATTGAGATTTATATAAACACAAATTGTGGCAGTGATCCATGGGATATTTCAACTAAATTGTATCTTGATTCGAATCCGTATCAAGCATACATATGTATATGCCGTTAATAAGACCGTATACTTATTAAAACTTAGAGAATTAACGCAGTTGGGGTTTTGGAATGAAATATTTGTTGTTTGTGAAACATGGACAAAGAGAACAACACAGTAAACTGCTTCAGATACTATCAGATGGAGCGTGTAAGAGCATTCTTAGTTGCTACAAAGAAGAACAGTCATTCAAATGATTTTTAGTCCAGCTGAAGTGGAGAAGTATCAGCCAGGTCAAGTGAAACGCATCGACACGACAGCTTCGCGATTTCGATACCATTTTCGAGAGAGAACGCGGTAGAGAATGACTTTAACTTTGGTGGCACTATCTACCCAACGAGTTTTTAGCAGCTATCATAAGACTGCACCAGAAAAAGGCTTTTTTAGCAGCATCGACACGAAAACTTCGCGATTTCGACACCATTTTCGAGAGAGAACGCGGTAGAGAATGACTTTAACTTTGGTGACACTCGCAGTTGAATAGGAACATCAAGCAGTTAGCGAGAGAAACTAAAGGCAGTTAGCGAGGCTTAAAAATTGACGCTTATGCGTTTACAATTTTCTGCATTATATCTACCCAACGAAAAAAAAAGGTTTTTTTAGCAGCATTAAGTCTTGCAAGATTCGCCTTTTTTTATGAGTTTGCAGCGCATTAAAAGTTTCTTTCAGGTCTTGCCTTGATCTAAAAAATTGCTTCAATCTCTAAACGGAATGGTCAAACGTACAGCAATTGGCCTGGTCTAGGCAAAGTTGATCCACTCAATGTAATCTACATCAATGAAGATAGACGACAGCAATGTCTTCGGCAGGTGGTCGTGGAGTAAAACGTTTCAATGGTTGATCCAAAGATTGTCGTTTCAAATATAAACCCGAGTCATATATTTTTTTGTAATTATTTCTTTAGAATAGAACCAAAGACCATCATCTACATCGATTTCAAAGAAATTAATGAAAGCAAGTTTGAGTTTTTTGCCGGCTTTTGCTATAAGTTCAGAATAGGAATCAGAAAGTTCGCAGTGCCAAACCTCCGCGGTAAGAAAAGAAGCTTTGCGCTTACGCTTCTGCTATATTGAAGAAACTGCAAAATTTATGAAGCTGCTTCAGCGACTAGCGTAGAACTTGGCTTATGGATAACAAAACTTATCCGTGAAAGAATTTTAGAAAGTCTTCGTAAAAACTGCAACTGGTCCCAGTGCTCAACAACACATCGGTCGCACTTCTTAAAGGAGAATTGAATTATCTACAAGGTCAAACTTACTCAAAGCTAAAAGCCAAATGACCATCCGCTTCGTTATTGCTTCTCTGTATGGGCCTTGGAAGTGGAGGCATCACTGGTTCCTACTTCGTTGAAAATAAAGGTAACAACGACTTCACCGAGTGCTCTACAGAGACATTATTTTTTTGTTTAGTTCCACCAAGATGGGGCAAAGTGCTACAAAAAACCGATATTTTCCGAACTTACATGGGAAACGGTTACCAACAATCCACAAAAAATTGTCGCATTTAAGAAAAAAATCGATCGAGCTTATCGCGTGAAGTTTAAAGGTATCAACTTTTCCATCAACATTCTTGCAGAAGTCTTGAATTAAGAAAATATCTATCGTTTCTCCAGGAACTTAAAGTGTGTTTAGAGTACGCGCGTCTTACAATAATTTACCAAATGTTCAAAGGCACAATCTGGCGTAAAGCTATCATTAGCAAGTCTTACAAATGTAAATCACCACTTAAAAAGACGCAATACAATCGTTCAGGAGACTTTATCCAACACCTTTATGCAACCCTTTCTGTATTGAATTCTTTCGCAGATCATATTTCATACATTATTCCACAAAAAAATACGAATACGAATGTACAACACAAGGTCTTTTGAACGTACAACTAATACACAGTGCAAAGGACATCCGGTTCTTTCGATCAATTTGAATATTTTTCGTGTCATTGAATGCAGATTCTGGCATTACCCAGGTTCGATTCAGTTCCTATTACGATTATTCGCCCGCCCATTAAAAAAAGTGTTTTTTTTTTCTCTCTCTCTTTCAGGGTTTTGTTTGTCCCTTTGCATCGTCATCATCATCATCATCCTCCTCGTCGGCGGCGCGTCCAACCCTTCGATGGATAGGATATTCGAAAGGTGAGCGTTTGTTTCAGATTCAAATCCTGTGAATGCAAGTCCGAACAAAAAAAAATAGTAATTACTATTTTATGCAAATGACACAAACTCTATTGCAAGGACAGTTTTTTTTTTCTGTGTTTTTATGATTTGTGGTGCTACAAAAAGGGTTGCGCGCAATTGAGCGATACACTTCAGGATAACGATTTTGCTTTGGTAATCTTAAGCAGAGAAGGAATTCGTCGTCGTGTTACCACTGGAACTACCGGTTTTGTTGTAACAAACAGGGATAAATCATAAGAAAAATTAATATTCCTTGAAATTTAAATCGATGACGTAGTAGTCAAAGAAGGTCTTGGGATCTGGTCGAGGGCTGAGCGATGTCAGTCCCGGAATTCAATCAAGGAAAGAAACCAACGGCAGACATTGAGCAATAAACGAACTCAAACCTAGGCTTTGTGTGTTAGTGAAAGACGTATCCTGACTTAGGTGACAAGTTGAATCAGTTACCTTTCGGAATATCTCCGAGAAGGCTGAACTCGCTCTGGTGCAATGCACTACTCCGAAGGAGCCCAAAGTTAGTAGAATTTCTTGTAGGTTTTTTTTTTAGAAAAAAAAATTCATTAATTCTCTAAAAGCAAGATAATCACAAAGGAAATGTGTCGTCACCTTTGCGCGTGCGTCGCAGATGATGGTGTGGAAAAGGCCCTGAAGATTCACAGTAAGCGGTCTGCTTAAGGAGCCACGACAGACAGAGTCCGACAGAGTCATCAATGGAAGCCCAATGGAAATACTAACAGCTTCATGTCTGTAAACACATTTCCCGTAAACACATATTAATTCTTCAAATCACTCAGATTGTAAGCGGAATTTAAGAAACTAAGAAATGGTTGTGAAACAATACTCTTGTGCAAAGGCAGTGCTTAGCTTTTCTAAGCTATCATATCAGGGACATAAAATGTGGACGAAGCAAAGCTTAAATTGTCCCTAATACAAGGCTGGAATTTAAATTTAACAGCTCAGAGCTCTGTATTAGGGATCTAAATCAACTCAGCCCTAATTGGATAACTTTACAGTTTGAGATGAATCAATGAAACACTTCGGATGAACGCCAAAGTCTTGGATTTATGTGAAAATCTTTTTTTGTTTTCAAGACGTGGACCATTAATGAAAAATAACTCTTTAAGCCTGTTTTTTTCTTTGACTGCAGTCATTATCCGTAGTCGCATCTTACTCGTATCTAAGTCCCATTTAAGGCTTCAATCAGAAGCATTTCATTTAAAAATGGGTTGCGAAGAACAAATTTTGCGTAACGTAGGCACAGCGTATGCATACCTATTGGGTACCTATAGCATGGAAAAGTTATAAAGGAACAATCAAATAATAAACGGTTGCCGGGTCCAAGCCTGGGATTCGATTTGAAGTTCTCCGATCTAGGTACATATTGAAAGCCAGATTCGTAAATTTACATCAAATCAAATTCTATAAAATTCAGACCACTGGCGATTCTGCTCTACTAGAGGCTAAAGTGCTTCATAACCGTTATTTCCAAGTCTCGAAATGTCAATTTAAAGTTAGATTTAAACTACTCACAGGTTTAGAGTTTAACCGTTTCTATAGCTGAGGAAGTAGATGGATATATTTTTATTTACAAAGTCGAGGCCCACCAATCTTATTCTAATTCCCATTTAAACTCAACCGTTTGTGGAAGACAAACATAAAATGAAAGACATTCATCGAAATGAGCACTGAAATTCAAAAATTTGATTTGATTTTTTCACCACGAATCAACCCTCTACCCTCAACGGCACAATTTCAACACGATGACAACAACAACAACAACAACAACAACAACAACAACAGCATCCAGAGAAGAAAAACAACAAACTCCAATCGAGAGATTATTACAAATAACTCAAAACAAATATCTTGAGAAAAACTAGTGGCAATTGCGACCGGTGGGCTAGCCACCACCTGCGAACAGAGAGAGAAGAACCGGCTTCCGAAACGGAGGCCACTAAACACCCCAAAACGCGAATACACTCACACCGGACTGGCTCGCTGCGAGATTGTGTGCGTGTGTGAGCAATCAAAGGGGGCGTGGTATACAAAAATTGACAAACACAATAGAGCCGGACCCAAATCGGAGAAACTCCAAATGAATCGAAAAGAGAATTCGAAAAACAGAAAAACACTAAAGTATCTCACGGATATACAAATCCCCACATTAATGTTTTTAATACACATCGGCCCGTTGTTGCTCTGCTCTGGGCAAGAGCCAGACTCTCCCCCTCTGAAAATCTCATCGTTTACGCTCATTTTCGAACATTGCGCCCCGATGAATTTCTCTTTACGTACAGCGGATGAATTTTGTATCTGCTCGTATCTGCACGTGGTGAGTTGAGGGGAATTGCAATTCACCATACAAATAGCCGATGGATTCTGTACTCGGTTTTGTTTTTGTTTACATTTCGAAAGCTCAATCGCGTATAAATAAATGACTTACAAACGAGTCGATGTGCAAGAGGTTTTGGTTATAAAATAAAAGAAAAAAATCATCTTATATTCATCAAAATCACCTACCATTCGATCCTCCTACTGATAAATTTTGTAAATTTTTTTAAATCACCCCCTTTTTCGCCCTCTCAATATGGATAAAAGATCAAAATGTATCCAAAAAAGAGAACGTACGTCCAAGAACAAAAAGAGAAGACGTCACTGGTTATACTCAACTCGATTCTCCCCTGCACACATATGCCTTTCGTCTTGTCGTCGTCGTTACTTTTTCGAATATAAAATCGAATGAGAAAAGAAATGAGAAATCTCAAACAAAAAACGGGGGGAGGATTTATCCTTATCAACCACGCGCGAGTACATGTGTTAGTCTCCGACGACGTCGTCGTGAATTCTTATGGCGAAAAAAAAAACACGAAGATATTAAAAAATATCACACACATAGAGAAACGTTTTTCCCATTTTTTCCACCATCTATCGTTCTATTGTCACAATTCCTTTCCATTTTAGGGGGCGGGGGGTGGTGGCAGGCAATACCCCGCGCCAAAATGAGACGCAACATATGACCAAGTTGTGTTAATGACAGAGATGTAACCGAGGACCAGGGCCACAAGAAATAAAGACGAATTATTGAAGTTTACTGCAGATACTTTTTTTCGTATTTTTTTATTGAACTTGAATCTTTTTCTTTTTCTTACCATTCACAAATCGAAAAATCATTCAACTGCCAGTAGCAAGTGGAGTCACTAAATTCAAAATAATTATCGTAGTACCTACATACATACTAACACCTAGCCATCATTAATCAATCGACACCTTTACATATCACCCTACTGTCATCTGTAAAGGGAGGGGCCGTCGCCGGAACACACCAGTAATAGGAAACCGATTAGTAACTATTCGATTGGAGCAATATCGAAGTATATTTCTTCGAGCATGCATGTGTAAAATCTCCTGCTGCTCGGCGCCGTCGTCATTCGGATACGATTCGATTACCTTGCCACCACCTATGCACATGGTGTTAGTGGCAACCAAAGTATACGATTGGACACACAATCTTTCACTCACACCCACCCACTTTTTTTTAGCTATTGTGTATGGAAATACACAAGAAAAAAATGTGTATAATTTTTTTTCGAGTATTTGATTCTCTCTTTCTCTCTGTCTCCACTTGATTTGATTTGAATTCTGTTTGTTTTTTTTTTTTTCCTTCTTTACGATTATTGTTTCCCATTTGACATGGGAGACAAAAAAAAATCCGAAGCTCTTCCAACTTGTTCATGCTAACAGAACAGACTAAGAAATTCTCACCACTTTACTCACCACTCAGAGCAGAGAGATGAAGAAAAACCAGCCATAAGCCAAGTAACAAATAATTCGGCAAAACACAAGTCGACAAAATGCCGAATAGCGTACAAAAGAAACGCGACAAAAAACTGCTTTTGTAGTATAGTAACAAAACAGCGCAACAAGGAAGCGAATAGGTGGTGAATAAAATACAAAAAAAATACAAAAAATCCACGGCGATGGCGAAGAAAAGAGGAACAAAAAAAAATGAAATACATTCATTCGAATCGAACATTCATCGAAATGTGAATGAATTCAACACGGAGCCAGAACCAGAGCCAGACCCAGAGCCGAAGACCATGCACAAACTCACACAACCAACCGAGGAGGTGGAGTATGAGGGAGAGACAGAGAAAGAGCATGAGAGATACAAATGTATCTCGAACTATTCAAACTCGATTTTTCGAATCGAGGGTTGTGTGTGTTTTGTATATGTTTGAATTTTTCAGTCATCAGCTGAATTCATGACAGGCAACATCTTATTAGATTAAGGTTGCGCTGTTCGATTTCTTTACACAGTAATATCTTTGGGAAAATATTAATTCGAAAGTATATAAGAAAAAAAATAAATAAATAATAATTTGTTACATGTCAACCGCCAAACGATTTTTTTTGTTGTTCTCGGATTTACCAAACAAACATGTGAACAGAAAATACTTTCAGAAAAAAAAAACAAAAAAAAATATCGAAATACAAATTCAGTTTCCGTGTTTCGCGAAACTTGTCAACAGCTATCCGATATACCATACCATACAATGCACATATACACGGACGTATATATTTTATTTGTTTTTTGATACAGCAACGGCAGGAGAGAAGTGTACCACCTTTATGTTAAATGTATTTAGATACACTTTTTATATCGCAATTCCCATTGTACAAGTGAGCACCCCGGTGGTGGAATCAATCAAAAGAAGTATTGTCATTCGATTGTGAGAAGGCGACGACGACGACCGATATATCGTGCAAGCGATCGCAAGAATGTTATTAAATTTAACGCATAAATTTTTATTTTAATGAGAAACTCCAGTGAACTGTTTTATTTTTTAGTTGGTTTGTGATGTTCTCTGCGTAATTGTTGTTGTTTTTTTCTATTATTTGTTGTTCTTTATTTAACAAGTGAAATATGGCGACAGTTTTAAAAATGAAATACAAAATATCGGTGAAACAAAAAAATTGGTGATGCCAATCCAAAGTAAACCAAAAGTAAATGAAAAGGCGCAAGAAAAAATATATTTAATTTTTTATGCAATTTTAGTTTTAATATTTTGCAAAGGTGAAGTGAAAACGTCTTAAAGTTTTAAAATTTTTTTTAAAATTTCCCTTAACGCAAGACTTAGCATCCGTACTCAAAATCAGCAGCAACTAACACTCAGTAGGCTTTTGAATAGCTTAGTGAATAATTTAATTTGTTTGTGTGTGAATTTTGAAAAAGAATCTAAAACGCGGAAAAACTGGAAACGGAAATTGAATCGCATAGCAAAAGGGAGGCAGACGAAGATCGTTTTGCCTCCACTTTTCAAAAATTCACCCGAATGCAGCCAACATTGCCGCAAACAGCCGGGACAGCCGATATGGATTTGACGGCTGTTCAATCAATGGACTGGTTATTTAAAAAGGAGCGAATTTATCTATTGGCACAATTCTGGCAACAGGTAAGTGTTTAAAAATCAGTGAACATCTTCGGCCAGGCACCTGTTCAGGAAGTTCATTTTCCCGTCGATAAGTCAACTCCAACACCGATCAAAAAATTATTTCCAATTTTCTACTCGAAATTTCAAATATGAATATACCTTTAGAAGATAGATACAAATCTATTTTCAGAAAGAAAAAGAACTCTATTTTCTGGTGACATCATCACCAAATAAACGGCTTGCTTTGAAGGCTCGTAAAAAGATAGTGATTTCATGCTATCATGCTACCGGTTGTGAGTACCTAGCTAATTGTAATTAAAAATATTTAAGTGGTCATTCTAGTCAAATAGTCCAAAAACAAATATCGCCGCAGTCGCAATTGAGTGCAAAATAAAAAATAAAAATCGCGCAATAAACAAGTCGAATTATAATTGACTCACAAATTCGGGCGATCAGCTTGGCAGATCAAATTGTATCGATAAGTTTTCTGTTTTCTGCAGGTACACGAGAACACATGTACGGAATAGAAACACACCTGACTCAGTTTTAATTGATCGCCTGAAATTACCTACTATGTTTTATTTTCTTCAGAAGTCTCCTCTAACGATTTTCGGTGTTTTTTTTTCTTGTTTTTCTTAATCAAATTCTCGAACGAAATCTTATAAGCGGAATGGTGATCAAAACAATCATTGGTATATCGTGTCATTAATAAATAATCAAATTCTCGTTAAGCATTTCTGAGATCTTAGTTGCAGTAGCCAGAGCTTTTTGCTTTTTGTTTTTGTTGTTGTTTTTTTTGATCGTATAGTGTGTGTTCTTTTCTTAACTCTTTGAGATAGCGCAGATAAGTTTTCGTCACAATCTTTTAAGGTACATGCAGTCTACCGAAATACATTTTTTTTTTGTATAATTCTAACGTGACTGTCTGGTGTTGTAGGTTGATCAGATCTTGCAGTGACATCCATTGCGGCATTTAATTCGTGTTTTAGTTGTTTTTGCAATTAACTTGTAGTCTTCTGGATATTCTAAGATAAAAAAAGGAGAGTAACATGTTGTCTACTGTGAATTCGCTAAACATTTTGTCACACATTCCAGTGCTTCAAGAATAGACCCGATTCTTCTATCAACTATCTTTCTGACCCTCATTCTGATGGTCAAAGTTTCTCGTAGGAAACCCTACATTTATAATTGTTAAATGTGTACTGTGAGTTTACATATGTAGGAGTTTTTAGAATGACACTCATAATTTTCCAATTTCAAGTGAGGATCCCGTGCTAATTTGAATTGTCGCTCTAACCACATTTCTGTTAGTTGAAGGCAATAAAAGGAACCATCAATTGAGTATCTATTGTGAATTTAGAGTGCATCTTTTGAAACCTAATCTGGAGTTTGAACATATGAGTACCTACTGAGAATGTCAATTACGGCACTTCAAAACATCCTTCTAGCAATCAAAGATAAGACACAAAGCCGTAAACTTTTATGGTGAACTCGCCAGATTCTATTTGCTATTCGCGCTGTTCTAGGTAGCATATAACTTCTGAAAAGCAAATTCTCAATATTTCAAACATCTTTCTGCTAGTCAAAGATAAGATGTGTAGCCGTAGAGTTATAGTTGATCACTAGATATTCAAACTCGTTTTATTCGCAGCGCCGTTTGAATTAAGTATTTGATCCGATTTGATTAGCAACTGATCCTCCTCTCAATTAGAGTATGAACAAATTTACAAATGATCAAAAGATCAGTTTATAGGCTTACAACAGGTTTAAGAAAAAGACTTCCTATGTAGATACATACTTACATGTCGCAAGTCGTTTGGGTCACCAATTAAAAGAAAACTGAGTTTCCTATTTGAGATCAAGGAAAAGGAAACAAAGTACCTACGGAGGAGTTAAGAGTTCACAGCTTTGGCTTTAACAGTGGAAATTCTTTGGTCGTATAACGATTGTTAATGCAACACAAAGCCGGGTATAAGGCACAACATTTTAAGTCCTGGAAAAATTTAATTCTATGCAATAAGGTTTGTTCCCTGTTTTCACGATTAAGTCAGTTCAAATGATTGAATTTCTAGAAATCCAACACTTAGAAGGCATTCTGTACGGATTTTTTACATATTCGTATGTTTGGCACTTACGTATGTAGATTCAAATTTAAAGTAGAAACCTTGGCGTTATAATTTCTATTTATAGGAGTTTGGACGAGATTCAGAATTTAAAGGAGTTTTCCTCAGGATAGCTGACTAGACTTAGACTAGACTAGATAGCTGAGAAGACTTGTGTACCAAGAAACCTAGATGTTACAGTTGTTACCAAAGACTTTGTTCTAAGACTTAGGCCGACAAGGGAGTGGATATTAGAAGGTTAAGCGCAGCTTTCAAAATCGATCTGACACCAAATAGCATTTTACAGTCAAGAAGATATGTGCACCAAGATCCACGGATCTTTGAGAATACTATGTAAGTTTAGGTACACGTGAATAGTTCTTTAATAATGCATTCAAGCTTAAGGGTATTTTACTTCCTTAATATTCTGCAACATAAACAGAGCTTGGTAATCTAGAAGGACGAAAGGAGAGCTGGTAGTGTCCATTAGTATTAATCAGGTGGTTCTGCTAAATGTCTACATTTCGCGGGATAAATAGATGAGCAGTTATTAAATGACCAATTTTTCTGGGAAACTGTGTAAAACCCTTAACATTTAAATGCACTTTAAGACCGCAAAGTTCTCTTATCGCTAATCGTAAAAAAGCAAAACCTTTTTCTCAGACACTCTCACTCTACAATTGCAATACACGTCCACTACACTTGGATCTTTCTATCAAATGTAGTCTTTCTGGTTAAGTTGATTTTATCAAGTTTGAATTTCCGATTTTCCTGTGGCTGGTATAATCAACAAAGCAAAAGAGAAAATCAAAACGTTAAAAGAGTTAATGCCATTCAATCATCCAATACTGTCATTAGGCCCATGTGAGCCCCTCGAGCTTTAACAAAGATCGAAAGGTAATGGTAATGGCCTTGCGTGGATGTATCGTGTTTTTTTTCTGTATCTTTTGTATTTCCAATTTAATGGGTATTTCCTTCTTCATGTCTGTGTAATACTAAAATCGAAACACAGGTGCAGACCTATTTTCCAAATCACATGTAAATCGACCTCTCTTCTGTGGGCTGCATCTGCGACAAAAGTGCAAGCAAAAAAAGATAGAGATTGCAAAAATTGCAAAGAAAAAAAAACATAAACAATATTCGACTGGACGTTATTTAATTGAAAGCGGAACTCAAGTGCAATTACTTAATACTTGCAGAATACTTAGCTCATCAAAATGATACCTGGGCTTGCAATTCGCGCTTGTGTTAAGGTTTGTTTTACCAAACAGCAAAATAATGCCGACGTTTGCATAAATGTCATTAATGGTATTTGTTTGCAGTTCCTTATTTTGATTTTTTATTTTTATTGTTGTGCACTTGGCCCAATTAATTGTGAAATAAAAATAAAACCAAATGCTTTTCTTGGTCGGTTTTCGTTGTTTTTTTTTTATTGAGTACAAGAAAAACCACCGGAAATTCAACCGAATTAAATTACATGCAATCAATTTAACCGAGAGTAAAAACGTCTTAATATGCCTAATTGCTCCTAATATCTGGTAACCAACCAGATACTTGTACCAAGGCAAAGAAATGTGAATACTTTATGTAAAGAGAAAAGCAAAAACAACTAACAAACGAAGGAAGAAAAAAAAAAAAGAAACATCTCCCGACTGATGTCTGTCAGTAATTTGTGTGCGCAGCTCAATATATCAGTCGATATCTTATGAGTTTTTAATTTTAGGTTTTCGACATCGAGAAATGCACGAGAAAATATCCCATCAATCGTATTTCTTTCGACAAATAGGTTCGTCGTCGTTCATACATACACAGATGTACATATGTATGTATGTGACTTTAGGTACGAGTATACCAGCGCGATCAGTGTAGATCTATAGTCCCGAAAACTTGAAATCCCAAGTCAGGCATATGGGTGGACGTTTGAGTCCTTCTTCCTCTCGGTTATCAGTCAATCCGAAAGGGACAGATCACTCATTCGTTGGCCACCACCCATCATCTGTGGATTGCAGAAAAAACGCAAAACATGGGCCTTACCCAATTGTTTGTTGTTGGTGGCCTGGCCTGGCCTCTGTGTGTCGATACATCAGCGGCAGGATAATGGGAGCTCTACATTGAGCCCGAAGCATCTGAGAGATATTCTTTTAATGCGAGGCAAAATTAAAAAGGGATCATCATTATTAACTGCGTATAAGCTGAGTTTCACATTCGTGCGATAAGGCACTTAGCAATACGCGCCTTTGACTGTTGCAAAATTATTATATTGAATACCAGCATACTTATATACAAACACAACAAACTCAAACATATGGTAAACCAGTAGTCAAAACATCGGACGACAAAGCCACAAAAATACGCTTAGTATCTATTTGTATCTATGAGCTATTCGAGTAGGTACACACATAACGATGGCTGTTATGTCGAATTGAAATGAATGTGGCGTTTCAATTTCATCAAAAAAAAAAAAAAAAAAATCAGTTTGAGTGAGCTTGGCTTCCCTGAAGAGATCACTTCGCCTATGTCGACGTCTATGTCTTCTAAATGATACTCGATATTCGAATTGAAATGTTAAGATACTAATTATGCGATTGCGATCGTTTGTCATTATTAAGATACAGTGTCTGCCTTCGGTCGCCGTATATGGTGGCGTGTGTGGGTGGTGAATTTTAACGAATTTTGTTTGTCTAGACTGTTGGAAGTGTAAATAAATTTACAAAACACTCGTACAAACCGAGTAGATTCCCAGTTGGAAAATTTAATTAATTACAAATCAAGTAGTTAACTGGTATTTGCATTTTTTCTGTTTTTTTTTTCAATGCACAAATCCATGTCCAGTAGAAAAAATTATTTGAACCAAATCATGCACATTTTCGTGCTGAAATAATGTTAATTTGAATATATAATTGGAACTTTTAATGCAGATAATTCTACCCTTCATAGCATCCCTTACATAACACACATACAAATGCCTCAAATCTACATATATATGCATGATAAGCGAATTAAATTTTTTTTCTCCTGTATTTCCATCAAATTCAAAATGGGAACGATTCTGGTATTCCCATGATAGATAGTCGTATTAGTCCATCGGCTATAATACTTCACAGGGGATAGTAGAGTAGTATGCTGAAGGGAGATTTTTTTTTTGCCGAAAACCGGTTACATTTAAATTGATTAACACTATACGACTTCACGGGGTACACACAGGCACAAGGATCATGTTTAGAAAAACTTGCACCCATCAAACAAAAATTGGACAAAAAATCAAATGAAACCGCGCATAAAATATTATAAAAAAAAGGGTTTCCTATAAATTGTCACGGAGTGTGAAGAGAAGCAATTAATATCGTTCATATCCTTACCTACATATGTATGTATATCCTACTTCCCTTTGCTGAATATTAAACAGTTTTTTTCGGTATTATTAAAAAAAAGTCCAACAAACTGCACACAATTTTTGAACAGTTGCGCAGAAGAGCGAAAAGAACATTCTTATAAAAAAGTGAAGCAGTTTTTACTTGATCAGAGAATTCTTGGAAATGAAATTGTTTTGAATCGAGTCAAGGAGACAACACTTTAAAAACCTTTTTTCATTTTATTCAAGACTTAGACGATGTTATATCGCATATAAAACTATGATATTTTCTCGCGATTTATCAAACCCTTTTATTCTATAAGTAAGTAAGTTAACCATTTTTACAAAGGCAGTGTTGCCATGTCGCAGACAAAAATAAACCAAAATTGACTACGGCTCCAAAATTTGTTTGATTATTTGCGTTTGAGGCCCAAATTGACACTCTTCCTGCTCCTCGTACTTACATATGCATATATTGATCAGTCACACTGTCAAGTTGTCTTATCCAAGGATAATTTGACCATGTTGTTGCACTGACATTAAATTGATACCACAGCGGTTGATGACACCAAACAAAACCAAATAAAACCTTGAGTCCCTTATTTTGTACATATTTCACAGAACATAGATTAAAAACACAGCCGCTTTCACAACTACAATTGCTTTTAGAGTTTTCTGACTTTAGACGGATTAAAGACACCTTTAAGCTTCTCTCGTAAATTTCAGATTCATGTAAGGTAAAGAACCAGTTCACCACATCTACCACCGACCTTTCATAGTCGGCAGCATATTTACGTTTCCAAAGTCATTTAAAAAATAGTAAAATATCAAGTAAAGTTGACTTGACTTGCCTAGAGCCGCGGCAAATGAAAGTTGAGTCGATACTGGCCTAGAGCCGACGAAAGTTTTAAGGAAATCCAAGCCAGAGTTGCCTTAGATAATTTTCCAAAAATATGCTTGACTTGATCTCACACAATTTGAGGCTTTCCTGTCTTGCTGCCGAAAATGCTAAGTGAGAGCTAAGCCAGAGTTTATACTACACTTTTTCAAGTTAAGCCTTTCTTCAGCTGCACTGTCAAAGACGGACCTAATTTAGACTTGCTTAGGCCTGACGAAATTCCTAAGAAATGTTATCTCGTTCTAACGACTACATACTTATGTATGTACTATGCTTAAAATTGGACTCACATTTGAAAGGAATAAAGGGAAGACTTGAAGACTTAGATACGCCTAGTGAATTTCGACAAAGTATTCATTTACGGGGCTAAAAAAAAGAACCAAATGTACTCTTAAGTTATCGATAGTAGCTTGTACGTCGAGTCTAATACATTTTAGAAGTGATTCGATACCGCATCTACTATTCGCTTTGCATTGCTTTTCTTCAGAATTGCGAGGTTCTGTAGAGCACATGCCGACTTCTTTCCGAGAGAGTCCAGATGGACCTCACATAAAATCGGTAAAATTGACAAAGAAGCTGAATTTATTTGGAGCCAAGTCTCAATATATATACTGACGACTGAACTTAATAAATTATCAAGCAAATTTTTTCCTCAATAAAAAACATAAAAAAAAGGAGTGAAATCAAAATTCAAATAAAAAGAAAGAAAATCATATGCGTAGCCTTATTTATGGAAAATGTCAAAGTACTTAGTGTGACATCTATTTTTGTCACTTTTACAACACCGAATGCACAAAAAGCGTCTCGTCCCATTGCATCGCAGACACAAAACGACAAACAGACTCTGCCACCAAAAACAAGCCGTGAGGAGAAATTGACTGTTGCGTCGTCAAGTTGTGTGCACTACAGAGGGGGAGTAAACGCAGCAACATCATTTTCCTCCAGCCATTGGCAACTAAATCTCTGAATCCATTCCAGATACACAGAGACTCCACGCAGTTGTGCATGAAGTATTATTTTCTCAAATTAAATTCAAACAGTTTTTTTTTTTTTTTTCTTCCTACCAATCTATCGCTAACAATTAACCATTTTCTGTCGATGAATATGGCATATCATCTACATCATCTCATCGCCATGATCATCCGACATGATCGCTATTTAGTCATTGATTGTACTTGAAGTCAAGTGGAATAACTCGAAACGAATGAACGAACGAACGACAGAGAAAATTGATCAGCTTCCATTGATTTTTTGTGTATTTGTTGTTTTTCTTTTGATGTGCGGTGGGAACATATGATATGCTAATAATGTGCCAAAACAGAAAGATACAATAAGGCGTTGTAGGAGTGTGTATTGTCTTGGCTCATTGGCAGATATACGTATTACTAATACGACAAACACGTACCACTCAATTTTTATTTTATTTTATTATTTTTTTTTTTTATTTATTTAATGGGAATTTCGTTTTTCGATCGAGAAGTCAGATGAAGAAACGAATACTAATATACAAAATATCTATATAAATACTCTAAAAAAAAAAAAAATAATTCAAAAACAAAAACCAAAGTCGTTGTGTTCAAATTTCGTTCGGTTTTTATGATCTGTCGTTTCGATTTATTTAGATATCTGACGGCTTCTGAATTTTAATGATGCCCAAGAGTTTTTGTGTGGATCTATTTTGTGTATCTTCGACACATGTATTTCACAGTTTTTCGTTTTGTATCTCTCTATGTGAGAACTAGATCTTGAACGAATTTGAATTTCGTTTCATAATCAATAAAAAAAAGACCGAAAACAATAAAATTTGATTGGGTGTGTTTAAGATTTGAATTGATCATAATGCAAATATGTATCAATCGCTTAACATATTTGACAGATGGTAATAAGTTATTTGGGTTATTACTGTATATTACACCTACGTGTTAAGGTTTTTGGGATCAATAAATTGATCCTTCGAGCCGAATTGCACAGAACGAAAAGAAGATACCTATGTACGTGTATCTACCATGGCATGGGCAAACAATTAGGATGTCATAATTTTCTGCACATGATTGACATGATTGAAGAGGATTTTTCGCTCAAAATAGATCCGGCTCCGTTTCGTGCATGTATCTTTTCGGCAACGCACAGTTATTTCCACTTTGAAATCTATCGAGTTGGTATTTTTATACTCATATTTTTAGAAAATAAAAAAAAATGCCATCAGACAGTTGGACTTGTGGCTGTTCTTCTATCATGTAGGTGTTCTACATAGACGCTGGAGCGCCACCATCCATCTGTGCGATGCAAATGTAGATATCTTCTCACAGAGAACAAGTCTCGCATTATTGACATTACTTTTCTACAGTTTTTTTCCCTATTCACGTTTCAGATACTTCTGTTTAGGGTTGACGAAAGTCAAATTTTAAATCACAGCCGCCTGCTGTGCGACCACGTGCTCATTTTTGCCCATTTGACTTAAGAATTTACCGTGTCACAAATCACTCGCTCCCTTCTGTTTTTCAAAAAGAACAAAAAAAAAAAAAGAAGAAAAAAACCTGGAAAACAAAAAAAGATCACCACATGAAAAGTGTGCGTGTTTGTGTATTGGCGTCAAAGACGTTTCTTAATCTATTCTAAAACATAAAATCAAATCAAAATTTCCTATAATTCTTCGGTTGCTCGGTCATAAAATCAAATGGGTTTCCGTTGGGTCCAATACAGAGCGCGCAGAGAGGCGAGGCGGGCAGCACCGAGGAAAATCGAAAAAATCAAAAATAGAAAATTGTGACAAAGATTAAATTTGATTTCCCGAAAAAACGAAGATGTTTCTTTTTAAGAAAAGGGGAGTCACATTTGTCACATTTTAGAATTTCCCAGACAACCATTATTACAAAGAGGAAAAACAATAATAATTCACTTAATTATTAATATAACGATGATACGATATGGATGTGGAGAAACATACAAGAATGTACATATATCTTACATACTTGATGTATGTGCATGCATGTGGGGGAGAGACATTGACATGTATGTAGGTATCTCCCCGTTCGATAATTAAGTCGTAGATACATTTATTCGATCTCAAGCATCCATTAAATATCTAACGGATATGTTTAGTTTCTAATAGATACAACATTAGGTACACTCACCCCCCGAAACAGATGTAATTGGTAAACACTGATAACCAGTGTCCCAGCCATTAGCACGTAGTGCGTGAGCATACAAAGAGGGCGGCCGTAATTTTACCCTCAAAAAGGTGAACCCAATCGAAGGATATTAAGCGGTTATTACTTTTATAGTCTTGCCAATACAAGATTTCCATCTAAATTGTTCAAGTTTGATAATAAACTCTCATGGAATAGATTTTAAGTAGGTAAAGGCTAATTTATAGATTTTTAACTAACCGACTAGTTGTGGGTCGCATTCATAAATGGAAAATGGAAAATGCTAAATGCTTTACGTTTGTGCTGTCTAACAAAAGGGAACAAGGGAACACAACAACTTCAAGTGGTTTTCTTTCACCCAATTCACATCAATTCACTTAAGAGGGTGAAGGGATGACATGTTTGTTCTAGATATGAGATATAATAACAAGCAGCAAACACACAGATGGAGTAAGTTTCAGAATTCCCAATAACTGGTAATAAAGAGCAGAAAGAACTCGTAGATGATGATGATGATGATGAAATATTCGGCTGTTCTTTGAAATGGTCCTAATCTATAGCTGTGATCGCACTGCCACTGTCAGTACTTGAGTCAGACAGACGTGCTTCTTGTACTTCAGGGTGCATCACTTCAAGCCACATTCTGGGGCAATAAAGGACTTCCTTTCGATGAAAGCAGATACGTTTGATGTACTCAATTTTCGATTCGAACATAGAGAAAAATATGACATGTATTTTAACCTGATTACCTAGTTTGAATTAACCTGAAAATACAATTTTCTTATAGGCAGCTCAAGACAGAGGGTAACTTTCTAAGGAAAACCCCTTTTTGGCGTTTAAATTGACGAGACCAGACAGGATTCGAGTCAGTGTTTGCATTTACTTTTGGCATCGAAATACATTCTCAGCAAATTCCTGTCAATTTCTTATAAATTTTACTTCGCTTCCACTGATATTTGTATCCTGTTTGTGAAAATTTCGGAAAGTCGACAAAATGCCCGTTGAAAAACTAAACATCCGTAAGCATGGTCCCCTTCATTCGTGTTACAAGTATAACATCAATTGTAGCCTGTTCCAGCGCTGCCAGGCTTTTCACGACAAGATCACAAATACGAGTATTATCGATAATTCCCCTATGGGTATCTGAATGGGTCTGTAGTGACCTGAGTATGGCTTTGTGGATCTCTTCCACTCGCCAACGTACCTAATCTAATCATTATCGAGGGTTATAGGTAGACCATGTCAAGCCAATTTCAACAACACTATCAGGGTGGATTTAAGCCGGTAACACAACTTTTTCAACAGTTAAGTTAACCTGAGAATCCTTACAAACAGAGTGCCTACCTCCAGTTAAAATGCAATTCAACAACAAACATTAAAATCTTTAAGAGAAACAAAAAAAAAAAAACTCCCCCATCATGTCCTTGACGGTTTCGATTCTGTGATATCCTTCACCAAAAGGATTTCGCAGCAGACAATCAGAAATATGTATACTTTACTACCATTTCTTCCCCCTTCCACCCTTCCACCCGCCACAAAAGCCACCTTGAATGAAGGCGTCTACTGTGTGCTCCTCCAAGTGAACCCTTCTTATTTTCTTCTCTTCCTCGTTCTTTTTCTCTCTTGCTTTTCTATCTCTCCTCCTAACTCCATTGCCGTCGTCTTTCTCGTCGTCATCGTCGTCGTCGTACTATCAGTTTCCTTCGTGCGATAGTGCTCGTGGTAGTAGTAGTGGTAGCCGACATTACGGAAAACCTAGTGAACTCCATCCTTTGGCGGTTTTTGGGGGGCGCCTTCGTATTAGAAAACATTGTATCTGTACCTTCTTGGTGTATTAGAAGAACCTTCCTAAGCCAACTTAAACCACTGCTCCCTCCATCCGCCCGACCGACCAACCGACCGATGTTTTGTTTTGTCGCCTTGTGAGAAAATCATTCATTCCCTCTCTGTCTCTCTGTCGTCCTGTCTCTGTTTCTCTATATCTAGCCCTGTGAATGTGTGTTTCTATGTTTTGGTATGCTGCTACTGCTGCTGAATGTTTTTACTTTAAATTTTGCAAAATTAGAGTTGTATATCTGGTTCGTTGGTCGTCCTTGAATTTTACCGGATGTGATGTCATGGATTTTTAATTTTCCACTGCCGCCGCCACTACATAGCTCTCCAGTCTCCCCTCTAGTGTCTCAGGCTCTCTTTTCGTTTGCCGCCTTAAAGTCATCTCTTAATTTAAGGTATATTCACAGCCGCACTCCTTTAAGAATACGCAAGCTATTTACAGTTCTGACTAACAAACAAGTGGGCGCAAAGAGTGGGGGCGACAACAGATACCCAGAGACAGAGAAGAAAGGGTGTGCTCTGGTAAATCTGAATCACGAGACGACACAACGCACTTTCACTTAACAGCAGCATAATAGTATCCTGCAAATATACCATATACAAGCGCCCGGTATGTTTGTGTACGTACATACATATAAACGTACATATTTGCATTATCATTTGTCTGTTAGTTTGTGGCATAATTACGCACGTTGTGTGCAGAGTGAATGTCCTTGAAAGTTTTTGGCATAGTTTAATTCGTACCACAGCAGCAGCCAGTAGTAGTAAGCACATGGTATTAAACAGTTGAATGACACTGTCTTACATTTCCTGTGTGTGGTGTGGGTTGGTATACTCGTCCCTGCAACAAAAAATAAAAAGGATATTTGATTCTATCTGCATTCAACTGGATGTTTTTTTGCGATCCCCTGCGGAAGTATAAATTAAAGCCGTACATAATTAAATTAACGCCTCTACATGCGTACGAGTACAGCTCCATCTCGAATTTTCACCACCACTTCGGATACATATTCAATTAAATCGACTTCCTGTCAATTAAATGATCACCAATAATCAAATTCAATTTGAATATACTTGCTGTGCGTGCGCTGCGATAACCATCATCATTGAATCATCGCAATCATCAACAGCTGCTGTGTGTGGGAGAAGTGATGTGAGTGCCTCGGTCGGGATCAACAGTCGATGGTAAAAAAATGAGAAGAGATAATTTTTGATAGACCCCCAAGCCAAAACGGAAATAAGAATTGAAAAAAAAAACGAGCCTACTACACGACAACTCAAAATGTGTGATGCTGTTTTTAGGGCATCTTTTCATCTGAAAAGATCCCTTCCTCCGCAGCATCTCATTTGCATTGAAAAAGGAATGTTTTTGTCACCCATAAAGATCAGTATGTTATATTTTCATTTTTGTTTTTTTTTTCACTTGGGGTCTCACGCAGTATAGATACTCGATGTCTTTTTTTGCCGTTTCCTTTCGAACTTTATGCGAACGCGCTGCGCTCTCAATTTCCATTCTCGATACATATTTCAAAAAGTGGGAGAGTTTAGTAGTGTATGGTCGTAGAATGCACCCAACATCCTTTGGTGCCATACTCACGCTGGATTTGTGTATGATGAGATGAAGAATAAAATTAAAAGACACTGTTATGTACAAGAAAAGAAAAAAAAGAACAGAAATGAAAGGAAAGAATACCGCAGCAAAGACGAGGGCGAATACTCATAAATCAAAATTAAGGCGCATTAACATGCGCGCTTCATTCTTGACACTGCTACTCTTCTGGGCCTTGTTGGTTCTCAGTTTTTTTTTTTTTTTTATTTTTTTTGCTGTTTGATTCCGTCCTTTCTGTGCGCGCAGCGCGCATATTGTGTGTGAATGAATGCATTTATGCATCGGCTTTTTTTTTCTTTCAGAAATTGATTAAAAATCATCATCAGTTTGTAAAAGGGTGGAGTTCTTGCCAATAGATACATTTTATGTAGCATAACCAACACAATCTTACTTCCATCAATGCACGTCCGGTGTACTTTATCCTTTTAACTGCATAAATCTTTCTTTTTTTTTCTTCCTTTTCTTCATTTTGCAATAAACGTAGTGTTCAACCCTTAATCAAAAATTGATGCAACGAACCTTTATATATAGGAAATAGTGCACTCCAGCAACACTTTCCCCAGGAGAGAGGACCGAGAGGAGCATCTCATCGGTTCCAGGACCCTTTTTCTCGTTACATGTATTTCTCATGCACCATTTCCAACACCTCCTCCCCTCTAACAACTATACTTTCAATAATAAATTTTCCATTTTCTCTCTCATTTTCTTTCACTTCTGCTTGCATCTCTTATCCTTGTGCATCCTTGCCCATGTTGGTGTTGCTGCTGCAGTTGGAGCAAGTGAATCGAAATCGAAGAAGCGCGAACTATGTATTGTAAGTGCATGGATAGAAGAGCGTAAAAAAAAAACCAACGAAAGAGTTCGCAGAGCAAAATGAATAAAAAAAAAGAAAAAAAAAAGAAATTGTCAAGGACCCACCCACTCGAAAGTCATCGAATTCAAGATTTTTCATTTTCTTCTTATTATTTTCTTTCCATACATGAGATGATATGTTCATGTATCGCAAAAAGAAATAAATATTCCCTCTGCATATACAGAATTATAACGGGGCATGTGTATTGGATGGATTCGATGTTGATAAGGGTAAATAAATATCCTTATGCATGTACATGGCGACTTTTTATGTATGCGGGAATTTTTTCTCGATTTTCTTCGTTTTTTTTTATCGTTCCTTCGCCTTTATTGGTTTTTCGCACACAAAGATTTTCTCTAGAGAGTTTTTCTTCGTTTCGTTCTCTTTCTTTATTTTAACGAACGATGGCAATGGCATGGCAGCACATGGATTTCATTATATACTCGTTCCTACCTACCTATAGGTACTAGGTATTAGGAGCTGATTGGTGCCATCGACTCCTCCTCGGATCGAACAACAATATATTGTGTACGTCTTCATGTTGGCTTTTGTTAAATACACAAATCAATATTGTCAACAGCACTATAGTATGGGCCACCAATAAAAACATACGATTTCACACCTCCTCGCAGGAATTAACACCTCTTCGAGTACATACAGCCTTTATATAGGTTCCATTCCAGAAAATAAATAAACAAGTGCAGGAATTAAATACAACAGACAGTGTGCTGTTCTGTGCTGTGCTCCTGAAACGGTATGTGCGCACTGACACATTATCAATATCTTCACATACAAACCTCGATAGATACCGAACCCAAATGGACCAATTGGTGATATTGTGTGCACAGCAGCAGTACAGGAACCCGAAGGCAGCTCCCCCAGTAGTTCTCCTGCCACTAGTCGTGTCTCAGCACACACTTTAATGGCAACATCTATGTTTATTATTTATGTGTGCATCATCCTTCTTCCGTGCGCCCGCCACGATATAACACCCTACCCAAAAAAAAAAAACAAAAAAAAAAGAAAAAAATGGAAAAAAAAATCCTTAAAAACTTATCAAAGCACACACCTACAACCAGAAAGCACAAGAAAAATGAAAAGCTATCGGGGAAAGCAGCAGCAGCAGCAGCAAAAAAAAGAAGGAAAAATCAAGAGTCCCATAGATGATGGAGTCTGGAATACACACTTGCATACTTCAGTCAGGTCACTGCCTGTCTAGAGGCGCCGCGCACATTCAAATTCAAGGATATAGGAGCCTTGTAAAAAAAAAGAAGAAAATACAAGAACGAATGTAGAAAAGCACCCATCCATCGTATCTCTATCTATCTCATTCTAAAGGACATCTGGATGGCGTAAAAAAATATACATATTGCGAAAAAATGAATGAAAGGAAAGGTGCTCAAGAGGGACATTAAAATTTCCATTTAAAATTTATTTTTATGCCATAAAAAATCTATACACAAAAATGTCACTTCTTAAATAAAAGAAAGAAAAATAAAATAAATAAAAAAAATAACAAAAAACTATAAAATTTTAATGGAAAAATTTAAAATTAAGAATATCAAAACCGATTGACAATATTATTGCCGCGAAAATGCAAAACATCGGTTAAAGAGATCCTATGCGAGTGATTAAGAGAGAAAAACCTTAAGAGAGTATGGCGCGGCGGCAGCAGGCACGTGTGGTGAATTCTCAATCCAATCTCAATGGTGAATTTTTTTCTTTTTTATATCTCTACATTAATTTTGATTGCTTCTTTTTTTCCTATATGCTATCAGCAACACTACCACTAGCGCAGCGGGTAGGGAAAGTATATGTGTGGCAGTGTCAGTGGCAGCAGAGCAGTTTTTGTTTGCGAGTGAGAGTGAGTCCAATGAATTGAACGAGTGTGTGAAACGAAACGAACGAAAGCCGTTCGATCACCACCAACATCAGCAGCAGCAAACCCCGAAATGCGAAAGATGGAATATAGATAGATTTTTAACAAACCTGATTGGATGGCTATTGACTGGGAATGTGGTACAGTAGGAGGGGATGTTGATGATTGTCGTGGATGTTTCTTTTTTTTTTTATTTTATTTTTTTTATTTTCATCTTCTTCTTCCTATGTTTCTTCTTCTTCTGATTTGTGTAAAAGAGAGCATTGTCGTTGTCGTCGTCGTTGTCGGTTGTAGATACTTTATATCGACTGAGAAAATGTAATGTAAGGGGGTGGTAGGATTTTTTTTTTCACCTTTTATTTAAAGAAAAAAAATTAGCTTTTTTCTTTTTCTGGCGTATGCTGCTACTTAGTGTGGTAAGGTTCATTCTCCTTTGTATCCTTGTTGGCAACTGATTCAATTATCACAAGTGTATTATAATCGCGTCCTATTGTCCCTATATGCTTGGGTTCGGTTCGGTTCAGTTCAATTGAATCTGGGCGGAGCACCCTTGTGTCGAATCACTAAACAATCATGCATCGGAATTTCCCCACTACGACGAGAGGAGCATTTTCAATAAAATATTTTATTAAATCGAAAGCTTTGTGTAGTTTGGTTGCTGCAGTCAGCCAGCCAGGCAGGCAGCATACTTTAAGAGCATATGTGGGGAACCTACTATAGTAAAACGCTCTCTTTAGGGCGATGGGTGGCAGGGCAAGGCAATATACTCTCTTTTACTTTGGAGTTTCATTCCATTTCTACCATCTACCATCCATCCAGTAGAGCGATGCCAAAGGAAAAGTGTCCTTCATTCGATTGTGGTGTATAGTTTGCCACGAGAGCGGCGACGGAGAGAAAGAGAGCACCTCCACCTGATTCTGTATTCCATTCGAACGTTATTAGATTGTGTTAGATAGATTGAGAATGGGGTGGTTGGCGCTGCCGCTGCTGTGCTGTGCTCCCATTTGGGGATGAGGTATGTAAGGATATTTCAAGCGCGCTTAGTTGTATGGATGGATTCCCAATCAAAATCGATGGGGGTGCAAAAAAAAAATATCTACAGAAAAGTGGAAAAGAAAAAATGCGCTAAGCTTTCATATACATAAGCAGCAGAGTAAAGGGGATGGCGCTTATGTACGTCGATTCTTTTTTTTTTTTCTCGAATTGAGTGAGGGGTGATTATATTTTTTTCAGTTTTTTTTTCGACGAGGCAGGGTGGGTGGATGGTGTTGGGAGCGTTTACAGCGCCACCCCAGTGCGAAAGTCGATATTCGATTGGACGAGACAGATTTACAGGACTTGTGTATATGTGAAGAAAATGGAATAAATAAATTACGAAATCAATATGTTGTTCGAAGGAAGATGTATCTACTCTGTTGGCGTTGGTTATATACAGGAAAAAAAAAAAGAAATACTGGAAAAATACTCCATCAATTACTATTGGAAACGCCTTTATTGCGCGCGCGATGAAGCGCATCCCCTACATCTCTACAATGGACCAATATCGATATTGTTTTTTACTTTCGGTATGTACAGCATGTGTAGGTATATATGGGGGTATGGCTTTTCATTGGGAATGTATAGGAGGCACGCAATCACAGGCACTTAGCATTTAATGCGATCTATGGTTGAGGTACGAGTAGGTATATCAAAAGATGTCGCTTCATCAATAAAACCAAAATGGCGCACACTAAACTTTTTATTTTTTATCAAAATGCTTATCAATCCCACACCGATATCTTATCTCGTTCGTGGGTATAGGTAGGGGTATAGGTAGGTACATACATTCCTGAAATAATTCTCTCGTGTACCCATTTGCACTGGCTTAAAGGCATATTTTAAAAAAAGAAGTTATTGTATAGGTTGCTATAGCCAAAGTAAATACGATATCTTATCTGATGTTATGAGAGCTGCAAAAAAATGCTGATGAGTGATTGTGTTTTATTTGTTCATCATCAGTTTAGCTACTTTACGGTCTATACAATTTGATCATTTTTCAGTTCATGAGTTAGTTTTCGATTTGCAACTGAGACGTAGAAAAAGTGCGAGCATTATTATCTAATTTTTCTTCTTTGTTTATTTTAATTTTTTTTAAGTCATGATCAGAGTGAGTAACCAGACAATATTCTTCGTTTGTCGTGTCCTATTACTTTGAGGATAATTTTAAGGTTTAAGCAGAATAGATAATTGATTCATCTGCCTTTTCACCGTGGCCCTATAAATAAATTACTTCGTAAAATGAACTTCGAAATGAGGCATTCTACTTTTTTTTCAAATTGAGTTCTCTGAGCAGATAATATTGTAGCTGTTGACGAAAGTCAAGAGCGATCGTTAAATACTCGTATTTGTGCAACGCATTTCTAAAAGGCTAAGTCTAACTCCACATTCACATTTAGGTCAGAAAATTAATTAGTTTCTTGCTCTCTTTGAGACCTCTTGCGTCCTCTATTATTATTTTTTTACCTTTTCTGCAACTTTCGGAACATCGTGAAATTTGAATACACCTATTCTACGGTGTCAAAGGTAGCTAACTCTAAAGTAATGTAGAAGACGAGCTTTTAAAGGGTACACGTAAAATGAAATATTTAAAATAGTGATCGATTAAGTGTATGTATATATGAACGTATCTTGCTTTGTTTAAGAACACGCCTATTAACAGAATGAAAATAGTATTTAAACTCAGCCGCCTAAGAAAAAATGTCTAAAATGACAATTGTAATGTGTTTAAGGGTTTTAAGAAACTACCGTGACTTAGACTAATGCCCCTACAAGAGTGTAATGCCATTCTGTCCGGTGCCGTCTGGACGTCCACATTTCTATACCGCATGTCATTCCTTATATGTAGTATGTTCTGGGTGGCCAACCTAGTCCTCGTCTAGACTTCGGCGAATTCATCACTTGCCACCACGTGATCGTCTGGTCGTCTATGCTCAATTGCACCGCGCTAGGTGCTTCTCAGTTGTATTCCAACCACTGTTTTTGGCAGCTTTCATGCGGCTTATCCTATGCCCAGTAATCAATCGTCTTTCACTTAAGAAACCACAGTGCTTATGGTTATACAATAGCATTTTAAACTTGAGAAGACTTCTAACTGCAAGATCACCAAAGATCACTCAAAGGAATTCTATCGCAAAATCTCTAAAACTTCTAAGCCTCCAGATCAAGTCACGACAGTCAAATGAATAGGTGGGTGTACAATAGTTCACAACCCGTAAATATTCAATACAAACTATGGCGACTATCGATCCTTACGATCACTGGCAAACAAAAAAAAAAAAAAAACAAATTTATTTACATACAATTGGCATTCAATAATGAATGAAAGACTGTCGCGTACATGTACTCAAACTCTCCTTTGCATAAGCGAACCTTTTAAAGAATGGCCTTGATTGGTTTTTGTTTGTCGTATACGTCTGCGCGATCCCATTCATGCTTGAAACGTTATTGAATGAAAGAAAGGACTTCTTCGGTCGCGATCAGTTGTCGCGGAGCAGTTTAGCTCAAGTACTCCGGAAAAAAAAGCAAAAAAAAAGAAGCAAGCACAAGAAAGAAAAACGTGGTCCGCCCTCGCACAATATGCAAATCTCAATAACTTCTTTTCAATTAAATTCGATGATCGCGTCAGTGACTGGATTGGAGCGACCCTGCGTGTATTTTACAGCACAATGATGCTGTGACTGCTGTTCTTGCTTTGATCCGCTATTGAAAAGTCTTTGGATTTTGTCTGTGGTTTCTTGGGGTCTTTGCGAATTTTTGGATTTCCTGTCTTTTATTTCTGAATCGCTTTTATAGAGAATGTGAACGATTTTGGTTCTTTTGTTATAAATGCGAACTTGTATGTACCTATGTACGAGTATGTAGCCTGAATGTGTTGTGTGGGTCGTGATACGATGTTTTTCCCAAAGTTTGGGAACCAATTTGAGCGGAAATCCATTTCCGAAATTCATTAATTTGTTGATTATCTACATACATATTGATCAGTTGGAGAGGTTGGACTGGAATGCAGGGAATCTCCAACGTTGTGTTAAGCCAGGAGAAACTCATTTAATATCGATCGCAACAAAGTAGTTCGAAGGAATAAATTCCACTGCACTTTTGACACTTTTCACCACAAACCCTTTCAAATTGTCAAAAGTATCTCTAAGGAACTGGTGAAAGAAGTGAGTATGTTGAATAAAAGAATTTTACCTATACTTGAGAAAATAAGCTTTTTCAATGGCAATTGAAATAAACCGGTTGGAAGGGCCATATTCCAGCCTTGTGTGGCGTTTCTCGTGCACTTGAACCAGCTGTAATGTGTACACCACTTCTCTGTGCTCTCCCAAAAAAATGGCAACACAAAAAAGACGATACCTACCGTAAGATACAATAGTTACACAGAGATAAGACAGTGCGCCCAATAACTCGGGCGTATGAATAATTTTGTATAACCACCAAAGTCTGAAAAATCGAACTATTTAACCCAAGTCTTTCTTAGTGAATCTACCTAGTGGTAGACTGTAAAAAATGGCCGTAAATATTGAGCCCATGTCCTGTGTTATTGAAACAAAACAAAAGATTTGTAGGTAGCAACGCTTTAATGAGGATATCGCTAAGGAGATTCGTTAAGAAGACAAGTGTCCACTACAGATTCGCTTCGTATCTGTAGCAGTGCATTAAACAGAAATTTAGGACCAAGAATCTAAATCACTTCCTTCTGACAGGACGAATATTGACAACAAAAATGCCCAACAACTGCAATTTAGAACGCCAATCATTACAATCCCTTTAAAATAGACTTGGCTTACCAACCACTTGCAACAAGCTGTCCTTTCGAATGACTAATTACCCGCTCAATGCAATGCCAAAGCAACATTGAATTATTCTCTGTAATTGCTTACTTCCCTAAGAGGATTACACAATATTGCGATTGTTTGTTAATTGTTTTTCACAAACACCGGGGGGACAGATTAAAAATGCACAGGACAACGCGGAAACGGGGTTATCCCCTTTTGCTGGTGACCTTGAAATTCGGTGGGGTTCGCGTTCTCTATTTACTTTTTTTTGCACATCCTTGTACGCACATGATGACGACTGTTGTAATGCCTAGTCTCTCTCCACAGGATGCAGTGTGTTAAACGCGATTTTCGGTAGATGATTTGTCGCATTTGTCGAAAAACACAACACAACACACACAGCAGCAACAGCTCACATCAGATGAGTAATGGAATACGTGCAAATAACCACCTGTCATGTACAGGATAATTGGCGGTTGTGTGTGTGGGGGGAGGCGATGGGTTAACCTTTGCAACTGAATATGAAACAACGCACCACAAGTGCGATGTGCATGAGTTGACCGAGCACGGTGAATTGAGGAAAATTGGGGGTAACACATTGTAAAGGGTTCTTGTTTGTTTGTACTATATATTCCACCGGATGGACAACTGGTGGCAACTGTATCATAGTCCGCGCCGCTCGTCGGCGGTATCAATTGCAGCCCATTCAGTTACAGCAGTGGAATTTGTGTGATTTTCACGCGAAAAGGGATGAAATTTGTGTATTTTTCTTCTTTTTTTTTGTTTTGTTTTGTTTATCTGTTTGTGTGTGGCAAATTGCGGTGTAATCCTTTGCAAGGTCATTTCAAGTACTGAAGGAAGGCTCGTGCGTACGTCTGTTTTAATTTCCATCTCTTCGCACTTATACGTCAGATTTCTTAAGCAGGAACACGACATCAGCATATGATTATGTTTATGTTTAAGGCGAAATAAGGGTTACAATGGTTTACACGATGGCGTTGCAGATACAGTGTTGACGCTTAAAGAAGGATACTTTTGCCAAGAGAGAGAGAGAGGACGAGAGTGGGGGGTGGCGAGTGATTTTCAGGTGTGCAATGTGATTGAAAAAGTGCTTTTTGACATGCACACCTACCGGGCTTTCCACTTTTGTCCCTTAAGTTCGCTACTGCTACTGCTTCTTGGAGGTGCAGTACAGTATATCCAGTAATGTGTGAGTCCTTTCCACTTTGACGAAAGTCACTCTTGTAAAGGGTGTAGCACAACAGCAGAGATGCAGTAGAATATGAAATAATTGTCATTATGCTGATGACATCCGTCTTGCTGGTGGAGATACATATGTATGTATCTACTATGTATCTACTCATGTTTGGTGCTTTAAGGTCTGACAATGAGGCTCCTCCAAAGCATCATAAGCAGTTTCGTTGTATCTGCAAGTGATGTGTGCGATACAATGGGATCACAGAGATGGAAAAAAACAGAGGAAGGAATTCAAGATGGCAATGACTTCTGGGGATGGTGTGACAACCTCTTTTAAGAGCACACATGCACTCCCACAGAAAGTGGGAGTTTTTTTCTTAAATGAATCGAATATATCCTCCGCTAAACTTTGATTGATACAGCCTCCATTCGTCTAACTTCTAAGACATGAATCTCTTTGACATAAATCTGTGCTGCTGCATATTTAATTTCTCCGAGTAGAGTTGGCGTCTTGATTGTCTATTTGCTTAGTCTTCTATCTTTTCAACTGATGATAATTATGATGATTGAATAATGATTGATGAAAGCCTACAGATCTGCTGCTGGTAGATACGAGTAACATCTCGTGACGGAAATCGGTTATTTGGTCTCTGCATCTGTAAGTATACATAATTTGCCTATCATACGAGTAGTATGCCTTGGATATGATTCAAAAATCAAACACAGCTAATTGGAATCATTCTCCTCATTCTCATCCTTATTAGGCAAATAACAAAAAATCAACACACATTCATTAATCGTCTGTAAGTATGTGTGCATGCATTTTTCAACAACTTTTCAAATAGATACTCGTACTTTTCTCTTTGCCGCCATTATCGTGGAGAAGATAAGCTTTTTCCATTCATTGTCTCTCTATTCCGACGTTCGCTCCTTTAATGCATATTTAATTAGGACTAATTAACCCAAAGGATTACGGGGCACACACATCTCATATATGGAATCGTTATTGTAGTTCTTTGCTTATCGATACGTGGATACGAGATTCCCTTCATGTGTAATTTGTGTAATTTTGAAAATCCTTTTTAAAATATTAAAACAAATAGCATTGGTTTTTCGCTAAAGTGGATGGAAGCTTCGTATCCTTTTTTTTTAACCCAAGGCTATGTACCTAAGTTTGTTCTCCAAATAATCATGGACATCTACGAGGATGGCCGACATTTGGGTACCGAATATGTTCTTTTTTTCGTCAAAATTTTCTAAATAAATAATCATTCACAATTAATGAATGAGTGGAAGGGGGATATACGGTCATGTTTCCAGTTTTTTTGTTCTTAAAAAAGGACGATATGGTAGTAGGCGGGGGGGAGGGGTTGAATGGTGGACATGATTATGTTTTCAATGAGGAATGGGGTATTTCTAATGTGTCCACTGTAAAAAGTAAAAGGGATGAAGTTGTTCGACAGATCCCATCCCATTCCCACTCCCACTCCCATTCGCCTGTACCCTTTTTGTGGTTGACAAAAGTTTCCATGTGGATGTGGATATGTGAAATAATAATAATAATAAATTTGGGTCCAACGGTTAAAATATGTGTGATGGGCACAATACATCGCAATCACATCAAAAATTAACAATTCAGGATTTTTGGAGATATACACATATTTTCACCAAAAAAAAAAAGGTTGCTGTAGCGAAGGAATTTCCGATTTATTTGCTCGCATATGTACGAGTATGTGTGCGTATATTAAGATATAAATATTTTAGAAACCAGCAGGGTGTACATCCCCGGCGGTAAATAATGCTGACCGATAAATGAACCTTTCCATGAAAAGTTCGTCCTTATTTTTCCGGTATCAGAAGTATTACTGAGGCGCTTAAAATTTAAAATAAATATTAACATATCGTTGCTGTGTCAATCAATTTTTCTTCTTTCGTACTGTGTACATCCTTTCTCACATGTGTGCCGTCATCGCTCACCCACAGAATTAATCAATGGAATTACCATGTCTTGTATCTCTGGATGGAAATTTTCTTATCTTAGCACAAAAAAATAAGGATGCTAATGCTGCTTGTAACATTTCTCGGCTTTCCTCTTCTTGCAGATGACGCGCGTCCTTCCGATGTCGATGTTTGCTTTTGATAACTAATTAGCAATTCATATATGCAAGTGTGTGCGTGTGTATCTTTCAAGTCCCATACTGCGGGTATGTGCGAGTTTTTCGAATCCTTTTTTTGCTCTTTACCATCAAAAAGGGTGTTTTCACCGTCTTCTTGTCACCGTCTGTGCTCTGTACGCGTGTATCCCTTATTGTCATCATGCTTCTTCTTTTTTTTTGCACGACTGCTTGATTGGAGGACTCTTTTGTATCTGTACATATAAGCAATTAATACAGAATGTCGTTATTCTTTCTTCAGCACCCTTTTTTGAATGCCTTGTGTATACATTCACACACATACACGCACACGAATTCAAACAAAATAAATAAGCAAACAAATAAATGAACGAACAAACGATTAAAAATCCTTTCTCTATCTCTTTCATTCGTTTTTTCCTAATTATTTATTTAAATATTACACACATGTGTGTTTCTCTCCGTTACACACCATCAAAAAAACGGCAAAAAGCACCCATCCCAGTGGATCTACCATCCCACACCACCCTAGAACAAAAATCATCATTTGTATATCAGTTCGACCATTATTCCTTCGTCTTTGCCTCTCCCCCATTCCTCCACCCATTCCAGTCACTAATCAGAATCAGCAGCACCAGCAGGATGCTTTGCTTTGCTTTGCGTATTTTTGAAAGGATAAAGTATCAGTACACCAAGGCTGTCTTATTTTCGAGATAGGTGGTGTATGTATGGTTCATACATATGTATGTTTGTATGCAAATTTATGACTGTGTTATTTTTCAGTTAAAAATATACATTAGCTATCTGTCATGGTGGAATTGAAAATAACGATAAAAGGGGTGAGTTGTTTGCTGCATGCTCATACACAACCCACCCATATGACAGGATTCGATTTTTAATGGATGGGCTCTATAGCAATGGAGAAAAACTTTTTTTTAATTTTTAATTTTCCATACGAATATGTACATATGTAAAACGTAGATACAAAACGTTAAATTTGATGTTTGAGATTGATTAGACAAGATGAAAGGGCCGGATGTGTGTAGGTATATATGCGATGGGGGTGAGTTTCAACTTCAATCGCAAATCGTCCTGGTATCGAATAGAAAAAGAAAAGGGTTATGCAACGACACGAGCAAAATAAGAAAGAAAATAATTATTTTATTAGTCTCCAGTATCTGCAGTGGCTTTGACAGAAGATAAATCCGAAGAGAGATAGTAACTTTCACCCATTGTTAAGCAAGGGTTAAATATCGTTTCTGATGGGGGATGTTCGTTTTAGATATTTAGGTAATTGATGGGTAAATATGCAAGAAAAGTGGCCTTCCACAAGGTTCCATCGCATTTCCAACATTGCTTTCAAATCTAAAGGGCGTGCCATCTGTTGGTTTAAATTGCTACCGAAACTAGACCGTTCAATGAATGTTGCTACACCTTCAGATTATTTCCGGAAAATAACTTCATTCGAAGGGCTGCTGAGGCTGGCTAGGTGGTAGCAAAATTTTAGCGGCTTTAAGTAGCCAGCGCTGAAATAGCATGCATTTCCAACCAACAGATGGCGCACTCTTACATTAATTGCTTCGATGCATTCATGAGCATATATAAACTGGTTGGAAAAGACGTTCGTTAAAATGTTCAGCAAAGTATACAGCAATAGCTTCACAAATTCCTAGGGAGATTCACGGAGATACGAGTAGAATTCCTTAACACTAAAATGAATGTCACCAGTATACAGTGTGCTTTAATTAAAATTACGCATCTCTGTATAGTCAACAGACATTGTCTCAAGTTTAAAGGGATTAGATACTTGTATCTATCTACAAACAAATTCATTTCATTCCACATGAATAGAAAAAAAAAATAAGAAATACAAATCTAAAAGGAAAATCACAATTAGATGATCGACAGCCACCGGTGTTGTTCCACTCGTAGTGTCTACCACGACGACGATGTCGTACTTTAAAAATCAAAAATACTTATTTAACCGTGCAGAGCAATACGCGCCCCATTACAATAAAGTCTCGTTGGCTTAGCATTTGTCATCGGCAGCAGCGTCAAAAAGCATTGTCCCGTGTGTGTACTCGTATACGAGAATGTATCTATGTATGTCTATGTAAAGAATTTATCTCGAATGAAAACAAGCGAATGCGTCGTCGCACCACCGCGCAAATCTTTAAAAGCAAACAATAGATACTTTTAAATTAATTCTGATATAATTTTAGAATTCTGTGCAGTGAATGCTGGTCGCTTCGAATTTATAATCAACCAGCGGTAGTTTCGCTCTCCTTAATACGCTCTTAGACATGGTTCGATCTATTTTAAATGAACATTAATTAATCTTATATTATTGCCATAAACCCGCTCGCTGCTTACCATCTCCGACAGGTCATCGCTTCGTTATACTCTCTGCACAATGTCTGTCGCCGCCGCACACTGCTACTACACACTAAAGACAATTATTTGGGAATTTCTGATTAATTGGCATTGTGCGGCGTGTAAGTATTGTTTTACAAAGGATTTGACAGTTTTACATTGGCAAATGGTTGAGGAAATTTCAAAAGTGTGTCCCAGATACAGTGCGGCGACGTGGTCTCGATATAATTTATAGGATACGCCATTGCCTAAACTTGCATATCAATCGGTGTGCTCCATTTGTTCTGCTTGTTGTTATTGCTGTTGGCTTTGATTTGATTTTTGGAAGTAACTCAAATTCCAATACTACATCTGCTGTAATACATCACTGTGCGAGCAGACACCCTTTTTACTTGTCAAATCTTGACATGCCAAATTGATGTGACATCCTTTTACATTCGATTTCTGATCGCCTAGTTCTACGGCATAACTTTTGGGGACAATTAAACGACAGAAAGAATGAATGCCTCTTGCTTTCCTCCCACCGGGGAAATCAAAAAGGAATTTTCTAAGGAGCAACAGGACTCGAAACAAATCAGGCAGATACAAATGGGTTGGTGTGGTTCCACTTTGAGTGATGGGTTAGAAAAGAGAGTTCAGTTCACCTTTAAGAGGGGGAAAATCACTGCGTAAGAAAATTCTATCTAATAAGACGGGATTGTAATTAATTAAATTAATTTGTTTCGGTTTAATATCTGAGACGAGTGAGGGGGTCGGTTGAAACATTTATTCGATCTGATGTTGGGTGATTTCTTACGACTACGAGTACCTCTACGAGTAAGTCTGACATTGATTGTAAAATTGATTGAAAATCTGTATCTAGGTATGTGCGTATCTAAGGATTGTAGGCATGTAAATCAGCCCGAATCGATCAGTAATTAAAAAAAAACCCTTCAGGCTATTTGTACTCGTATACGTGAGGGGGTGCTGACTAACTGCAACTTCAGATGGTAGGCCGTGATTAATTTGAATACACACTTCCCACCAGCAGTGTACGTTTATGTGCTGAATACAAAGGGGTCGACAGGATCCAGAAATCAAAGGAAAAGGGTAAAAAAATGACGTGCGCGGGAGAGCATCTGTATTGAAATGAAATTTATAAATAAAACCTAAACGGACATAGCCACACACACAGACTCGCACTGGAAAGCAATTCAAAAGGCATTCAATAAGCAGTATTTCAGAGGAGAAAAAAAAACTGTCACGAAATCAAAAGAATTACGCAAACAAACACTTGTATAGAGACTTTGCATAACCACAACAACGATATGACAGAATGACAGAGTGACGTTTCACCATTGATTTTGCTCGCTATTATTATTATTATTATTATTTCTTTTTTTTTTTTTTTTGAAATGCTTTGAAAAATCGAGCAGTGACAAAATAGCCGCAAGGATTTTATTATTTCATCCGTTCTTGGTTTTTTTTTTCTAATTAATTTTTCCAGCCGTCGTCATGGTTCCCTTTTAGCATGCGGCTATGTACATCAATTCAAAACGAAACATTACTACTACAAGACAAATATTAATTAAATTTTACACCCTGATTTGCAATAATGTCTTTATTATCCTTTGCCTCTAACCACCGCGAAGGAAAAGGCTGTACAACAACTTGTCAAAAAAAAAAAAAAAAGAAAAGATTCTTTTATTGAAAATATCGCAACCACCTTTTTTCTTTGCCTTCATAATAGACCCCCTGAGGTTTGACGCCTACCCAAAGAAACTTACAATACCCACAGAAAAAAAAAAACAGAAAAAAAAGGAAATATAGAAAACTCATCCATTTTGCATCTCATTCGCCGTCAATTATCTTTGTTTGTTTGGCTTGCTTTTTTTGTGCTTCCATCTTCTTAATTAAGGGAAAATATTTGACTTGCCGTCCATATCTCTGAATCGAGTGAATGATAGAACCAATAAAGATTAATAGCATCCTTTTTAAATTGCACCATTTGGAGCAACAAAAAACAAGAAACACAAGAAAAAGTATTCATTTCAACTTTCATTTAGGGCATCATCTATACAATCGTATCCTTTGCAAATCAAACGCGCCACCCTTTACTGCCGAAAATCAGCAGTCAACAAAAGACCACCAGAAGAATATTATTCCATAATCCACAGCTCAAAAGCCATTCGGGAAAAAAGAAGAAAAACACTTTTCGGGGATTGGAAACGATATGAAAACGAACTTTTTACGTGTATAGTATGTAAACTTCTCTTCAAAGACTACTTTTCCCAGTCCTTGGGCTCACTCGAGGAAGCCAATAATGATAGCGATACTTTTTATACTCATTCATCCTATATGTAGGTAGGCAGTCATCGGTAGGAAGGACGAGTAAATACTAAAACCTAAAAACAAAAATTTTGGAACAACGATCATCCTTGAAGGGGATGCTGCCGCCTCCTACTCGCACAGCCGAGGAAGTGCTTTATAAAAATGACCAACAAAAAACCCAGCAAAACATCTTTATCAGCACGAGAGAGACGTACATATGTATGTATGTACTTATGTATGTATGGATGGATGTAGGAACTCATATGTGAAGCGCATCCATACCTATCCGATGTGAGGAGGTATTAAAATTTGGGAATTTTTTGAATAGTATTTAAAAAAATAAACGGATGTGATATATGTAAAAGGATTTTTCAGTCGGTCTTTTGTGTTTGAAGTGAAACCCGCATTTTAGTTAATTAACCCTTTTTCCTTTCTCGTTAATTGATATCTCCATTGATGGGGAGGATTACCGACCAGTTGGCGAAATTTTCCTTTTAGTATCCCTCACACACACACACACACATACACAAGCGCAGCAACAAACAAACAAAAACACACAAAAAAAAAGTATCTTTTAAACCACATTTCGCATCTTCCCGCATTTTCGCGTCGAAGACTTTTGTAAAATCAATTGAAATGCTAAAGGGTTCAACCATCAGTATCAGACATCAAACATTTCACCCCTAACCACGATTCCAATGGACTTTAAGCTTAAAAATCATTAAAATCGTTGCTAAGGAGGAAGGAACCCATAGCTGGGCGGGAGGTAGTGGTTGTCAGATGTAATCTGTAATTAAACATTATCGACTTTGGGAATGACAACAAAAGTTGTGGAACTTTTCTTCTCCAGTCCCACTCCCAACCCCAACCCCAACCCCAGGCTCAGTCCCAGTCCCATTCACCTCTCGGCTCTCCGGAGCAACTTGTCATCGCGCGCTTCCTTCACAGAGTCGGCAGCACAGGAATAAGGGGTTTTTGAAATATTTTCAATTCGCCAAAAGTTTTTCGATTGCGATAAATCTACTTCTAATAGCTATCTGCCTCAGGGGCCCCGATGTGAAAAAGGGTTGATGGTTGTTCATTGCTCCCAATACTGGAGTAGATTTATGCGGGTTTCATAACTCCTCGAATCGATTTTTGTTCGTAAGGAGCTTAATTTTTGTCTTAACTTTTTTTTGCTTTGTCTCTCCTCTACTCCCCTCTCCACTCGTGTTGTGCTATAGTCAAAATTGTTTTTCGGTAAATATTTAATTTGCCTCGTCCATCCGTCGACATTGATAGCACTACCACGGCACGACTTGTTGAAATTCAATCCTCGTGAGAATCTATGCACTTGTATCCACGAAAACGTTGTCCGTTCATCGTTTGCTCTGCATATAGAGCTTCGGTGAAAGAAAACAAATTGACAAAAAGCTTCAATTCCAAGGTAACGATGAGAGAAAAACGAATCATAATTCTTCCCCAAAGCATTGAATGCCATTAAATATGAAGGTGCACTTCGACGGTAGAGGATAGACGGTAGACAAAGGGATGCTGTTATCCTTGCTTGTTTATCCACAATATTCAGACTCGGATTCGGATACACATACAAAAAGATATATTTTGTCGAGGTAATTCCTTCTTAAGCTCGTTCGATTCTTGAATTGGTTCCTTCTTCCATCCCTGCATGTGACGCCATGACTTATGATGTTGGTGTTGTCCTCCGATTCGACTGACTAATTTGCCAAAACTTATTTTGGACTCTACCCCAAATTGGCTTATCGATAAATCCACTACTTGCATACCTACCATGTACATAGCAGCGATTGCTATAACAGTGTAACGTATTAATTTGGGTAAATTTAGCCCGTAATGACTTTAAAAGTAAAATTAATGAGGGTGTGTCCAAGGAAGAATGGCTTTGCCTGCAAAAAAGGGGTCCGTGGTATGCTACTTTTTTTCTTGTGTTCCTATTCTTCAACCCAAACAAGGAAAACTTTTTCGAACTATTAAAATTCGAGCGGTAAATTTACTCGTATTTCGTAAGGGGGTGGTGCTGGTGGTGGTGGTGGTGGTGACTGGCTGCCCTTAGCGTAGTCCAATTCAAATTGAACGGAAATACATTTATGCTGAATTTTTGTCTGTTCCCAAAAAAGAGAAAACAAAACACACCGAAATTTTGGTTGCTTTTTTGGAGATATTACATGTGGACTTGGACTACCTTGTTGTTGCCAACACCACTAACAACACCACCGGCACACCATCTAACCGCCACCTTACAAGAACCTATAAAATATTATTTTAAATGGGGGTTAATTGGGCTATAAGTTCTGCCCGATACTATCAGCAGACATCAAAATGGGAATACTTTGGCAAACATTTTTTGGGGGTTCAGGGTTTCGTCTGGAATTTCCTTTTTCCTATTTTGTTTCTTGTTTTAAATTTTTGTGTAATGTTTCCTTTCGTTTCTGCTTGTTGTTCTTCTTTCAGAGGGCTACTTTGGCTGAAAAGGAAGTAAACACTTTGAAGGAGCAATTGTCAACCGTTTCAACCGCATCAACAACAACGTCAACGTCTTCGACAACAACCACCACTGCATCTTCGATACATTCGTCGCCACCATCACCGTCATCGGTGGGAACAACACCGACATCCACACCTATACCAAATATCAAGTTGTCACCAACGATAAATAACAACAGTAGTTTCAACAACAACAACAATAATAATAATAATAAATTAAACAGTGTTGCCATATCACAGCATTTACACCAGAACGGAAATTTGCTGGCGGCAACACCGTCACCGTCTCCACCATTATCCGATAACGGTAGCACACTCAACGGCTGCCTTAATTCGGCAAAGTTGCTCTTCAATCATAATCAAATAATGGACACAAATGCATCGAGCACTGTGACCGATCTATCTGCGGCGGTGGTAACGGCCACAACGACCACCACACATGGTTCAACGGATGCCAGCAAACTCATTACGGCAATGACCGCCGAAATGAATCTCCACCAAGATTCCAGCGAATCGGCAACGCTGGCGAGCAATCAAATGTCAAATCGCTCCCATAGCCCCCTCCCCACGGTGGAGGCCAGTGCAAATGAGGCAACACGAAACAATAATAACAATAATAGTACTAGTAACAATAATAAGAATACAAATAGTAATAGCAGTAGTAGTTGTAATAATAATTTAGCTGAAGAATTGGCTGCCAAAGAGAAAGAGGTAAGTGAACCGTTTTTTTTTTTTTTTTTTTCTTTTTCCTTTCCTCAGATTTCATTTAACAACCCTGTATAAGAGAAAAACAAACTCATTGTGACCCCAAAACACTTGAAATTGATTCTTTCTTGACTCTATTTATCCAATAATGCGTAAAGCATCTCTTATCCTTCGATTCACCCTTTGTACGGCAAACTCCAAACATCAACAAGGCATTAACTCGGCACAGAAAATAGAATCGAGAAGCAAGTTATGACATCTGCAATGTGCGGGCGGCGAGCCGCGTATCCTTTTCTTCTCCCCACACAAAAAAAAGAATGTAAACAATATTCCAAGGCGCAAAAATGGAGATGTCAATACCGAAAGTGATACTGCCAGCTTTATCCTGCCAACGACCAGGGGGTGGGACGGTCGGTTGTTTTTGAGGCGAGAAACAACATCTTTAAATCGTCCAAATAGGGCAAACAATGCTTACAAAAAAAAAGGGAATTCCGAAGGAAAAATCACAGCACAAGAAGGTAGGCCACCCGGGATGTTCAAGGGACTTTCGCAAGACAGTCTGGGGAATGGAGGAAGGGAAAAGCCTTTTGTTTTTCCTCCTTCGAAGAATTTTGCGGGGAGAAAAAATTAAACCAGTAATGTAGGGGCTCACGATGGCTACTGGACAGTTTTAAGTCTCGGAATCTTGTCGGTTTTATTCGATTTTCAAGGAAGAGAGCTGTGCAAATGTCCCGATGTGACTTAAATTAGACTGCAATATTCATGCAGTGGTAGTAGTGAGCCTTTAAAAACCTCTTCTAAACCCAGATTTATTTAAGAGAAGCCAACACAGCTTGGGACACTCAACTCGTGGAAAAGCATTTAAATCTCTGAAAAAAGAGATGTTACTGCCACAAATTAATGGGAACCCCACGTCCTGGTCAGTTTTTGTTCCTCCTTTCTTAACTATTTTTAGCAAATACAATCCAAGACACAATCCGACTGAAATTGGTTTTCGTTTTGACACCTGAAGACGCATTTCTTCCCAAAATACACTTTTCGCCCCTAGAGATGGACATTGTCCAAAGACAATACAGACTTCATTAGGTCTACTGTGAACAAAAGTTCAATTGCAAGCGCATACAGGGTCTTTAACTTTTGTTTAAGCTTAGAAATTAAGTAGCATCTTCCACATTTAAAGCAAAGATAATAAAAAACAAAAAAAAAAAAAAAACGAATAATAACGAGGCATCTGTCTCAAGCGACTAACGATGAAGCCGCACAAATATATGACCTTCTGATTTGTAAAATGTCAAAAATGCCATTGATCTTGAGACAGAAAAGGCGAAAAGAGAAGAAACAGAATAAACTATTACTATTCCAAGTGCAGCACTCTTGCATCCTTAATTATATGTTTGGATTGTACATCGGCGGGTGTATGTGTATAGCCGGGTAGGCCGGGACGACTGCATGCAGCAACTCATCTCAATAACGCATCAACAGTCGTACGACTTTTTGGCCCTCATTTAGTATTAAAACATTAATCCGGAGAACATGCGCGCTCATTTATTATTTGCAATGTTGTGCGCCTTCCCTCAGGATCTCCATCTCTCCGGCTGTGTCTCGCATGGCTCATTGTATAAATATAAAGTATCTGCAGAGCACATGTGTTTCATATCTTATCCCTGGGATCTACGAACAATTTGTAGATTATCGAGCGGGACGAAGTTTCTGCTGATGCTGCTGCTGCCGCCGCAATGATCATTAGCAAAACGAAGACGATTATGACATGGATGATAGTGTTGATCAGCTCACAACGGCAAACGGTTTGACTAATGGGAGCAATAAAACAATTTCCCTTTAACCCTACACGGTTCGAAGTTCATTCATTCCGAGAAATAATCGGCATATATAGTCAGTGTACATACTTCAACTTATGTACATATGTATATACAAAAACATCGAACAGCATCCACATGAAATGCGCGCCAAAGGATGCCAGCCAACACATAATGAAGGCAAGCAAATCAAAACGCTGCTCTCCCTAATTAAAATTGAAAATTTTCCCTGTGTTTCACGAGAAATTCCATTTCATTTTGGGAGATTTCGTCGCACCGATTTTTCCGTGCGGTGTGTGCATTTATTTGCGGACGACGAGGTATCGTTCCGATACATTGCAAACGAGACAAATATTTTCTTCATGCCAGATAGAGATGCTCTGCGAAATTAAGTTTCAGATAGTTTTTTCGCATTATAATCTCTGTCTCTCCTGCACCCACCCACTCTGTATGGAATATAAATCCTCCCGTACGACCCCTCATCATACCCCTCATCGTCTATCCATCTACCAGTATATAGCTACATAGATACATTAAATTATTGGTAAAATTATAACATTGTTAGAATCGAGTGATTAAAAAGCACAGTGAGGCAGAGTAGTGGTGCAGCGCAATGTGACATCCGGTCTATTTTGAATGGTTTTCCGGTTTTTCACAGATACTATTTCCATGAACATGTACGAGTATATGAATGGGCCTGTGAGCTCCCTCTCTCGTGGCTTTATCATTCCGTTCCATTTGTTATTATTATAATTATTACTTGTTCGTCTCTCTACGTATTTTTTTGTATTTTTTGTATTTTTGTGCGGTTATAGGAAAATATGGTAATTCGATAACGATGTATCGAGAACTCTGGGTGCGATAAACAATTATTACAATTCGTTAGTGGGAATTTTATTATTCGACTCAATTTTGGTGCGTAGCGGTTGTTGGTGGTTTCTGAAGTCTTATCAACCACTATTCGAGGAATTTTATTCAACAGAAGCCAAAGAAGATGGTGATTATGGGATTTTGCCAAAACGGATGCATATGTACAATAGAAGCGATAACACCCAGCGAAAACCTTTATTTTTTTTTTTGACTCCTTTTCTTATCGACAGAAACAACAATTTAAGGAAATATTTTTAAAAATAGAAAATATTTCACTTATCACCAACAAACTTTACCAGATAGTCAATTCGAACGAAGACATCAGTGGAATCTGTGCGCCCTTCTAAAAATACTCGTGAAAATTCAATTAACGTATGAAGAAGATACTTAGTAGCCGCCTCAGTGGCTGGCTAACATTTTACTGAAACGGACTAGCAGTTGGACGTGGTCGACATGGCTGAGGAATCACCGTGTCTAGATTGTTCGTAATGTGAATTTATCTCGCCGAATTGCAGACGCCCGTATCGAACGGTCTGCATATGCTGCACATTTGTCCCGATGCGGATTGCTTGAGAGCAACGTTTTGTTCTCATCTTGTGCTGTTGATTAATTGATTTCTATGTATCATGCATAATGCGTTATGAGGACGATATTTCTTTGGTTATGAATGCTGCTGTTTCGAGTATAATTGCACCCTTCGATGTGTGCCATTCAACCGGCTACAGGTTATTATCTTAAGTGGTTCGTTGCTGTTCACAATTATTTGTGTATTTGTTGTACGAGTATCCCCATGCCCATTCAAGTGTGCAAATATGTACTTCAAAAAAAAAAAAAAAACTCCAGCGTATATCAGCAAATACTCGAAAAAATGCTAAAAATATTTTCCAATCTATTATCATTCTTTAAGGGTTGTTTGGTTGCTAGCGGTCGGACGAAAGGGGTGTTTCAAAATATTGTCATTTTGTTATTTGTACACTGCGCCGCCTCCACCCCTGATTGCAAATGATGATGATGGGTAAGATGATGATTACACAATGCATTAGGTGGGTGTACTCTCGGTATTGTACGATGTATATATGCCAAATGTGGAGTTGGGGCTTCCACCCCATCATTTTTTGTTGCTTCGCTCTTTTGTGGAAACCATAATATGAAAATGGCTTTTAATGGATTTTGATGCATTTTGCCATACACGTCTCATTATGATCCTTCCATCATCATCGCTGGCAAAGATGATGGGTTACTTATACGCGTGAAAGGACGCATAGACAACCTATCGCTGCTGCAGCATCAAAGTAAATAGGCGTTTCAAGATACAGTACAGTACCTTCCGGTGGAATAGGATCACTGCATTTTTGTTTTTCCCGTAAAGAGCAAACAGTGTATTTTTTTATAGGTGAAAGCGAGTTAGTTTGTTCGTCAGCAACTTACTGACTCTAAAAGTCTATAAACTTTTAGGGAACAAAGAAAAATTAGCACAAAAGTCTTAAGCTTTAACGACTGAATGAGTTATTACCGCCACGCACGTAACAGAATTAAGTACCTTCTCTAAAAACCTATAGCGGCTACACTGAAACAAGCCTAGCATTCGACCATCGATGTAAACTTGTTTCCGGATGCTTTTAAGAGGACATTTTGAAATTACAAATGCATGCTTCTACTTTTCTTCTTTGATTTTTTTTTTAAGATTTAGTCAGCTATTTTTGTGAATTATTCTCCTGCTGATAATCAGTATCATTCTCCTCCTCCTCCACCTCCACCTCCACCTCCACCTCCACCTCCACCTCCACCTCCACCTCCACCTCCACCTCCACCTCCACCTCCAGCTCCACCTCCACCTTCACCTCCACCTTCACCTCCACCTCCACCTCTTCCTCCTCCTCCTCCTCCTCCTCATTCTCCTCCTCCAAGGTCGTGCAATTTGACCACTTTTGATTATTTCCTGCAGGGACTAAGTGAAGTCCCTAGCTTATGCTCATTGTAGCCGTGAAGACAAACAAGGAAAGATTCTTATACTTGAACTGTAATCCTCTCATATCTATAAAACCTCCTAAAGATATGCGCAACTCGGAAAAATGTCAGATGGGAAATAAGCAATTCCACACAAATTGAGTCAAACCCCTTTGTATATGGAAACAATAAAGGGTTTGGGCTGGTTATAGAAATGACAGAATTAGGCACAAGTAGCAAAAGGTATCTTTTACACATTTTGGATAGGATTTATCCCTATTCTGTTAGATGTACACTGTAACAGTTTCCCACCAAATATTTCTGGTCCTCTGCAAACGTTCCGAAACCATGTATTCCTAGCGTTTCCGACCAAATATTCACGTGTCCCTATTCTATTCGATGCACACTGTAACAGTGTGTGCATATGCCTTCAATTTCCACAATTTCCACATTTACCTGTGCATCGATTTGCACCGCGTCCGCCTGCCGTGTTGTTTCTGGCGTTCAACCGAAATTACAGTTTCACATTCTAGCACCGAAAAGCAGTGTGTATGCATTATATTTCATCTCAGCAGCATAATAAGCAATCATCCGCATAAAAGGGATCTCATTTATAGTCTGACACTCAGCACATACCCCATCGTTGTTGCTGTCGCCGTCGCCGTCGCCGTCTCCGTCTCCTCTCATTCATAGGAATGCAAAAGTGGATGCCACTTACTACTTGTATCTAAGCATATTTCTTTTCCTCTGGTTTTCTTTTATGAATGTACACAAGGTTTTTTCCTTAAATCATAAATGTTACGTGGATCTTTTGAAATTTTCAATTGACTCACATAGAATATGCACTTGTTTCTCGAGGTGCTCTCGGTTGCATAATAATCAAGATAACACTTGGAATGGGTACCCCCTCCCTCTGACAGGTCTTTTCTATATCACCGTTGGAGTTGTGAACCAGAAATCAATTCATAGAAAATCTTACGTGATCGGAAGCAATCAAGGTTCGAAAACCATAATTACTATTTCTATTTGCCTCGTATCTGACCACCACCACCACCACCACCACCACCACTAGAAATGTGAATTTTTTTCCCCGTTTGAACTCTCGCTTCACCCCGAGACAGATCGAGAAACCGACCGACAGTGATGAAGAGAAACACAAAAAATAATCGAACTAATCGAAAAACTCTATGAACCGTGTTAAAATATTTAAAATTATCATGGCACGCTATTTCGAATTCGTTCACATGTAACAAACAAAACGAAAATTATACACATGTCCATTGGTGAGCGCCGGCCGTGTCTGTATATCTTTCTTGTGGTACGACGATTCTAATCAGTCATTTTTTGGGAAAATCTGTTTGGCATGCATCCATCAATTCGAAGATGTCTAAGAGTTATTAGATTAGCATGAACCCTTTAAGCTATCCCCTACGATCCGATCTGAGAGGAGAACTAGTATGTTCGACAGATGATCGACAACTGCTGTGTGTATCTATGCATTCAATCCATTATAAAAGTTACGTATAATTGATAATTTGAATAGTCGAAATCTTTCAATATTCAAAACGAGCAGATATGTTTAATCTTATTAATTCAGTCGCTGCCGCCGCCGCAGCCGTCGTCGTTCCCACCAAAGATGGTTATTCCACTTTGTTGCGGGCCCCATTTATGTGCTTATTTTAGATTTGCCTTCTTAATTGGGCTCGACTTTCGGCTGTGGCTGCGGCTACGGCTACGGCTAGAAAAAGTGACAAAAAGACGATGTGCTGGATGGTAGATCTATCTATCAATTGTTTCTGTATTCTTTCTTGTTTTTTTGGGATTCTGCCGAATCGATTGATATGCGTGAAATATTTTGATTATGAAAAATGTTTCGATTTCTGTCGTGTGTTTGATGATAATAAATTGAATTGAGCTAGCTCTCCCCAAAATAGAGATTAAAAAGAACTAATCTATTGACAAACTAATGAATTGCCGCGCATCTTTAGTATTCGATTAGAGTTTGTTTTGTGTTGAGTTGGAAAAAAAAAATGGAATTCGAGGACCGCAATCAATTGGTGAGAGAAATTTTCAAAATCTTCCTGTTGCCTCATAACTCATTTCACCGTCTGCATCGAGTCGAGCCAACAAAATCGAATTAAATAATTTCATTCCAATCAAATTACCCAATTATTTGCTACATTTAATTCTCGCTTGCGCCCCCGAAATGGAGAAACTTTTTAAACTTAATTATTTTACATTGTCATCGGCACTTCCCCTCCTATCCTCCTAGTCACAGTCGTTTGTGTCGTGTTCGTGTTCGTAGTCGTTGTCATCGTTGTCGTCGTCATCATCGCTTTAACCCCTTCAGATACAAGAAATAAGTATGTTTTTGGGATTTCGATTGGATTTGGGACCCCTTTCTTTATTTTAATTACCCACGTTCATCTGCGACTGTCTCACCATTAAAGCCAAACAATTGATTTATACCAATCGATTGTTTAAACTTTCAGACAAGTCGCGTCCGCATGGGGAGAACTATTCCCATGCACTCACTACTTATAGTTGACATAACGATGATCACTTGTTTTATGTGTCGTCTACTTTAGAAAAAATGTATTTGTTTGCTCTGAAATAGCTACAAAACGACACATGTAGGTTCTCGAATCATTTGTTTATGTAGAGAGGAGAAAAAAATTGTTCCCATGCATCCAGCCAGCCAGGGCTGTGCGTGCAGCAACATTTTATGCGGGAGGCTCTTCACTCCACCACATTTGCAATAACTATTGGTGGTAAGTTTGCTTGTCATATGCTAGACTTATTCAAAGGGTCATAGTAGCGTGGTGCTTCCACAGCTTAGTGTAATCATTCAACTATAACCAGCCAGTGACACACACACAGTCTATTCATTACACAAAATAATAATCTAATAATGATGATGATGATGATGATGGCAATCTGTTGTAGGGTGTTGTGTATCTGTGTGTGTGTATCTTTTGCAAGACCCTCGCTTTATTTGCAAATAATCTGTCGAATACTTCAATAAAACGCAGTTAAAACTAATTTTAATAAAACTATATTGTATCTACTCCTCTTCGATACCATATACACAAGCACACATACAGATAAACAAATGAAAATTAACAAATCTACCAAAATAAGGAAGCAATCAATTTAAAAAAATCAAACTCGAATGGAATCACAAGCTTTCGAGTAAGCGCGCCGCGCCGATCCCGTTGTGCATGCAACAATCTATTAGTGTGTATACTAAAAAAATATAAAAAAAAAAGAACAAAATTAAACTAGTATTATAGTCGATCATCGAAGTGGATGATGCTATGTGTGTATAGTGTGTGTTGGAATTGGCTCAGAAGCGTAGGTAGTAGATTGATTCGCCACAAAACGACAAACAACACGAAAATGTTCAACTGATTTGAATTGAAATTGAAAGGAAATGGATTGTCGGTCATAAATAAGTTGAATATTTTTATTTTGTTGAATTGAATAATTGGCCTTTTGATTTGTGCCAGCGCACGCTGGACATGACAAAGAAGCAATGCAGCGGCATACACAGACGTACAATATACATTACAATTCAATTAACCATAATTGATTGAGTAAGGGCGGACGAGACGCGAGATTAATAGACAAGCAATCATAAATCACTAGTGTGCAGTGCAGATTTTTCACGCCTTAAATTCTGTCTTCTCTCTAAAATATACAAGGCTCTTCTATATATGAAGGTATAGGTAGTATACCGGAAAACTTGAATTTTCCAACCTTCTTGTTTCAATTTATCGTAAATTTCCGTTCAGCCTTGTAATTGAGTTCCCATTTCGTGTGCGATGATGTTCAACTTGATTAAGATTCTCTGACGGTAAATGGTGCCTTGAGAGACGATACCGATGCGATGGCACGGTGGAATGGTGATGGTGATGATTGAATGCTCGCAATTCATGCAGAATCTACCAACAGATTGTCGTCGCTTCTACATACCGAAGGAAGCATGTCAAATGATTTCTTGCCATTTCGACTAATTGGCTTATAAATTAGAAGGGAATCGATTGATAAATCAATCTCCATCCAAAGAGTTTTCTCATCTCCATGTGTTAGACATGTCACTTGTCGAGGAATGAGTTGGCGGCTATGCAATAATTCAATTAGATACTCCAAAATTCGCATGTATGTATGTATAGGCAGCTTCATATTTGATTTAAGTTTTCTCATCGATGTGCATTCATGTGAATGAAATTTGCATGAGACTAATGCTGTGCCAATTATTTTTCAATATCTAATTCTCCTCAATTTATACAAGATGTTGTGAGCTCGTTGAAGGGAATAGGCACCCGCATGAGGGCATAGATACGAGTACTTCTCATTCTCGTTTTTTTTTCTATGCTCCTTCTGTGGCTCGTAAGATAAGATGACCACTTCATATTTATTGTTTTTTAAGTAAATGTACCGGAAACAATGACTTGATGAATTTTTCCATATCTTTGCCTTTGTATTCATCAAAAAAATTGGATTGTAGTTCGTTAAGAGAAAGATACATAGAGGGAGGGATCATGATAAATCTGCTAAATTAATCTGAATGCGGGTTTTATTTTATACTATAACTTAAAAATTGTTTGCAATACGACAGCGGATTACACCCATATCACAACAAGTAGTAGAGTGACGAGTTTTCTCTCCCCCCCAGCCCAACCAGCCAATAATTACTTCCCCCAGATACAGGTGAATAGATAGATAGAAATATTTCTGCACCCACTTAATCATCGAATAAATTATTTCTTCTTTTTTTTAAGTTAGTTAGTTAGTTCAGAGTCAATAAAAATTCTGTCTCATCTGACTCAGAGGACGTAAGAGGACAGATTTAATAAATATGACACGTATCTGAAAGATATCGTAAAGCTCTGAACGCAATATTTAAACAAAACATTTCGAAAGAATTAACCAACTCAATAAATTTTATCAGCTCACAATACAAAGATACAACGATACAGCGATACAGCGATACTGCTATACAGCAATACAGATGTCTTGGTTTATCTTGGTTGTAAATTTAGGTTATGACTATAAATCAATGAAATCTCTCTCGATCCCCCACACCTATGTATATCAACCACCTATACATGGATGAGGATGAAATGAATTTATTTCATCAAAAAATTATTATTAAGAGCAAAATATAAAAAAAAATAAATAAATTCCTAGTATTTACAGTGTGACATGTTTATCGCTCTTCGGGAAGTCGTCATCGTCATCTTATAATCAAGATGAATTAAGAATTATCAAACAATTCTAAATATGGATTATTTGATACGAGTCCACAGCACAAGCAACTACATATGTAAAACAAAAAACAGAAGAAGAAAAAAAAGAGTCATAGTCAGATTTAGTGGCTGTGCCGCAGATACAATGCGCGCAAATACCCAATTAATTTACGAGGGGGGCTTATGATGCTACAGATATAAAAAGATACTTTTATGAATTTATTATTTTCCAACTTTACTATTGGAATCTTTTTTTTTTTATATTAAAAGAGCTGTTCTTTTTTTATTTAAGGTTTTTCATCACATTTTGATTTGCGAACAAACAAGATAATGTGAAGATTACCGTGTGCCTAAATGGTGTGTGCGTTCGTCTTTTATGGCGGATGGTATTTATGAGAAAAACTGATACGCACTCTATGATAGTCATCTGATACTTGGATTGCCAAATGAACAGCTTTAAATAAGATAAAAGAAAAATGTGTAGATACCCAAAAAAAAAACACTCCTCTTACTCACTAAATTTGAAATTAAAAAAAAAAATCATAAGCCAATGAGATACTATTTAATTGATGAAGTTTTTATTGTTTTCTCCAAAACTTTGAAGAGAGGTTCGCACCATGCCTCCAAGTGAGGACGTGGTTAATACACTCAAGCCAAACGAGACGACGGAGCTTCACAAGGCTTCAACCCCAATAACATATATGTATGTATTCCTTCCGTTACTGGAAAAAGTTTGGAACAGTGAAACCTTCCCTGCAAAGAGTGTGAAAACTGGAGAGCCATTCGCATGCTTCCTGCAATTGCCAACCTAACTCTCGAACGCATTAAAAACTATCGAGAAAATACTTTCGACAATGGACAAGCAGGTCTCCGTTCTATCCCGACTCAAAAAATCGATCGAAAACTCCTTTTGAACACCAGTTCCTAACCGTTTTCTAAATTTTCTTCCTAAATTCATAGAAACTTTCTTGCTTAACTTGAGAGAGTCCTTTTAAATTTGCGAAAACTACCCCGATTCTTGAGAAAGCTTCCTACAAAGAGTGAGTTCTCAAACCCTAGAGTTGGTTAGGTTTCCTAAACTTGGTAAATCTATTTGAAAATCGTCATGAGATCATGTAGATTCTTCTTGATTCTTACAAGTTCGTTTCGTTTTTCGCCCAGTGTAGTACTCGTATATAGACGACTTTCATAACCGCCTCTTTGCTTTTAGACGCCATTAAGAACGGTCATTACCGTTAAAAATATCTGCATTCTACTCAGATTCGTACTTAATAGATACACTGGCAACATTATCCGACAGCAACACAGGTATTCACTCATCTCGTAAATTTATATTTATGTCCTTTTTTGGCCATTGCCACGGTACGTAGGTATGTAGGTAGGTAGTATCTACCTATGGAGTCATCATCATTAGGATTATTGAAAAATCATGTATTTTTGTTTGTTTGTGCTATTATCCTTCTTCTTCCTGTTTCCTACTCCTTTTTTTTTACTACCGCTCGACAGAATCAGTATCAGCATCATCATCATCATCATCATCATCATCGTCGTCGTCGTCGTCGTCGTCGTCATAGTCGTCATCATCATCGTTCTCATCAATTCGTTGAAGATAAAGCATTTCCCCATCACACTTGTTCATATTTCGAGGATTTATTTGCTTTTTCTTAAACCGCGTCGGGTATCCTCCTGCGCTTCAGTATAGATTAAACTTATTTTTTTTTTTTTTCGTTGGGATATCTTCAAATAGAAGCCACTTTAAATAGAGATTTTTATTTTCGTTTTGCGTGTTCGTTTCAATTCTCCTTTTCAGTTCGTCGTCGCGAGTTATTTTTTTTTCTATCCCATTCTCGACGAACAAGGATAATGGTCAGAGTCCGGATCTCTCAATATATCATCAGACGAAACAAATAATAATGTGAAAACCGTTGTTGTTGTTTTTGTTGGTGATAAGGAGGATACTCTCAAATATTATTTGGCAAAAAGGGTAGTAGGACACTCCTTTTCCTTTATGAAAAGTGTAACAGTTCAGAAAATTTTATAACGGTTGGATAATTCAAACCAAGAGAAGCATATTCAGTATGTGGTGAGTTTTTTTTTTTACCTTAGACGTATAATAGGAATGAAACAAGAGGACGAATCATTCCACCACTTTACCTACATACATATGTATATATTGCTGAGTTTTTATTTATTTTTTTGGTGGACCCTTTTGGATGTGACTAAATGTAAAAATGTGAGTGCCGCGCGCCCTGGAAATCATAAATTCCCATTCGATTCCGGTGTTGGTCCAAAGATACTAGGCAAACGGATTACAATCCTTTCGGTTCCTTACGTACGTGGACTTTGTTTTTGTGTGCGGCCCAATAAAGTCGACCAATTGCTAACGAGAAAATGACTTTGATGCCTTTGTTTTGGGTTTATTATACAAGTGAGGGAAATAATGTTTTTTTTGTTTTGCTTTTTAACGGGTTGAACCCATATCGCAGTCCAAATATACAGAATTTTGATTCCTTGCTTACTCTGTATTGTTGACATACACACAAAAGGATATTTGAAAGACTTATCGTTCCGAGTGGAAGGAGCTTGAATTTGTATCAGTGCTCAAATAAATTACTGTCTAGACTTTGGTATAACAACAAAAAAAAAAAAGAGAGAGAAAGGAAAGCACTCATGTCTGTAATGTAATTGATTAGGATCTGGTTGGATTTTCGAATGGCAAACAAATAATTACATCAAAGGATACTCCACATAGTTGAAAAGCCAACACTAGGAACCTGCCAAATCAATTTAAAATTAACTCAATTATCCATTCGTCCTTTCAGCCCGAAAAACTAAAACTGTATCCAGTTTGGAAAAACCTCCAAATTGATAGCAGATTATGATAATTGGATTTTTTTCCGTTGTACCCTCTGGAGGACACTACACCACAACATTTCCGGAGTAATTCCTTATGCGGCGCGACTAATTAATTGGTAGCAGCACACTTTGATTCGCAAGGAAAATGATTTTGTGCTGGTCCCTCTAAGTCTAAGTCAGTTTATAGGGCATCAAATTAATTTGTCATTATTGCGGATATTCTTTTGCGTGTTTTCCAATTTCCTTTCCATTTTTCCACGCCACACTTGGGGGTCTCCCGAGAAAAAGTCAATCCTCTTGGTCGCCGCCATCACCATCATCGTAGTCGTAAGCCAGTTTCGCCCTATTATCGTTTTTAGCTTCGGTCTATTAAACTTGATAATGATGATGAGGATGTCGATGCGCAGTTACTGCTGTGGTGCTTCAATCAATATCTCATTTAAAGAGTACCAAGCCAAATTGACTTTATGACAGATTAAGATAAAAACTGAAGCAGAGAAAAAAAGATCTCGAATCTATTCCGAATCGTATGCTTCCTAAACTTTTGATTAATTTTAACTCGTTTCGTCCCTCGTCTTGTCTGAGAACCCCACGAAAACAAAGAATTCTGTTTTTCAATATTTTGTTACAAGTTTTATGCACAATACCCACCCTGTCGGATGTCCTTAATCAAAGTCCAATACCACGTCGAACACACCGCTGCCATCTACACAAAACTCATGGCAATCAAATAAGTTTTTCTTGTTCGAGACCAACAACCTTTTCAACCGCTGCCTCTGGAACAGGAGATGATTCAATGAAAAATTATAGACGAAGGAAGAGGAATACGTACACTCGTACATCTATGTATGTGCGGAACGTATCCTTCCCCCGTTCAAAGCCACTATACATGCATAAATATATGAAAATTTATGAATTTTATAAATATTTTTGATCTGTGACGATATTATGAAGGGGTTGCAGGATTCGGATGGGGATGGATGCAGCAGAGCAAAAGAAACGAGATACATAGATGAAAAACTTTTGCTCAAACTATTTAGCGTTTAGAATAACTCGTTGGTGCTTTTCTATGTCTACCACCCACTCTTCTTCTCCCCCTCTCTCTCTCTCTCTCTCTCTCTCTCTCTGTCCCCTTTTTCTTTTCGAAGAGATGTGTATTTTTGTACAACAAATATTATTGTATTGTGCAGCTCTCCTTCCGACATGAATAAATTGAGACTCTTGCTTCGGGGTAAAGCTTCTTTCATTGTTTACTCAAACATACAGACACATGCACGCACACGAGGAAGCGGCGCATTCTAGATACGAGGATAATAATGCAATTGAAGTTCAAACAAAACAACATAGATACACCAAGCATCCTGAACTGGCAGAACCTGCATGCAGACTATGGCAAGAGCAGCAGCACTGGCATTAAGTGTGGTGACATATGCAAGTGCATGCAGGAAGAGAATTGATTTTTTTTTTCCTTTTTTTCTCATTCTCGTTCACTTTTTTCTATTCCAAGATTCTACAATTGAGGCGAAAAACAATCGCATGGCAAATAAAATAATAAGTAGTTCAAAAACGACGAAATCCAAGGCGAAAAAAAGGATTTTTCAATGCAACAATGTACGTACATATGATTGCTCTCAAGGGATGAAACACAGTCAGTGTTTGGATTCGAATTCATGGTAGATTCCCTATGTAATCCCATTGGTACCCTTGAAACGTTTAAAAGAAACAAAAGTACCGATTTAACAAAAGCAAGCACACATTGTAAAGGGAAATTGTAAACTATAGAGAGATGGAAAAAGAAACAAGTCCTCATGAGGTCCTCTTGAATGAAGAAAGAGTTGTCACACACCTCATAAGCGAAAGGACAGGTTCCTGCACTCCCAAAAGTCAGGTTTCAGTGGTGTTCCCAAATGCATGAATAGGAAGAGCTATAGGACCATTTCCTCGTTTTATAAGCGCATTTACAGATGGACCCATTATATTTCAGGAAAGGGTGTCACAAACCTTTTTAGTATACTGTACTACAAGCATGCAGCGGTCATGACAAAGAACTAAAGGGTTGGTCATTTGTTGATTTAGTTTTGAGCTGCGTCTTATTTTAACGTTGGCAACCCTAACGCGCTTAAAAGAGTTATAAATGGTGCCAAGCCTTCTTTGTAAGAAATGGATCGTTTGGTTTGGATAACGAAAGCTATCCACGTGGTCGTCCAGTGCGAAGAGATGACAGTGTGCGTGAAAACCTAAGATTCACAACTAGTCGCAGAGCTCAACCAAGGCTATGTCAAAAGGCAAAACTGTACGATTTAGGGTAGTCGAAGTCGTAGTAGAGAAGCCAATACTTCCTCAAATAGTGACTATTTGATGTGGTCCTAGCAGTGGTGGTACCATTGGTCCCTACTTCTCCGAAAATGAAGCTGGCAACAACGATATAACCTTCAATCAGTAGAAATTAGAAATTCCTATAAGAATCCACTTTCCTATGAATTTGTAGCATGACTCCCATAACTTTCTATGCCAAAATATTGAACCCACATACCTATGTACATGTGATACATATGTACATGTCTATGTATGTAGGTGTGTATGTATGTTTTCAAAAAAAAAAAACTGACTGCGCTGTCAAGCGGAAAAAAAGAATCTCCCCACAATTTCAAAAACGACCATCTCCCAATGATTTATTTGAAATATCTGATAAATTTCATATTTATAATCCCTCCCCACGCTGAGTATGCAAAAATCATACTCGTAGCACAACGAAAGGATTGTGAATTATTGCGAAAATTATTGTATTTGGTTTTGTATTTGAAAAATACTCGTATAGCCACCCCCGCCCGCACTTACCTTTTGAGTGTGTACAATCAAACGCACTCGTTTTGTAATTAACAAAATTGCCAGGCATCGGCAGAGCCAGCACCAAAGCACCAAAAACCAATACAATATAAAAATCAACCCCAAAAATATAAAATTTATTTCTTTGAATATACCAAAAACTCGAACCATCATCATCACCATCATCATCGTCGTCGTCGTAGTCGTCGTCGTCGTCATCATGCTCATCGTCGTACAGACTCCTTTTCATATGTCTGTACGCACCCGGACCAACAATCAAAAGACCGAAAGGGGTCTTCTGCTATTACTCCCGCTGGTTCTGCCGAAATCTTCTCTCGTCTACACTTACACACAATAAGTAGTAATCAGCTAAAGGCGCATTGAAACAAATATCCTTTTTTCCACCTCCCCCTTCTTGTTGGTTGGCCTACCTCTACACCTCTACACTCGTTCGCTGGTAAAAGGAATTAAAACTCATTCTAGCGAATATTTTCAAAAGTACGAGTATACATATACTATAGGTACATGTATCTATAGACGTTGGTTTGGCGGCAATGGGGGCAATGTCATTGATTTTTGATTCCATATCTGTGTATTAACAGAAGGACATTAGCTCTAATCTAATATCCTACGCAGATCCTTTTTGTAGAGCACCCGCAAGGGTGATTTTCTATTTTTTTTTTTTTTTCAGTGTAGCATCAACTACTCTCCTTCGGAGGAAACATAAAAAAACGAGAAGATTTTCCTTAATTCAACAAACATTTGCTGTCAGATTCATTCCAAATAATTAATCAAAAATCTATAACAAAAAGGAAACAATGCGCCATCCAAAATCTGTCATTCATTTGACCATCAAAGAGATATATATCTTTGAAAGTACAAGAACACCTTTCCATTCGGTCTGTGTATGTGTGTAGGAGTTCATAATTAAAAGGATACCCAATGGCACACTATACAGTGAAAACTACCCACTCTACGTCACCCATCCACCCATTCTTTTGGATTTCTTTCGCTCTTCACACTCCGACTCAGACTCAGCTAAGCACTGCCACCACCACCGCCAACCACCACCACCAAGGACAATGATTTATAGCAACAAAACGAAGTTGTATCTGAGAGATATGTACAAACAATGGAAATCAATGAATTACCTTTTACTGAAATCCGTGTATTTGCTCAATAATTCAAAATTCTGCGCTACATTTCTACAATTTGCATGCGAAGGGGTTGATTTTCTGTGTACTGTAAATGTGTGTCTTCGATTATAATATGACAACCAACACCACGGCCACACCACACCAGCAACAGCAGCAACCCCCTTAGTCAGCTGTACAAATGAAAATGAAAGGATTCATTGTGAAGACATACAAACGTACGGAATATTTTTGTGTTTATCTGCTGAAGAACGACGACTACGAGTAGGACGAAAAGGATTGAGTGGGGGGTGATAAAGAAATAAGGGAAAATCTGCCATCGTTTTGAAATTTTGATTCGATTCATTAATTAATACGAGGCGCTGTAGGTGGGGTGGGATGGGGTGGGTGATTGTGGGCCGAAATCGAGTTTGAAGATTGCGATTGGCTTGAAGTTATTAGATTGGAATTTTATTTCGTATCCTTTCATTGCTGGTATTGGTGTACCGGTTCAATATTAAAGTGATAAATCAAAGTGGATGCCTGGAATCGTATTACGCGATACAGATACAACAGCAATGGAATCATCTGTTACCAAACGGAGGTTTTCAAAATTTTATAATTGACATTTTACATGTACGAGTATCTGTGTAAATTTCTTTCTCTACCATCAACCTTACGGTGGTTTGAAATTTATTATTTGCCCATAGATGAAATAATAACAAGACAAGACGACATTATATTACCTACCCATCGTTGCCTGACATCAAAATAACATAACATATTTTTTTAATAAAATTACGCACCCCTATGGTGTAGTAAAGTACTTGTAGGAATGCCACTGGAAGTGTGTGTGTGTGTCTGGATGTATTCTGACAAAGGATAGATAAACCTCAGTTATAGGTATTGTTTGAAGGGAAAATATGATAATTGGAAGATTCGCAAATTCGACAGGGATTGTTATGTGGTACGCGCGGCGTGCTCATATAGTACGTAAAAATAGACGGGCCTCCCTCAAGATGAAGCCAAGACAAAGTTTTAGCAGCCTTCCCTTTCCGCGTGTGATTAAGTCCACATACCTTGGTTTTACAACTTTAAGACGCGGGGGGTGGTTTCTTCCATTATTGACATTGTGCCTTTGCCGAGTTGACTTCCAAGCAGACTGGATCGCGTTCGTTCGTTCCTTAATCGCCAAGAGAGAGCATACCCGCACGCAGACAAGTGATGTTTTAAAACACCCGCTAAAATTATAAACAAATTCCCTTGTCGAGAATATTTTCCAACCCACCCTCTCTTGATCCGATGGTGGATTGAGTATGTACTTTTATTTAACCATCTATAATAAAATCCCCAACTTGCAACCCTTCTTCCCATGTCGTTCTCGTTGTTGTCGTTGTTGTCGTCGAAGACAAATTCTGAAAATTTATTCAATTAATTAAAGTCGATAGAAATTCTGCACACCGTGTGGGGGGAGGGATGATTGTCTCCTACCACTTTAGAGACGTCCTTACGTGACACAGAATACACACATGGAGGAAAAACAAAACACGAAAGCGTGTACGGATATTCTTCGTATTCTTGTGTTGCTCGTCGCTAATGAAATAATGATGAATCCTTTTCGTGTGGGGGTGGAGGGTAAGGGCTGAGTGGTGGCGGCTCATTTGTTAAGTATCTAAACAACAACTTTCGGTAGCAAACGAAACGACAAGGAACCTATTCCCACAGAAAATTTTTCATATATCATTGTGATTGGAAATTATTGCCATATGTCGTTGGGCATTGAGTTATGCACACGCAGGATCGAATCATAAACATATTCCATACAAGACACGCACATTGGGGGCACATTATTTTTATCGTCCTTGTGGTGGGTGGTTGGTTTGCTTTGCTTGCAATATAAATTAGCAAATATCGTGTATATCACGTATCGATGGCACTGTAATGTGTTTCATGCAAATCTGTACATTGACGACGACGACAACGTCGTTTTATTTGATTGCACAATAAAATCATTAGCTTTGTGGCATGACAAGCCCTACCTAATTACCTACTATCACTCGTTCTTGACAAGTTTTGATTGATTCGATTGCCTTTTTCTTTTATTTCAGATTAAAGCACTTATCGACGAGGTAAACCGACTGCAAGCCCTCCAAGAAACCCACATTGTACAAATACAAAGACTTGAAGATAATCTAGAAGCGAAAAGTCAACATATTCAAAGACTAGAGGCTCGCCTGGACAAACAGCAGTTCAAAAGCGATGCCTCGATGGCGCCCAAACCAAGTCCAGATCTGTACCAGGATGATGAGGAAACGGCGATCTCAGCGGTAATTCCAGAGCCGCCGCCAGCATTGCCCGAGGATATTCACATAAAAAAGGAGAATCAGTGAGTAAAACAATCGCTTTCAAGAAACCAAATGTAACTTCCTCTTGATTCAAATTTTTTATTTTTTCATCACTCTAGAACACCAACACCAACAGCGCTTGGACTCGACATCAGAAGTCAATCAGTGGCAGCAGCCGCTGCCGCTGCAGCTGCAGCTGCAGCCAATGATCCCAAACAATTTCAGGAACTATTGCTCGAAAGAACCAAAGCACTTGCCGCTGCCGCTCATGCCTCGAATGAGGCACTAAAATGTGAAGGTGAGCAAACCACAAAACAAACCACCCCATCCATTAACCCCCTTCACAAACATCATTACGCACACTACAAAAAAAACAAAAAATTCGCATCAGAAATTTACTTTTCTTTTATTGCACGTGGCGCGGCATTTCCTAAAGTGGCGCCTGCATTTATTACAGTCTCATATAAATCAAAGCCGGTTATCACAGCCTATCGATGATTGTATATGAGAATGTCATTGAGTGCCGCGCTAGTTATCATTTTTTATCGCCTGTATTTGTTTGCAAAATTTAAATTACAAAAAAAAAAAAAAAAAAAATGAAAGATAAAACGGAAAAATTGTCATTCATTTGGCGTTTTAGATATCGATGTTGTTGTTGAAGACCATCATTTATACTCAAACAAAAAATTGATTCACAAAAATTCCATTCCCCCCAGTCCCCATTCAAAACAAATGCATAGAAATCCAAAAAAAATTCGTGCGTTTCACAGGAATTTCCAGTGACACGGCCTCAGCAGACAACTCGAAGACTTCGGACATAGAGTCTGCAGCATGTGTGGTCCTTAACAGTGACCCAAACGATTCGAGTCTGCAACAACAACAGCAGCAGCAGCAGGAATTGCGACCTCCATCGGAGTCAGCTGCGTCCTCTATAGGTACATCTGTAGAGCAGATTCCGTCGTCAAATTTTCAAAGTGTTGATCAATTTGGTTCACTGCTTGGCGGCGAGTTGGTAAATTCATATTGGCGTCGTGGCTTTGATTTATCAGCGGAGCTCAAGTTGCCGCCGCCACATCACCTGCCATTAGCCCCACCACCTCCGCTCCCTACGCAACAGCCATCACCAGCAACAGCCGCCGTTTCGATAGCACATGCACCACCATCAATAGCAACAACAAATCCAACTTCTAAAACGCCAACATCGATTTTTCAAAATTTCCCATCAATTCTCTCCTGCCGATCGCCTCCACCACTCTCAATGTCGGCCACGGGACCATCAACCACCACTCTCTTAAGTCAGCTAGTCAATTCAACCTTCTCATCCAATTCAACTCCTTCTCTTCGAACAGATACCCATTCGTCGTTGTCCTCATCGTCGACCACAACCACGGCCGCCCACCTGCAACAGCCTTCGCATCATCCCCATCATCATCATCCTCCTCATCATCATCATCATCATCATCATCAGCAGCAGCAGCAACAGCAGCATCCTGCCCTACAACAACATCATCAACAGCAACACCAGCAGCATCAGGACTACGAGAAGGCCAACAGCCATCATGATTCCTCGTCAACTGCCAGTACGCCTAATCTCCAGGATCAGCGGTCCAATGACGAGCACATCAACGGCGCAAAGTCTGCCAAAGCCCAGGAGGACAATAACAACTCGCTGGGATCATTGGCCCATCTACCACCAGCATTCCTGCCAGGCTTGCCATTCCAATTCCAAGATCGTGGTCACTTCCGTTTCGCCGAAGACATCCAGTTACCGCCTGGGGCTTCTATGGCCGGCCGCCTCGGAGAATCTCTCATACCCAAGGGCGATCCAATGGAGGCTAAACTCCAGGAAATGCTACGCTACAACATGGACAAGTACGCCAATCAAAGTCTGGACACTCTACACATATCACGCCGTGTACGCGAACTTCTATCCGTGCACAACATCGGACAAAGGCTCTTCGCTAAATACATTCTCGGACTGTCACAGGGCACCGTCTCCGAGCTGCTGTCCAAGCCAAAGCCGTGGGATAAATTGACTGAGAAAGGCCGTGACAGCTACCGCAAAATGCACGCCTGGGGATGTGATGATAACGCTGTGATGTTACTAAAGTCTCTAATACCCAAAAAAGGTAAGTCCTAGCATTTTTCTACCTATACTCTCTGTCTTACCTATGATCCAATGGATTACAGTTATACAATTGCATGTAATACACAGGAAATAAACACACTCGCGCGCATTTATTAACTTTTCCATAAATCTCGCATGCAAAATCAAAGTTGGCTCTCTACACGGCGTACTGCAATTATTACAATTGGTACTAAAGTTGACAATTAATTTATAGCGATTACTCATGAAGGAGGGTTGTGAATGCATAACAACCAACCCCCACCCCTTTGGAATCGAAAGTTTCAAGGCACCGACAACCGAGAAACGTCAACCACACGACTGACGACGACGACGACGGCGACAAAAGGGTCACACACAGAGTGCACCAGTTCAAGACGGAGCGAGGCAAATATTTATAGATTTTCATTTTGGTTCGCATAAAATTAATTGGCGCCAAAATAAATTTAATTCTCCTGGCAATCGACCAAAATCGAGGGTCAGCAAATTGCTGATAGAGGGCAATCAAAACATGTCGAGAACATTTGTTTTGGCATATCTTAGGAACAGAAAACAGAAACAGTTATAGTTATCGTTACAGTTACCAAATCGAATGTATGCATATGTACAAGACACGCTAGCAGCACTGATTGGAATCTTGTGTATCTAACGAACCCCCCCATGGAATAACAACAATCGGGCGCGCTCGCTCTCTTTATCAGCAGAGGGAAACTGCAATACCGAGGCTTCCTTCGGTATTATTAGGGAAACTTCTCCACGCTCTGTCAGTAATTAAAAATTCGCCCAAAAACGAAAAGCCAACCAACCTGCCAATTTGTATAGTAAAGATCCTGCAAACGTGCCTTGTTCCTTCTGTCATTTTTCGTGGGTACTTTATTTTTTATTTATTTTTTTTTTTTGAAAACATGCAGCTATTTTTGGTTCGGTTGCACCCCTTCGTGTTGCAAACAAACTTTACAGATAGATTTAGATTTACAAAAAAAAAAAAAAAAGAAATCTACAAACGCGCGACTATAACGATGACGAACAAAGGAAACTTACAGTGACTTTAATTAAATCAATTAAAAATCACGAATCTTTTCTTTCGAAAAACATATTTGCCTATCTGCCGCCCCGTTGTGTGCTGTTGTGTGTTGTTGTGTTCCTGTCAGCCAAGACTACTCACCATTTATTTAAAAATAAAATCAATTCTTTGCACCTCTATCGTCGGTCGTCGGCAAATCAAATCGAAACAGAATGGCAAAAACAATCGTCAGGGAAAAAATAATTAAACAGAAATTATGTTATTTATGTTTGTTAAGTATATAAGTTCGAAAATTGTGTTATGAATTTCACTTTGGCTCCCGGCCAAAGATGATATCTTCTGCCACTTGGCTCTGTTTTCCCCTCTGGCGGTCGCCTGCGTTACCCCACTTAGCCACGTCGCACTTTCGCTTTCTTTGAAACACCACACACCACACACCACACACCACATACATACATATGTACGCAGAGGGACTCCTGAATTTGTTGTCACAAGTAATTGCTGTGAAAACATAATACAAGAATTCGATGCAGTTTGTATCTATAGGTGCTGACCTTTGGATACATCCAGCAGCCACCCGCACGCTGAGAAAAAAGGCGAATAAATTAAAAAAAAAAAACACAGACACTCAAAAATACTTCTCCAAACATCGGAATTTTTACGGGGAAATCTTTTAAACAAACTCACACAAAACACAATTTATCGATTTTGAAAATAGATTCGCGTCCCCAGGGTCATCTCGTCATAGCGATAAATCAACGTCGCTCTTGATCGCAATGCCTTAAAAAAAATTAATTATACGCTAGTGAGCATAAAAATAAAATGAAAACCACTAAAAAAAATCAAAAAAAAACTTGAGTAACATTCCTCAAAGGATTCCATTACACAACTTTGTTCAAGAACTAGCAGAAAAAACCACGACACAAATATACAAAAAAAAAACGGTAATAATTCGTTTTTCCCATTGAAAAATTGATTTCTGTGCGGCGCACACTCACACAACTGCAAAAAGTTGTTACTCCCATTGATTGTTTTACTAAAAAACACACAAAAATAACAATTAACAATCTGCAATGCAAAAAAAAAAGTTATAAAAACCAAGTGGAGCTGGAGCATGGAGCAAGTTAAGGTCTATATTTGAAACCTTTCGTGTACATACAATTAAAAAAGTTTCTTTGATTTTTTTTTCTGCCATTTTTTTTCCTCTGCCTGCAGTTTTGTGTACTGCACGGTTGGTGTAATTAATTTAATTTGTAATTTTTCATCAGTAGTGAAAGAGGGAAGCGGGCAAGGTATATACGTAGACCAAGAATGACTTTAAAACATTAGCACCAACAGGCACATGTGTCAAATTTGATTTAAGCAATTATCCCCAAAAGAGAAAAAACACCCCCGCCACCTGAATGCAACCGCCCGAGTAAGGGTTTAAGGTCAAGCCTTTCATTATTGAGCAATTAACCCTTCGGTGTGGTGTGGGAGACAAAGCAAATTATTAGTTTTGTACATAGGACCTTCCATATACTGTGCACTTGTGCAGAGCATTACTCCTCACCTATAAATACTGTGGGGAGGTTAAAATTCAAAAAGTATTCAAAATGGTCCATAGCAGAGGGGGCGGGCTTTAATCTTTTAAAAGGATCAGATGCTGACGCATTGTTTACGGCGCTGATATTAGGGGCGCACAAATTATAACAAGTTGGACAAGGGAATTTTAATTTTGCTGAAAGATTTTGTGAAAATCATTGGATTTAAGACCGATTCAGAAATAGTTCATAAAATAGATCGCACATTTTTAAAAGAATTAAAACGTTTTAAAAGAAAAACGTTGTATGCTTTCTTTCCATAATTTGTTTTTTCTCCAGTACTTTAAAGTCAAAACAAAGGCGGTCAAACAGTAAATATCCACGTCACTAATAGACTAAAATGAGCTTTAAGCATAAGTATAGCCTACCTGAATAGCGCCCCGATTAGCCTTTTTTCTTGATCCGTGCATGAAATTACAAGACACCAATGTGCTGTACATGCAACTCACACTACGGGAGCAAAGTATTTACACATCCTCCTCTAATAGGTAGTAAAAAAAATGGGGGGAATACAACAGAAAAGAATGACAATGGTCAACCTTTCACAGTCGCCTTCCATAATAAGTTCCGACGCAAGGGTTACGTAAGGATTAAATCCTTCTCAAACTCCATTTCTATGAAAGGAAAACGGGGGGGGGGGGGGATGGTAATGACGCCTGTGAAGGCAGAAACATTCTTGTACTACAACGTGTTTATAGCGTAACTTCTCAAATCGATTTCTCTACTAATTACGCAAACTGGAACACACAGACACACTCTCATCGTAATCCTTTGAAAGATAATTAAAATGCCTATCAAAAATCAAAAATTGATATTCATACCCAAGTGGCTCATACACACGTACATACATATGTATGTTGTCTATGATGCATTCTTGAGGAGCAAAGCCACACTTTACAGACAATCCGAAGGGGGGGAGGGGGCCTCGTATGCGTCACCGCCAAACAACCACCCATTTCGAGTTATTATTGTTATTAGCAAAAGTGTCAATTTACTCGATTTATGCTAGAAGAGATCACAAACGATGCGTGCAAAATTCCAAACCGGAATGTATTTGTGTGTGCCTATGTGCGTGGAATTTATGGCAACTGTGCGTCTTATAACGACTCAAATAGACCGGGCGGACAGAAGGGCGGCAGCATATGCACACAATACTCCAACTTCAACTCCAACTCCAACTCGTCTTCGGTCTTCAACTGCGTGTCAAATGTGTAGCAATTATCGCACATACAAGGTAGGTGCATAGCACAAACAAGCAAACACACACACACTCGCACAAATCCAACGATTAATGGATAGGTTCGTTGAAGAATGTATCTTCGGTTTTGTGAATCAAAATTCGATTTGAGAATTCATTTATTCAATCTCTCTGAATGGGGGGCGGGGGGGGGGGGAAGTGAGTGGGTTTTTCGCCATAAAGAACCCCTTACGCGAATGCAATTTTCCAATTAAATACGTTGCTGGGATCTACTTGATACGAGTACGTATTGTAATTTGCATTCAAATGTAATTGTAAGGACTTTTGATGTTATCCAGGTTTAGACTTTGCCTTTGTCATGCGGGTGTGTGTTTTACGCTTTGGTTAAAGACTTAATTACAAACTAATTAGCGTCTTGATGAATGTAAAAAAAATGCAAGAAAATAAAGTTTTACTGAAAAATTTCCCCAACATTACACATGTACACATGTATGTACATACATACGTAGGTATGTACTGTATGTTGGCATTGTCTGTTGGAACATCGTCGTACCTTTTGGCTAATTGGAAGCAACCATCTATTCGTACCTAGAATATATACATATGTACTCGTATTTATTTGTTTAAAGCAATCTCACATGACAAGACAGAAGATACATATAGATGTGTAGACTGACACAAGTTTTATCATTAACGCTACCATCCAGGAGGAGAAAAACGTAATAACACTGTCATTAAAACCATCGCAATGATTAATTTCTTTTCATTAAGCGCTGGACAAAAACCAAATACATACAGATAGAAGAATAGGGTATCCACCCTCGCATGGATACAATAGCATTCTGATCGGTAGACAACAACAAAAATTGTCTTTCAATAATCCTCGGTCACAAAAGGACTTCCGTCATAAAAACGATGATTGAAAATAATAAAATCTCCTTTTTAATCCTGCGGTGATGGTCCACATAGTCGTCGGCTGAAGGGTCAGATCGTTGACGACAGTCCACCTTCGCCTTATCTCTTGCAGGCAACAAAAATACACTACACACCCACCCGTACATATGTATGATGTGTGTTGTTCGTTCTCCTTCTCTCAGTAAACTTCTCCAAAGGATCTAGAGTAGCTTAATACAAAGTGGCCCTTGCTATATCAATGACAACGACGACAATGACGACGACTACGACGATGTCGATGACACAATTCGCAGAAGGATATCCTGTGCGGATATATCGAGCTGAACCCTAACGCTATAGCGTGCCCCTTCCTCGCGTGTGTTGTCAATGATGAGAATTGAAACAAGTGACCGACTGATTGCGAAGCTACGATTAAAACCAGTGTCCTAGGTTACTCCTTGTGTTGATATTGTTCGCCTCGACCAACGCGAGGGTGATGGCTAGGCAACACGTCGGTTTTTTATCCTTCTTTTCTTTTTTCATCGTGTGTTAGTATCTCTGCCTATTCTAAGGTTAAGATTCAGGATGGAGACAGCCTAAGGTTGGACGGTGAAAAATTGCATTTTGTTTGTCTCCACCGCAGGGATCAATTGGATTCGAATTTGGATTACAATTGGCGTCTTTTTTTTTTTTTCTTTTTTTGCTGCCCTTACTTCCGTTTCCTGTGAGAATCGTTTCATCGCAAATCCTCTTGCAATCCTTCGATATTCATTCAACCGTGCGGAGCGAGAGCTCATTCAGCAAGCATCATTGCCATTGATGTGAAGAGGAGCAGCAACTCGATGACAATGCCAACGATGATGATGATGATGATGAAAGAGTGTTTAGTCCTTTGGGAATCGATTATCCATGCAATTGTAGAGCTATTTGCAGGAGTTGTATTCCCGTTTTTTTTATCCCTTTGTTTTTGTTTTGTCGTTCGGTGTTTGGCCTCATATTTGACTGGGTTTTTGCATAGGTACATCACTCTCCCCATTCATCATCGTTTGGGGGAAAGTTCAACCACTTGTACGAATGCATACGTCGTGATTTAATTTTTTACCAGTGGCGGACCATTGCATATGCGGTTAGGGGTCCACAACACACAATAGAACGTTTCGAACATCCTGTATAATTTTAGAAAATTGTTAAAACTTATCACGGACCTGCAAGCACAATTTTGAAAAATTCTGATTGAATCGACACCCGCTTTATCTAAAATTTCAATCGAAACATCTCCTTCACCTCTTTTTTTTCGAGACATTCGCATTCAAAAATATGAAAAAATCAAAATATTCATAGAAAGTAGACAACATTGGAGAAAATTTTAGAAGGAGCCAAAAATTTCAAGCGAAATACATTTTTTTTTTCCTATTTAGCGAGCTTATCTGCACTAGTGCATCTCCAACAATCGAACCGCCACTGACTACTATTCTACCACAGTGCAGCACGGCCGCTATAATTTTGCACCAATAAAAGAGAGGAAAACTGTGGCGCGGCTTATTGCTCCTTGCATTCCAAGGATCAAACACAAAATTTCGTTTGTGCACGAGAGAGAAGGGCTTGTGTTTTTAACCTTTAGTGGGTATCAATCAATTAAATACGGTATCGTCGCTGGTAGAAAAATTTCAAATTAATAAAAACCCACTCAGATATGAATGTAAAAATGCGTGCCAACGCAAGCAGAAAATTCAAATCGAATCACCGCTGAATTTATCCCTTTGATGTATTAATCTTTTTTTGTCCTCAAAAAAAAAAAAAAAAAAAAACAGACACACACACATATGTACATATAGGGGGGAATGCAAATATAAAGGACCTCGCTGGCGACGGTCGGGCAATTATTATTTAAATTTAATTCGTCATTCATGTACTCGACACACACGGGCTATTTTGGGGCCATTTTTATTGACGATTTAATAATTCTTTCGTCGCAATTAACAAGACACTTTGATTCTGATTGTAATTCTGATTCTGATTCTGATTCTGGTTGTGGTTCCCCTTTATTGGTTCCGACCGAAAGGAAATTAAACCAATATTCGCTGGGATGCGATGGTTTTACAATCTCCCGCGGCAAAGGCTTTTCAACAGAAAATTGCATGAGCAATCGCAAGACAGAGTCGAAAGCCGCCAATCTTGCATTCACATCCATCAGGAATCTTAATTGCAAGTTTATTACTTAATTTCCGAAGGTCATATCAGCCATGAGCTATCGTTACTCATTTCTATCAATAAATTCAATATTACCAACCAATTTTTTTTTGCACCTGACAACAGGGGCGGCCAGTGAGCGTGCAAATGGGTTTGGTTGGTGTGGTGTCATAAAACCGCCGAAAGGTCGTAAAACATCTGCTTTAATCGGCCGCATTTGGATTAGGTGCAACGACGGCGGATGTAGTTTTGGGCAAGCTTTGATTGCCATGCACAGTCAATTCGCGCCGTCATTAAAATCGCGTTCATCTTATTTCCTCGCATGTGTGTGTTTGTTCGGTTCCTCGCATTGATGGGTTTGTTAATTTGATATTTATGATCATGATGGTCCTTCTTTTTTCCCCACAGATTCGGGCATGCCCCAATATGGTCGCAATGAGGACTCCATGTCGGATGATCGCATTGCACACATCTTGAATGAAGCTTCCAGCCTTATGAAGACCCCACAGGGACCAGGTTCACAGTTGCAACAACAAATGCAGCATGAAGCTCAACGTCAGCAACAGCAGCACCAGCAACAGTCCTCTTCTCTCGAAGATTCGCACAGCAATGAGGATTCCAAGTCGCCGCATACTTCATGCACTTCACCATTCTACAAGGAGTCACCAGTGCAGCAACAGCAACAGCAACAGCAGCGACACGAGGCACAGCGACGGAGCGTAAAGCCCGACGAAATGTCCCAGGATAAAATGGCGCGAATATACCAAGAAGAGCTGGCAAAGCTTATGACCCGCACACCACGCGACACGTTTCCAAGGTATTTTTTGAGTTTAACCCAACCCCCTACCCGGCAGACATGCTAGAATTAATGTAGTTTTCTGTTTCCACACTTTTTCAGTGCGGCTGGTGGCCTCCCGCCCGCCAACAGCGCAATGCCGCCCGATGACAACATTCGCATGGCTTTTGAGGCTTACCACCGCGAGATGACCAAATTGCAACAGAACAGCAGTGGCAACATACCCAACTTTCCGAATTTCTCCAGCTTGATGGCTTTGCAGCAGCAAGTGCTGAACGGCGCGCAGGATTTATCCGTCCCGAAAGAGAACGAAATGAAAGTGAACGGCCAACGAAACTCGATAGAGAACTGCGACTCAAATCAAACCAAAGAAGCCAATGACGAGGCGGCGGGCTTACGTCACTCAAGTGCATTTAGCTTAGTTCGTAATAAACCAGAATCCACGCCTGTTCCGAGTTCCAATTCGAATACCAACACAAACTCAGCTGCTCCAAGTCCTCTCAGCAATTCCATTTTACCACCGGCAATGACACCCACTGAAGACTTCTCAACAGCCGCCAGCCCTCTGCAGCGTATGGCATCGATTACCAATTCTCTGATTACACAGCCACCGGTAACGCCACACCACACACAGCCGCAAAGACCAACGAAGGCCGTGCTGCCGCCCATTACTCAACAGCAGTTCGACATGTTTAACAATCTAAACACCGAAGACATTGTACGCCGAGTAAAAGAAGCTTTGTCGCAGTACTCCATCAGCCAGAGACTATTTGGAGAATCTGTGCTCGGTTTGTCGCAGGGATCCGTGTCAGACTTGCTCGCTAGGCCCAAACCCTGGCACATGCTGACGCAAAAGGGTCGAGAGCCCTTCATTCGTATGAAAATGTTTCTTGAGGACGATAACGCAGTACACAAGCTGGTAGCCAGCCAATATAAGATTGCTCCAGAGAAACTTATGCGTACCGGCAGTTACAGTGGCAGTCCGCAAATTCCACAAGGCCTTGCCAACAAAATGAACAGCATTCCAATGCAAAAGATGATGAATGAGCTGAAGATGCAAGAACCACAGGCGCAGCACATAATGCAGCAAATGCAGGCCGCCACTGCAATGGCAGCCGCCGCTGCTGCTGGCCATATGCAGAACGCCCAACACCAGGGTATGTTGCTAACCACTCCCGGACTTCCACCACAGCACGCAATAAGCCTGCAGCAAGCCGCTGCCGCCGCCGCCAACGAAAAGAAGCCAATGATGATGCCAATTCACTCACCGCATCAAGCCAATGCCATGCGAAGCAGCATGCACCAACATATGTCCCCGACCGTTTACGAGATGGCTGCTCTTACCCAGGACCTTGACACACAGGTTATCACCACAAAAATAAAGGAAGCCCTGCTGGCAAACAACATCGGACAAAAAATCTTCGGCGAAGCGGTTCTCGGGTTATCACAAGGCTCCGTCTCCGAGTTGCTGTCAAAACCGAAACCCTGGCACATGCTCAGTATAAAAGGACGAGAACCCTTCATACGAATGCAATTATGGCTTTCCGATGCAAACAATGTTGAGCGCTTACAGGTACTTAAGAACGAACGTCGCGAAGCTAGCAAACGCCGTCGGTCTACAGGCCCCAATCAGCAGGACAATAGCTCTGACACCAGCAGCAATGATACAGCTGACTTCTACACCAGCAGCCCTGGACCAGGATCAGTAGGTTCCGTAGGTGCACCACCAAACAAAAAGCAGCGTGTACTCTTCTCTGAAGAACAAAAAGAAGCTCTCCGCTTGGCCTTCGCTCTAGATCCATATCCCAACGTGGGAACCATTGAATTCCTTGCCAATGAGCTGGGCCTAGCAACGCGCACCATCACCAACTGGTTCCACAATCACCGAATGCGTCTAAAGCAACAAGTGCCGCATGGTCAGCCCACGGAACCAGTCCCCAGTCGAGAGAACACCAACGCAACACCCTTCGATCCCGTCCAATTCCGTATACTCCTCAATCAAAGACTGATGGAATTGCAGAAGGAGCGCATGGGTCTCAGTGGCGCACCAATTCCCTACCCACCCTACTTTGCCGCCAATCCCAACCTAGCGGCGCTCATCGGTCGCGGTCTTCTTCCCGGTGGAGGAGAACCTGATCTGCAAGCCCTCAACAACGCCTTCAAGGAACAAATGAGTGGCCTGGATCTATCGCTAAAACGAGAACGTGATGACGATTTTGAAGACGACGGTGAGGGAGACAGTCACTTGTCTGACAATGAATCCATCAATGGAAGCGATGAAAAATCCGAATTAAGTGAAACACCTCGGTCTTCCTTATCCGGAGCGGGCATGCAATCAAGAACATCCCGGCGCAAGCCTGCAGCTCCCCAATGGGTCAACCCCGACTGGCAGGGAGACGGCAAGTCCGGACTTATGCCACCACTACCCACCGCTGCCACCGACAAGGAAGTCATCATCAACGGCGTTTGTGTCATGCAGCAACAAGCAGCCGACTACAGTCGCAAATCAGCGGCTACAGAAGACGACGACGACGCTGCATCCGATGCCAACGACGAGGAATCATCAACCCACCATCGTACACACTCCTCCGATTGCGAAGACACCCCTGCGGACATCGATCAAAGATTCATGGAACCCGAGGTTCGAATCAAACAAGAAGAAGACTGTGACAGCAACGATAGCCATCAAGACGATCACGAATCTGATCTAAGAAAATCCACACACCACCGGGACGAAGAGGACGACACCCCCGGTCCATGGAATTACTAATCCATTCATTCACTCTCCAAAAATCCCTCTCCAAACTTGTGCAATCAATAAAGAAAAACAAACAAAAAAAAAAACAAAAAAAAACCTATAAAATATTATATATATATAAATAAACATTATTAATAGAAAAAATTAATTAAGAAAATAATGTGATTAAGTTTTATGTTGAACATAAGTCTACACTTTAGTTTGTCGCTATTAGGAATGGTGTAAATAAATAAAAAAAGTAACGCGTTATCTTCGTCTCAGATTTAAGGTTTATAAGACTGTCCGCATAAGTTTTAATCTTAATCTTATTCCTGTACATATATAGTAGTTGTATGTTTTCAGTTTCGTTGTGTAAATATTATTTTTATTTGTATTTTAAATTTTTAAATTTATATTTTCATTTAACTTCCTTTGATCTCATCAAAATGAAAATAAAAATAAAAATAAAAAATATATTTGAACCAAATAAATAAAAGTAATGAATACAATTGTAAGCACACATGAAGAAAGGTAGTTAAATATTTAACAGATAGTAACTGTAAATAAAGAAAATTTATTTTTAATCAAATTTAACGCGAGAACCGAAATGGACACTAGGATTCCATAAAATTTAAATCAATAAATTTTGAGCGAAAATTTAAAAAGAAAAAAAAAACAAAAACAGCATCCCGCATATCGATAAATTTATATATACATACATATATATTATTCTTCATTGTTATAAGTTGTTAAACTCATTATTATATAGTGTACATAATTATTACACATAAATATAAACAACCGAAAAGAAAAAAACACAGATACTTTAAAAGTTTAATATTTAATTATTTTAGGATATTCTATAGAGTTTTTAGTTTAGTTTTAATTTTTAATTTTCTTTCTAATTTTTATTTCATTTATTATTATAAACATATATATACATATATATCTAGTTTTTATTTGCTGAAAATAAACACACACAGATAATCATTTAAAAATCCGTTGAGTTTTCTTTCTTTGCTTGGTTTTCTTTTTATTTTTTTTTTTTGATTTTTTTCGACTTTTTAGGTTTTATTTCTCTCTCAGACACATGCGGAAAATATAAAAAAAAATAAATGAAAATAAAACAAATAAAAAGAGGAACCGTTATCCTTGCATTATTAACTTTAAATTCATTGAAGCAAACTAATTAAAATAGAACATAGAATGTAGATATAATGAAATTAATATTACACTGTAAGTATGTTACTCTTTCAAAAAAAAAAAAAAAAAAAACCAAAAAAATGTATTCGCAATATTCTTTTGTTTACAGTTACACGAAAAAACAAAAGAACGATCACATTATAACATCTAAACAGTTTTTGTTAGAAACTTCGTCCAAAAGCAAGCAAAAAATTATATAACATAAAAAAAAAATTAAACAAACAAAAGAAAAGAAAGGTAAATATTAGCGTAACACGAGGCATAACTTGATAACTATTTATTTTGTTAAGAATAAAGGTGCTAAATTAAATAATCACAATTTAAGCACACAAACATTTGCAGTTTTATTGTCTTATGATTTGACAAAGTTTTAAATTTATATATAAATCTATATTTAAATAAACAACAATACGTAAATTCAATTAAGTCAAATATATATGCGAAATCAAAATTTTATCATTATTGAAAAGTATATTTGTAAATATGGGTAAAAAGTAGAAAAATAAAAAAAAAAACACTTCAATATCTCCTTCCATTTCTTAAACCTCAATACAAGTAAACAAAAAAAATCTCTTTTTATACTTCCAGACATTGAATTAAAAAAAAAAAAAAACTTATACATACACAATTAAACATCAAAGTATTTAGATTATATTTATCACTTTTTTTTAATTTTATTTCTTATTTTTTTAAGTACTTGACACAAACTTATATACAACATTAGTAATATTTTATCAAGTACACTCTTTTTTGTTTTGTTTATAGGCATTTAATTAATTAATTTACATAAATAAAAACCGTGATATATTCATACAAAAAAATTATGTATATATAAAAAAAAGTAAATTTTTAAAATACAAATTAAGAAGGTAAACAACTCTATCCATATCAAGAAGAAGAAAGTAGAATAATTTTTTTATTAGAAGTTTGTTTAAACAAAGTAAAAAATGTTTTTTTTTTCGATTCTCAAATGAACAACCACCAGCAACCGAAGAGCAAATTTTGACTTTACTTCAAGTAAAATCAGTTTAAAAGGAAAAAAAAATAGAAAAAATGTAGCAAAACTATGAATAGATAAAAGTAGAGGAAGATACTAAGGAATAAAAAATAAAAAATAAATAAAAATCAATAAAAAAATAGATGAACGCAAAAATATTGAATTAAAAATTTGATAACAAAAAAAGATAAATAATAATAATTTAATTGTGTAAGACGACAGAAAGAAGCCATTAAAAAGACAATTTCAGAAGGAAATATTGCAACCGAAAATATTAAAATATATAAATAAGTGAAAGCAAATAATCATTATTATAATTATTATTAAATTATTAAATATTCTTCTTTAAGAATTTCTTATTATTATAAAAAAAAAGTCTAATTAAATAAAAAAATAAATAATATAATATTAACTGTATTGAAATACAAAAAACTTGGTCTTACTTACTTAAGGGGGCACTACACTCCGGGGTGGACCTGGGCCCCCACCAACTTGCATCCCTCGGGGGTGGATTCGAAGACTTTCCCGGCCAGATGTCCATGTGCTCATGACCAAGCCACCTCAGTCGTTGGACCTTCGATGTCGCTGAAGAGTTCATGCAGTTCGTCGTTGTACCTTCTCCTCTGCTCACCGTCTCTGCAGATTGTACTGAAAATCGCACGAAACATTTTCCTCTCGAAACAGCCAATCCACTCTTGACAAGATGATTATAAAGGGGTTTCCGAAAGAGGGCTCTGTTATTGAATTGCCTTGCTAGCCCAAAGAAAATTATATGTAGCTGCCTATGATGACGTTCTAACCGAGACGTTGGTGTTGATGGTACTTATCGACTCATCTTCGCCGCTTCCGTCACAATATTCACGAAAGCGCCATTAACATGACTCTGCGTTGTTCCGATTATGTCAAGCTCCAGCAGCTCTGTTGGACTTGAGCCCACATCGAGCTCAGTGCAAATGTCGACCGAGACAATACTCGCCAGGAAGAGGAAGCTCTCAACTTTCTTGTTCGTAAGGCTAGGTAATTCGAGTTTGGTGCCACCGTTGAAAGAGGTAATAAGAAGTGGGTTGGGTTTCTTTTTAAAAATTTTATTAAAACTACGTCGCTCAATATTTATTCAATAAGTGTAGCTTTGTTAAAGAGAATATAGCTCCCGATTATTTATGGAAAATATTTTAAATGTTCATTTTATTTAAATTCACAGCGTCATCTATCGTTAGTTGTCGGAATTAAAGCGAAAATGTAGTGGTGCGAAGCCCAGGGAAGCTGCATTACCCTGTAAATACCTAACAAAATTTCATTTCACATGAAGCTATGACATAAACCACAGAGCGCCAACCTTTTCAACTATAATACCGACAGTAGTCGAGGAAATTTTTTCCAATTTATCTCAGTTTAGAACCAACGTACAGTGAACAGCAACAGTGAGCACTATTAATATGGGTCGATGAGGGGGAGTAAAAAGGAAATTTAATTAATTTTTTTTTATCAAAGAATATTGTTCCAAAGCGGAAATACTCCAAGCCGCTCAATGAATATAAACAAATGCAAACAAAAACAAATAATTTTTAAGATACATGTGTTTCAGATATAAAATAAATTAAAAGGTTCATGAACTATGAATCAAATGAAATGAATTGATTTCTTCAGTGAGTGTTTCACATAGCAACTACAAGTAAGAAAACAAAAAACAACCCTTGTGTCCAAATGTTCGTACCGTACCACACTAACTACTCAAATGTTGCACAACCACAACAAAAATAAATTCGTTGCCTTTTTGAATTTATAACTTTTTCCAGAAAAACACGATTTATTCTACCAGGCGTTGAGAATCTTTAGAACACGATAACGACGACGACACACACAAAAGCTTCCAATGACCCCCAGCGCGCCAAGAAGATCTGACCATACACTCAGACGACGGAGAGAAGTAGCAGCTATCCAGCTCTTCTGCCTGTTAACATGTATCCATAGCAACAATATATGGATTGATGGAGTGTAGTTTTTTATACGAGCAATTTCCAGTGTGAGAATTGCGTAATGCCTGCCGCCTTAAGTGTGTGTGGAACGCCCATTTCATTACTCCAACTCTTTCAGAGAGAAAAAAAAAAGTAAAAATAAATAAAATACAAAAACCAACCCCCTAATGGGTGTGCAGTCAGTCATCAGCTTTCGCTTCTTTCTCCCAGTTTCATTTGCCCCGAAAGTCGTATGTCCTTTCTGCGACTCGCTGTGATCCTGTTACGATTTGATAATCATTTGCATAAATATTAATAATCCGTTGGTGTGGCTTGCAATGATGGTCGCCCTGTGGACCACCCAAGTATCAATATAGTTCGCCCACTTTCAATATGAATTAATTTTTTTTATTTTATTTTATTTTTTATTTATTTTTTTCGAAATTGGTCGGGTTTTCTTTTGAATAGTAATAATAACTGAATCCAAACCTAATACGGAAAAAAGGAGGGCGTGTTTGCACCAGGCTTCAGCCGACCAACAACAACGCTTATCAAACACACTTCCTCCTTTCGTCATGCCTGATAAGAACACCAACAAACAACATCTTCATCGTCATCGTCACTGCACAATGCCGGCCGGCGTCAACAGCGGGCATGACATTCGAATTATTTGGTCGATAACAGGCGCACAGCGTGTTTAGGCAGCGGAGCTATTGGAAGTATGTTGAAAATATGTGCGTAGGAATGTGCAGCAAACACTCGGCCCACAACACGGGTAGCTTTCTTCTGACGTAGTCAATTACAACATGCGGCGCCGCGTTTGCTTGTTTATTCGTTTTTATTGTAAACAATAAATGAGGCTTATTTGTTTATTAAATAGCCACGTATTTGTCAATGAATTCTGAAAGGCAAACAGAGGTTATACATACAGATGTATGCACTACAGACTGAGTATGAGTTTTGACACATTTTAGGGGCGTAGCAATGTGTTTTAAGATGCATCGTAACAATGACGCCAAAAAGTCTTACGACATTGTTAAAATAATGGATAGCGTGGTCATGTTTTAGTGACCTCGAGTCTGGTTTCAATTTACAATTCAAATAAGTGAATACCATAGGCAAACAGAACACGATGCATTTTAAAGAATTTGAACGGCGTAAAATTTTAATGGTGATGGGAATGTTTAATGTACAATTATGTTTGCTTGAATTAAAATATAGTTCTACGGAAATCTAACTCGTACGTCCTTGCTGCGTCTTGTGAGGCAATTTCAGACTAATAGTGAGTGTAAATAATGACTTAAGACTTACTTTTACTAGTAAATACTCATTTTTGTGTTTTCCTACTTTTCGTGATATGCTGACAAATTTTCTCAATCTGCTCATGGACGAATTTGGAAATGGTGAAGCATGTTCTAGTACTTCCAACATTTTCTACAAACAAGAGCATGTTTCCAAACAACATTCCCGTAGACTGTTGCAGAAGCGTGAGTAAATTTTCCATAAACTTCAATAAAACATGTTGTGTATGGTTGATTATTTGATTCTACATATATGTAGATGTGGTTGGAACTACAGTTCGGGGTGAACCTGGGCCTCAACCAACCAGTCTCTCCAGTTTAGATGCAAGAAGATTAGTTTTCTGCCACATTTTAGCACAAATCGGCTTTGATAGTGCCAAAGCGCAGGTTGTACTTAAGGTCTCCAGTTGATCTTCACTCATTGACGTAAACGACAGATTTAACGTAGCCTCATAAGTCATAAGGCGTCAACATTTTACGATAAAATTGATATTATTGCTTTGGTGAAACTCAAAACTTTGTTTTAAGTGCAATATTCCACTATCTAAGCCTATATTGTACTCTTGTTTATTATTCAATGAAAGATGAAGCTTATATGTACATAAAGAATTTCTTCCTTTGTGTATGAAGGTCCACTTGCTGAAACTTGGCTTGAATTGGAAATGACAAAAGTATTACGTTAAGCTGCAACAGAGACACAACCACCACACATTTATAGCAGTGCAATTTATTTTTTAATGAATTTAGACACTATACGTCCAAACTTGCTAGCAGCGATGCGATGCGAAAAGCGTTTGCTTGCGATAACACTGTTCACATGTATTATTATGTGTGTACGTCAGTACAGAGAAACGATATTCGATGCTGTGCGGACGTGCAAGCAAAGGCTTCTCGCATCGCTTTCTCGCAACACTCTGCACGTAGCCTTAGTGATGCAAACTTAAAAGCGCCGCGAGTAAGCTACCATTTCGAGTTAATTTTAGAGATTTTAAAATGTTTCGACTTTAATACTTGAGTTATATTTTTCAGATTGATGTCAGCGCCAGCTAATAAAAACTGTGAGACAGTATACATTACAGCTTTTCGGCAGGCCAAGCTTTGATGTCACACATGCTTAGGAAATTAAAAATAAACTGACAACAATTTACAAGTATGGAGAGCTGAAATCCTATAACTTTTATGCAGGAAGCACCCACATAATTTTCCTCCTTTTTAGGTGACACTAGTCAGATCCATTTCTGTTGCTTTGGATCCAATATTAGCGAAGTCACTGCTTGCTTCAGGTCAGTTAGAAATGTTTATTTCCTCTTCTAGAGTATTCGCCAAAGAATAAGTTCATTCCATTCCTATGTACGGATAGGATCCATTCGCCGCCTAAATATATTAATATAAGGGGCATAGCGAGATCTGTGATTGGGTGAACAAATGAATGTTTGGATCAAACTTGGAAATGGAAAAGCATAAACACTTACTTTATTCCTGGAACTAGAATGATAATATCTGGTTAATGGTACCGTTTTGGATAAATCCAAAGAAGAATGTAAACATAGAATTCTCAGACCACAAAAAGCGAGGAAACATTGATAATACATTGAAATCCCCGAAACTGTTGAAAATGCCTGCCATGAGTTGGCAGCTTTCGTTAAAATACCACATGATAGGGGCAACAATACGTTTCTTTTTATCGTCGGATACTTTATGCCTCCAAAACTGTCCTCAAAAATAATAAAACTGTTTAATATAAATTTCACTACACACTGACTTTGTATTAAATTTCAAGTCTCTAACTTAAACGGTTTGAAAATTATAAGCGTGAGTGAGTAGCAGACAAATCTAAGTATCTACTCTCATATTCACTCTGTTTTCTGGTACATGGGTAGCTCTGAGTTAAGCTTAAGAAAGCTACCTAACTTAACCTTACCATCTGGATAAAGTAGCTATTGCACATTAAGACTTAATCATTTAAGAATGGCAGCACATTTATTGATAAAATTGTTCATTAAGGACTCAAAAATTAAACAAAAATCATAAGCGTGAGCCTAAATCGTTGATGTGTTAGCAAACTCATCTACGCTAGTGTTACTAGCGAAGAAGCATATAATTAAAGTCCACAACTAAAAAATTGTCTCACTATTAAATTCGCTTTTGAAAATTAGGTGTGACACACATTTTCTTACGAAAAGAGTGATGTAAGCAGGTAATAATGACAGAGAACGAACATACATTGCCTTGCATTTTAGTTGTTAGTTGTGAATCATCGACTACGATTAAGGTGATTAGTTGTTATGATTGTTTTATTTATTTTATAAAGATCAACTAAGTATACTCTTTAAGTAGCTATAACTAGGTTATAGCAACATTACCGACGGCGTTGCATCATTTACAAGTAAACCTTACGAGCAACAACCACGAGTAACAATAACTACCACCTGTAATAATTTCTTAATCACAGCAAACAATCCGCCATCTCATCATCTGTTCAACTCCTTAAAATTGCCTGTAGCTGCCTATTAAAATGCCTTTAAAGGAGTAACTGAGTATACCTCCTGACATTTAACCACCACCGCCGCCGCACCAAATCAAATGGTAGGCGAGGTGGCAAACGACAAGCGGCAAACGACAAACGGCAAACACTCAGCCAGCCAGCAAGAGTATTAATCCAAAAGTGGGGTGGTTATCATTGCCACTGTGTCGCACAGCTGCAGCTAAAGCAAATAAGAGGTGTGATAGTCACACGGAAAACCTCCTCATCCGCTGATGCGCATACACACACTCTCACTGCAGCAGTACTACTACCCAGCAAACCAAAACGAAATTTAATCCTCAGGCAATACGTCCTGAAAATTCTGCTAGCCTGGTGCAAATGATGAATTTGAGGCGTATCTAGGGCGTGGTGGATCCGACCTTGGCTCCGTCGTCACTACACACAGTTTGTGTCTGTCCATTCCCAATTGTTTGTCGTATAGCCAGCCAGTGCCAGTGCCGGTCGCTGCCCGCTCATACTGCTCAGATTCTTTATGGCTTCTACTAGCTGGCTGGCTGGATGAATACACGAATGGTGGCTGGTTGGGAGGCTGAAGGCAGTTTTCGGGAAAGTTTATACCAAGCACCCCGAGTCCTGGCACCGTTGGAGGGGGTGCGAGTTTTAAAGCCTATCAAAAGTGAACTTTGTGGGTGGGTTCTTTTCTTATTTTTTTTTTTTTTTTGTTGTATGATGGTGGTGGTGGTGATGGTGGGTAGCAAAACGCCGTCGTCGTCGTCGTCGTCGATGGGCATTAGATTTATATAAAACTGCGCCCTTGTGACAGATATGAGAGAGAACATTTCCCAAGACTGCCTGCCACGCACAACTCTCAAGATATCTTGCTTGCTTTCCCACTCGCACGCAAAATTAAATCCGCTCAATTGTCGAAACCCACATGTATTCGCTTCTTTACACCACACCCACCCGCACTGACGGTGTAACAGACAGACAGAAATCCCAGCCACACCAGAAGGTTGCAATTATCAGAAATCAGAAATCCACCAGGTTTAGCCTATTAATTGCCAAACAAGTATTTCTGGGATTCACAAACACTGGATCCTCCTGAAATGCGGCTGCCATTTACCAATGAACACTGCAAAAGGTAGCGGCTAATTCAATCCAAGGGACCTACCCTACGTACATCCCACGAAAAGTCAAAGCTGATATCGAAATGAAATCCGCTTTTTTCGATTCTTTTTATTAATTAAAATGCAATTTCGCTTTCACAAGAGAAGGCGAAAAAAACAATGCAAAAATGCGACAGGCGTCCTCGACAGCTCACCAGGTTCACACAGTTCTGATGTTTCAACAAATCCGTCGTACATCGTCGTCAGTCGTCTTCAAAGTGTATGCTTGGTATCAGGCCAGCAGAGACGACAGCAAGCAGAAAACCGAATTCCTACCCGAGTGCTTGGGATTTTTGAAATTACTCCCAGCAATCATGACGGCGGCGAAGGCAAATGACAAACCCATTGAGTCCGATAGAGACGACGATACTAGGTCGACTATGATTTCACTTTACGAACAAATTCATCCGACCGATACCAATGTTAACGTTCCCCCATCAGCCACGCTCACGGTGGGCTGTCTCATCCAACACATCCATAGCTTCTATCTTGCTTTCTGGTGTTTGTTTCTCTCTTCCGTTTGTTGAATGAACTACACTTGCTGGTTGAAATTTTTCGCGCCAGCTGATAACACTTGCTGCTTGTCGTGTTCCCCTGATACAGGCAACCGTTTTTCATACAAGGACATTGCCATGTCATTGTGGTGCTATTGCACTTTCAAGGCAACAACGCGTTCTTCTCTGCATTGGCAAACTCTCTCTCGCTCTGTTTTTATTTTTGTTCTCCTTTCATACTCTTCTCTCAGCGACGTTTGCTATCTACACTGCTGGGCGTACGTACAAGTACACTGAGCAGTTGCCTTCTGTAATTTCAGGGCCCCTGATCAATGGCTAGCCAAAGGTAGGAACAAGAAAACGAAAGTGGTGTTCTTTCTCAACTAGCCGCAGTCACACACATGTTGGCAACAACACATACGGCCAGCCGTCGGTCGAGGACCATGTCGCACCGATTCCTGCCATGTACCCTACCTTCTCTCATATGTGTGCTCGACGGAAATTTTCTGGGATTTCCTCCGTCTCTCTTTACTTATCCGTTTCAGGTTGTGAACGTTGTTTTAAATGAGGTCATTCCAGAACAGCTGAGTGCGGTGCAATGCTACGGCAGAGCGCATGTGCTTCACTACAATCAGCCCTTATCAGCAGTTGTCCCACTCGGTCACGTAGGGATTTTCATTGTTTTACCCTCTTTTAGAATAGACGACGTTGGTTGGTAACTGGGTGTTGGCACGCATTTGAAGGGTGGTTCTGCAACCTTTGCATATCCTTGATTTTATGGCGGCAAGTTCGACAAACTAATTTCGTGTGTCAAAAGCTGGTTGCAAGAAATTCTGTTCGCTTGGTGGTTTAGTGACTCACATGACGACTTTGGACGTTGGTGAGAAAAACAGTCGTCGCCATGAAAAGCCGTTCTCACATTTTTGGACATATGCGCATTATGTGTGCTTAAGAAACATTTCAAAGCAAACAAGTAAAACTAAAAATGAACACTAGTTACACTCAGTCGTATAAATAAATAATCTCCAGAAACAAAAACACATGTGTATTCAAATTAACTCGGTGTGCCAAGTCAACACACAGATACAGATAGATAAATAGATGGATGGAAGTAGCAGCATTTATTTATCTTTTCTCTCAGCTAAATGGCGCTGACAATTGACGTTTACGGCAAAATTAATAGCAAACCTGTCGATGCTCTGTTCGCCTAGTAGTTTAGTGACTCACATGACGCGACGTTTCGGTAAATCTACGGAACAAACGACGTAAGTAAATTTAGTGGTTCCCACTCAACCAACCTTTTTTGTGGTTGCTGACGGTAACAGTGTGGCCAGAAGCATATTTTTAAAATATTTTATTTGTGGAAAAAGGAAACATTTTTCTAGTAAAGACGTATCTGAAAAATGATATTTAAATCAGGTTCAATAAAATACGATGAGCGGATACAAGTTAAGGTACGTATGTCGTGTGTATATCAAAGCCTGACGCATCATAGCGTTAATTACTTCCTGACATCATTTAATTTTTAACGCTTTTATTGTTCAATTCAATATTTATTAAAAGCTAAACAAAACCATTAAAACTAGCTTAACTACGTAATGTAATACTAACTTACAGACCACATTCGGGTGCTCTACTTTAAGCCAAATACCGACTATGACTGACAACTACGCTGGCAACTTTTGGTTGACTTGAGACGCTATTAATTTCTTGCCGGTAATCCTAAACTTCAGTAGAGCCCGTACATTTTCTATTAGATTGTTATCCGTTGACTGTGATGACCAGTAAATGGTATGTTGACATTTTGGTCTTTCCGTTGGATATAAAGTCTACTGCGATGCTTTGGATAATTCGGTTCTTAGACCTCGCTATTCCGATTGTTTCCTCATCTAACCAGATTTATATAATTTAAACTTTTTTCTGCATTTGAATTTTTGCAAAGCAAATCAATCCTTATGTGTAACAGAACGTTAAAGAAACTTCGCAGCCTTTTGTGACCAAAAACGTTCAAGTAAAATTGCAACAAAATAAACCTTTTTGTTGTCTTTTGTGCTATCAGACTTTTTTAGTTCTAGTTTAAAACGAATAACTAATCCTTGTTTGCCGAATACTTATAACTTTTAAGAACACTTTTTTTCACCCATTAAACATGACACCTAAATCAGTTTTTACACCTCAATTCTGAAGCTCAACACACTGCCATCGAGTCACGCCAATCCATTGCGTTAAAAGAGAAGAAAGAAAACAACAACAAAAGTCGACCCTAAATCTATTCTTAGTTACATATATTTAAGGTTTTACAATATAAAAAAGGATTTAACGGAAATTATATTCGTTATTCGATTTAATAGAAATGCCACTTAGATACGGACATGAGCTTTTATAGCTAAGCTACCGATTTTGAGGTTTAAAAGAAACTCGTTTATTTGTGATCGTTTCAATACTTTTATTTTATATGTGAAATATTTATTCCACCTGGTCATACTGCTTGCTATCAACCACAAAGTGAGAGAGCGAGAAAATTGTGCTCGAACTGAACCACACAAACCGGTTGGCTGGCCTGGCATTTCTCTCCCCCTTTCCCAGGGAGAGTGTGTGTAGTTAATTGTACGTACTGTGTGCACATGTGCTCTGTTCACGTTGATAAATGAAAAAGACGTGGAAACATTTCACTGCTGCATGTCTCTGCTTGCCTGGTGTATCCGGGTGGATTTTACGCGCGAAACTTGTGTCTGAGAAACCCAATGTTGCCGCAACGGCACACGACTCCGCGTGCGAAACCGCTTTCCTTCAACCACCACCACCAGTTGTCGCGTGCCTTATTCTATGAAACGACGACCGACGACGTCAACGACACGACACATTCACTCGGATTGGGTAAGTCAGCTGCTGGCACTCATTTTAGTTACACAGCAGTGAACTTGCGGTGTTTGCGAGAAATGGGGTTGAAAGTGAGAATGTTTTGTTTGGTGGATCATCTCTTAAGCAACGAAATTTCTGTTGTCCTATTCAATTGAGTCTGGTGAAAATTACGTTTCGTAACGCCTTCTTTGTGACAGGCATAAGAAGCCAAACCGACCGCTTTTGGACCATCTAGGAACCTGCCCTAGACAATTCACCAGATATCCAGAAAAAACAGCAAGCTTCTACGACGAAATACTGTGCCGAAGGCAACGCCTCTTTACGTGGTGCGCACTGCAACTGGAACTGGCAGTCACTGGTTTGTTTAGTTTAATTTATTCGTTCTGCATCAGCATATTCAACGTCTTCCTCCCCTCCCCGCTTCCCCACCCACTCCATATTCACTTATCAAACGACTAGTATGCTTCCGATGAAACTTTTTCCATTCTAACTCGTTCCTCGCTCTCACATTCCCAATGAGGCAAAACTGCTATGACTTCTGAGCTCCTAGTCTCGCATCATTCAGTGAAGTTCGTCACGCCACTGACTTGTGTTGGCTTTCGAACAACCGAAGAATCTAACCGCACACTTCCTCCCATCAACCATCAACCATCGACAAGCAGCAAGCAGCATGCCCAGCAGATTGGATTCATCGTGTTATCACAGCACTCGTTGGGTATACAAATCTCGAGGCATAATGACAGCGGAACATAATGAACGGTGGTCGGCAACAACATTGTACAACCTGTCAATCGCTTGTTGTGTTTATGTTTATTACTTTTTATTGTTTAAATAAATTTTTATGGCAACGGAAAAATATGGTTGTTGTACAATAAATGCTCTACTTTCGCCAGGCGCACATAATTCTTGGCAGCGGCAGTTTCTCGTTCGAAATTGTGGCGCGTACGTAAAGCAGGGCACAAAACTCAACCAGGGAAAGGCAAAATTAAAAGAACATGGAAAGAATATGGAATGAATACACGAAGAAGGAACAGTGAAAGACGACAGTGAAACAACAACGGGCAACAAGCGAACGATATCAGGAGAATTGGACGGATGATGGTGATTATACGACCGAGGCACAAGAGAGGTAGGCAAACAAGAAGGCAGGCATACTCGTATATGTATCTGTATCTACATTTAATGAGGTAACGCCTTTTTCATTCCGAGTACCTACATAATATGTACGACATGTGTGCGCTAAGTACTTGCACAAGTTTATGTCGCCAATTGAAACCTGTGAAACCTGTCGAAGTGTAAAGTAAATAATAAACACACAAAATTAACAAAACAATAAAAATGTGTAAAAATACTTTGATTGTCAAAGTTTTCCATTAACCAGCAGCGTATGGTTAATTTTAGATCATAATTATGAGGTTGATATATGCATGTATCATGTTGGCAGCATGGCACATGCAAAGCACTGGCATTGAATAGTTCTGTGCGCCTGGAGTATCTATCTACTTAATGTTATATTTTTATGGAAGTCAGAATAGAGAATACCCCTCCCTGTGGTGGGTGGTTGGTACTGGCCATGTTCAAATTGCAGTCTTGCTGTTGTATATGTACATATTTCTGCATCACGCGAATACATACATATGTATGTACATGAATGCATACCTAGTCCTCTTTTTGAGTGTAAGAATTTTTTCTGGGGTTTTAATCAATTTTCTACAAAAGTAAAGGTATACAGGAAATTTAAAATTGTAAAATTATTACAGGGTGTCTGGTAAATGTTGAACATCATAAAAATGCTGTCAAGTGCAAGTCCGGTTTTGCGCCATAATGGTTTCAAATCGTTTTCTTTTATTTGGCTTAGTTTTGATTTCCATAACTCGGAGGAATCTAGAAATGATATGGTGGGTTATAGCACGAAAAGGGTTAGGTTACAGCAGCCCTTTATTGTATCGTGCTTGTTCTTAGACGTCCTGCCTAAATTTTCTGTATGTGTTAAGCCTGATGTAGAGATACATATGTACATAGATTTATCCGAAATCTATCAAAATTTGATGAAGTAATAGTCAGTGAGAGTGCGTACAGTGCAGTTTAAAATCGTCTTTGTCTAGAAATCTGAACGGATTTTAATAATATTTAATGAGTAAGCTGAGATTAATATGTAAAAAAAAAAACCATGCAAAACGAATTGAGTAGGGAAAAGATGTGACACGGAGTTTCAACTTCAAGAAGAATAAGATCCCCTTGAACCGATCTAAATAAAATTTTCAATTTGATTTGAGTCAAATGTGATGTGATGCATTAGCCGGTCAGATCAAAAACGGATGGATGCGAGGAAAAGTACAGTTAAGTAGATTGTAGATTGATTATAGAGGTGTAGGCGCACGGCGACCTTTATAGATCTGTTGTGCTACCCCGACTTGGACCTCTTCCAGTCCAATTTCTTTGATGAATTGGAGTATCTGCTGTGGATCTAACGATCTAACAATGGTAGATATTCTATAGGTATCCAGGGGTTTTCTTCTTTTATGAATCAGCGCTCCATATTAGTAAGGTTCTCTTGGGTTTGCGTCAGCTGCTTCATTTCTTAGTCGGTTTATTTTGGCAAGCCACTCCCACACCAGTGTAGACATGATTTCATAGAAGTTTAAAGCCTTGATTGCGGCTTGGCTACCCTACAGTATCGCAATGTTTTGCCCGCGATACTTTCTATCGATGTTAGATTAGGAACATATTTCAATTGCGTAAATTTCGCACACCTGCTCCGCTTCCTATGGATGTAGGATTGATCCGTATAGTAAGTTAACCTCTGTATTAAAATTTTTTTCAAAAACTGCGTGTGAGAGATTTCTTGAAAAGTGGAAACACCCGTGCGACTTCGATCGAAAATATTGCTGTTGTGCAAGAAAGTGTAGCCCAGACCCCGATAACATTAATTCGACGTCGTGAACACCAATTGAAGCTTTCCCAAAGCACTCATCGGTTTTTTGGCTGGCGAAGATCTTGAGATTTAACACCATTGGACTTCCCGAGTCGATTCTAGAGCTGAAGGACGGGCTGAACAAAAACCCGAACTGATACCGCATCCTGTGTTGTCAGATGTATCGTGGTGGTGGTGGGTATTTCTCGGATATTCTGTATCATATATGCATAGATACCATCGAATAAAGAAAACAAAAACATTTTGACAAATTTTAGTGATTTATTTAAAAAGAAAATCTTTGCTGTTATTGAACCACCCTTCGATTGAAATGTATTCCTGTGCTATAACACTTCGAATACATTTAATATTCAAGAAGCATACAGTAGAACACTTAATTGCTTTGTCATTTTGTTCAGGCTGCAAGTACAACTATCATCGAAAAAAAAAAAACACAGAGTAATAATGACAATTCCATGCGGATGGGAGCAAGTTCTCGACAAAGTCCTTATTCCTTGAGGCTAGTCCAAGAGGTTTCATTTCAATTTCAGCGAAAGAATCTCTCTTTTTTTATTATAATGATATAACAACAATAAAACCACTTGACATGGTTATGACAAGTGTCCCTCGAGTTTGCGCTAGCCAAAGTGATATAATGCACTCTAAGGCAATTTCGCCCGTAGAATGAATGAAGGATCGATGAGTCCTTATCGAGTTAATCTTATGACTAACGAAAAGAGACTTGTGTATTTGAGTTTTGCATCATGTGCACTGTGTGGCGTTATAAAACTGTGTACTTTTCTGTCTATTTCTAGTTCAAAGTGCATCAAATGTTGCTTTAAGAGTACTTTATGTATCTATTCTCAAGGATACACTTTTGGCATACTGATGGAATGCATTTTTGAACCCAAACTACTCGTGTTTTTCATTCGAACAAAATAGTACTTATATGTACATATATATATACATGAATCAGGACGGTAATTACACCAAAGATTACATCTTTGTTATGTAAGATGATTGAGATACATTTCCATGGAGGTTATAATTTCTCAAAACAATATCAAAATATATTATTTTCAACTTTACCTTTTTTACGACTATTTTTGGCAATCCAAATATATCCTTAACGATGATGGTAAGGACATATCAGACACTGTATTGTTGTCATTTAAGGGAAATGCCTGTATCAGCAGCTACCAACATAATGAAATGCTAGCATAAAACACAATACTGGGAGCAATAATCCGAGTCCTTCTTGGAAAAATCTCTACATATTTGTTGCTGTATCTATAGGTACATATATAAATATGTACATATTTACGCCCTGAAGAAGGCCTTCTTGGGAGGCCTGGGTGTGAGTGCAAGTAAAAATAAAAAAAATAAAAAGAAATATTGATTTTCCTTTTTGTGATAAGTGGTGAGATGTAGTATGGGATGTTTTAAGTGTATCTGGGGTTTCTTATGAAAAACTTTGTTGGACAGCGGCATTAATAGCGTCGATTTGAGGAGAAGTGAAAAGATGGAAAAGTTTTATGTTGATGCTGTTCCGAATTTTCTACTTTATTTCTCTCTGACAAAAAGAATTTCTTGTGGGTAAAAGTCCTTGATTTCGATTCAGACAATAAGATGGTTTTCAATTAAGTAATCCGCAAAAAGGAAGCACATTACATGCGATTAGAGCGATATACATATGTATGTACATACATACACGAGTACATCTATTCGTATTCGTAATTATTTTGGTTTAAAGCTTACAGATTTAATCCCTCTTTTGCAAAATTGGCCAATCTGAGTGCATCTATGCCCACCTCTCTATAAGGATATGAATGATTTAAAAAGCTGAAACCGAACAACAAAAAATTACTCTTATAACACCTCATTTCTGATTTGAAAACACTGCAAATAGAATTCTTTAAATAAAAAATAGGTTCCATTATATCCAACACCGTTCATTCATTCATTCATTCTACAAGGTTATCATTAACGTAGTGGACAAAACCGGACCCCGCCTCTGACCCTTCCCAACCGCACGAGGGGAAACACTCTAGATTATCATTAACGTAGTGGACGAAACCGGACCCCGCCTCTGACCCTTCCCAACCGCACGAGGAGAAACGCTCTAGATTATTATTAACGTAATGTACGAAACTGGACCCCGCCTCTGACCCTTCCCAACCGCACGAGGGGAAACACTCTAGATTATCATTAACGAAGTGGACCAAACCGGACCCCGCCTCTGACCCTTCCCAACCGCACGAGGGGAAACACTCTAGATTATCATTAACGTAGTGGACGAAACCGGACCCCGCCTCTGACCCTTCCCAACCGCACGAGGGGAAACGCTCTAGATTATTATTAACGTAATGTACGAAACCGGACCCCGCCTCTGACCCTTCCCAACCGCACGAGGGGAAACACTCTAGATTATCATTAACGTAGTGGACGAAACCGGACCCCGCCTCTGACCCTTCCCAACCGCACGAGGGGAAACACTCTAGATTATCATTAACGTAATGAAAGTCTTAAACGACCGAAACCGAAACCCGCCTCTTCGCACAAGGGGATCCTCTGGAGACCGTCCGTAACCGAACCGATCACACTTTCATATTTTTTGAATTCCCACTTCGTCGCTCACTATTTTCACTATAAATTCACTTTCACAATACTTAAAAAAGTTGAAAAAGAGATGTTGAGCATTCTTCACGCGAAAGATACATAATATCAGATTTATTGTATCGATGCAGAACCTACAAAAGCTTTGCAAATTGCAACCAGCTTCAGACTAACTACTACTCAGACTAAGTTTATATGAAGAGTTCTTGAGGGAAGAGATCTCCCTGTGTCTCGTCGCAAATTACTTTAGAAATATGTTTCTAGCCAATATACTGATAAGGCCTCAAATTATAAATAGCAGACTTCTTTAAGTAATAGCCAGATTCAAAGTAAAAATTGACTTCAAACCGACTTTAACCCTAAAACCAAGCCTAGGAATAAAAAATATGGATGCCACATCTGACATAACGAAGAGTTTCTTTAAAAGTTCTTGGTGGTCGATAAAATGACAGGACTTTGGAATAAAGTTCACAGAAAAAATAGGATGATGGATCAACTCTCACAGTCTCAGATTTTTAAAGGGAAATTGGGGTGCAACGATTGAAATTCGAACCTCGGACCATGAGATCTTCAGTTCTGCTCAGTTGTGGAAAAATGGAATTACAGACAAATTTTTAGAAAATATTTGATGTAGACGGGTTGAATACGAAAAGATTAAATTTGATTTCTAAATTAAAATATGTTTGTTCGTGTACTAAGGCACCAGAATAGATGTCCAGTAATGCCTTCCTTCAACAAGATTCGTAGACCTAAGAACCTCAAGCAATGCTTCGTAACGCATGCTCATCCTCATCCTTCAATTAGTACACTGTTTAATGTTGATTACCTTGATGCTCCCTACGGTATTCAGATCCCCACCCAAATATTAAATCTCAAAGGTCGATTCATTAAACATCCAGTTTTATTACACTCCCTGCAAGTACTCACCACAATGGGCTCTATGATAATACTTAAAAAATGATTCCTTAATACGATAGTGTTGTTAAGGAATGAGAACAAAAAAAAAAAAAAAAACATAGAACAACAACAAGCATTCGAAATGGCTTAAATGCGGATAAAGGGGATTTTGAGCCCCACCGCCCGCCATCGCCAATATTACCAGGACAAAATATTGCACAAAATATTCGCAGTTTGGCGTGAGAGCAAACAATTTTCATTCTGTGCGTTCCAACAAGATTATGCGCACTGTGCCGCGTTCCATTTTTAGTCCTTGCCATACAATTGCAGATGAATTCCAGTAACTTCGATGGAAAAATAATTTCACTGCAGCAGTTCCGCAAAAGCTCACTGGATACAGTGGAATACATTTTTCCATGCGGTATGTTGCTGCTGGAGGACGACTTTTACCCCTAACTTTGTGATATCCTATAAGAAAAGTTCACCGAATGCCGGTTGCGAAAAATCATGATGATGACATAATGTCGATTGAGTAATGGATATGATGAAACCAAATAAATGCAGGAAATACTCAACCCCTTGCAATTTGAAAATAACATAATTACTTAAAATGTTTTCGTGGTGAATGTGTATTCAATATGCACACAGGTGTTCTTTTATGGAATAGGACATTGCTCAGATTTGCATTTAGATTTGATGTACACACACATTACTATATTCTGCAGGACCTTTAAAACTTAAAATTTCTGTTCTATGTCATTACCAAAGCTAGCACTGAATTTGAAGGAATTTCATGAAAATCAATTTATCTCTGTCGGAGCTGTTTTACGTCCTCGTCATCAAAGAACAAAAGCTCTTAACTCTTCTTATCATCAATTAAGTAATTTGCTGTTTGCCTTTGAAACGAAATTTTGATACAAACAACTACGGGACACCCACCGAATACTTACATACATATACCTTACACACATACATTCGTATCCCAAGTCAGGAATATGTATTATCCAAAAGGATCTGGTGTATACAAAAAAACATATGTCCTCCTGGGATGGGGTCATCTAAGTAAGACGTCAATGCTTGAGGTTATCCGTATTATACGCCATCAATGAGGAGAAGAAAATATCATTGGTGATGTATAGGTACATTTATTGGAATTAAAAGAGGTTGTAATTAATGAAATTGGCGCTATTAGTGGCACAAATACAACTCCCCAAAGTTATCGGTTTAATCATTTCAGAAACAGAACTTCATTAAGATATACTGTACTCGTGATGGGAGACATTATTTTAAGCAAGTGTTGCTTAAATGTAAAACTAAATCAAGACAAGTTTTGGCGACACAAATGTATCTCAAAGGCACGCGGCAGCTTGTTATTTCTTAGTCGGGTTAAATTTTTGTAAAAGATCGGAAATCTGGGCCCAATTTCTCCAAACAATTATCACTTATAAACATATTACTTAGTAAAAGATACTTAAATTGATTTTTATTTTATAGAAAAACTAAACAAAAGAAAGAGCTTAAATTTAGAAGGTTTTGCACCAATTTCTTATCAGAACTTGATTGAAGAAATAAAAATAGGAAATTTCGACAATGATAAGTGATAATTGATTGGAGAAAAAGAGCTTTTTCAAAATGCTTAGGTACTCTTGAATACTTACTCTTTTTTTTTAAAAAGAATTTATTGCAACATTTTAATAGTAAATCCCATTTTTATCAATCCCCAATATCATTGGTTACAAAGGACATTAAAACAACCCGAAAGAGATATGTATATTCAACAGGATTATACCGTATATATGTAAAATCCTTTTCAAGTACATAATCCACTAGCGAAATAGCGAAAAAAACAGTCAACCTTAATTGCTACCGCCTCCTACCCAACAGAAATCTTTCCCACAGGGATACGACAATCACGAATTGATGCAATCTCAGAGGTATTATACATTTAAAAAATTAACAAATTAATTTGGCTGGGAATTAATAGGCCGCAATTAAATTTGAACCAATCCACTAGGTAAATAGCCTCCACAAGCTGCTAACCGGACTTTGGCGTAACATTTGAAGGCCTATTCGTTCCAAAATATATCGTGATGTATTTCCATATGACGGCACACACCCATATTGCGCTGCTACACTTATAAGTTACTACGTCAATAAATTGAGGTAACACCACCACTTCGGTGGTATGGACGGACAGACAGACGCACATGTGAACACACCCTGGACTCATTTTTTTCTATTAATTCGAACTGGAAAGGAGGATAATAAAAGAGGATAACAAGAATGCGAGAGGGTACTACATTCAAATGAGAAAATTAAAATGAGAACCTGAATAAATTTCCAAGTCTATATTGTCGGCAAGAGAAAAAGAAATTTATTACAAATAGGGGATATAAAAGGTATTCACTGCGGCTTTAAAATGAAAGAAAAAAAAAAGAAAGAAAAGAAAAACCAATTTGAGTGAAACATTTGACAAATTTGAGGAGCAAAAGCGAACTGAGGCAGAAAATACAAGTCAGACATTACCAGAGAGAGAGATTTTTAAAAGAAAAGAAAGCCTGTAAAAAGAAAAGAACGGAAATGAAATGTACCAGTGACCTGTAATATTAAAGAACAAAATTAAAACAATGGACGTTAGCCACTGTTGTTATACATTGGACGTTAGCCAATGTTCTACTATACACGTTTTAGCGATTAAACAATGAAACTCTTACTAACCCGAGTTACAGTTAAATTGAAGTTACGTGAAAGTTAGCTTTTAAGTAACGCGAAATTTAGTTTAAAAAAAGTCCAAATTAATATCGAATTTAATTTACGATGTGAAGTAGATGAAAGTATTGTTTTCATTAAAGTGTGCTTAAGTCAAGTCTAAGTTGTGTCTAATTTGAGAGGAAGAATAACTACAATTTAAGTTCGTTCAAAGCTAAGCTAAGCTGAATGAAGAAGTCATTCCAAAATCCAGACAGACGTGTTCGACCTCGAAAATGTCTTAAAAATGTCTTTCCTAGCTTCTACTTTTCACGACATATCGTTAACTGAGTTTTGATCAGAATTGTACAGCAAAATCGTGTTTCAACCCCAAAAAACCTAGAAAGCTATGTTAAAATCTAGAATATTAAAAGGAGTGCCCAACAATCTGGAAAATTAGAAGAAATTCCTAAAAAATTGCTCACATCTCTCTAACCTATGAAGCACAATCATGTACTGATCCGTCACTATTATCACCCAACGAAGAGCTAAACTATGCCCCAAGTTAATTTTGGCCAGAGTTGAGAAGATTTTAGTCCAAGAGCCGTTGCAAAATGATCCTAGAATCTGAAAAAAATAGAAGAATTTCCTAAAAAATTGCTCACATTTCCAAACCATGAAGCACAACCTTCCAATTTCTCGAAGTTCTAAAACCACTCCATCGCCATCTAACGAAAATTTAAGATTCAACCGATTCCCGTTAAGTATTTCAGTGTATTTTCGGCAAATAAAAATTAACTAAATGTGATCACATTATTCTGATTGAAATTAAAAAAAAAAGTATTTACGTCAGAGTACCGCGATATTTAATGAATTTAGAAAGGGGCGCCCCTTTTTGGCACTACGGTGCCATATTAGGATGAGTGTTGGATGAGCTGGAGTAGTATTGAAAATGCTAAAAATTGAAGGGTGTACGCCATGATTTTGAAAATGAATTGCTTTCGAAAACCTAACTAAGAGTGGTGCCTAGGGTGCAAAAGGTTCTCTACAGAAACTATTTTGATCGATCACTTTAAACTAAAATCCAAATCAAATAATGGTGTGCTTTGAGGGCCTGAGACTATAGAAACTACTTTTAAAACCTAGAATATTGTCTGTACAAAGCATTCTAAATTAAATAATCTTCTTTGGGTAGATGTAAGCGTTCAAGGTTCCTGTAAATTGTCGGTACGAATGATGCCTACTGTGACGAATCTTCTAAAGAAACTGCCTGTTTTGAGAACCTGAGACTAGTTTTAACCTTCGTGGATGTAGGCATACTCGCAACTTTGTGAAAACTTGTTCTATCTAGCTTTTTGAAAATCATTCCTAGTGCAACGACTTCTCTAAATCTGTCTGGGGTCTAGCGTAAAGAGTTCTCTATAGAAACTGTCTTAGTGTCGTTATTGTTCATATTCCTAACGATTCCGAAGATTTTGTTTTCGAGTATTTTCCGTTTCATTTTAGTTATTAAACCGAATATCGGACAAACATTTTTATATGCAACGATAATATTTACGGCTCTACACTAACGTAAACTTAAAAAAATTGTTTCATTATTTAATCGCCAAACCTTGTATTTACAAAAATTGTATCTACAGCGGTCACTGGTTAAAAATTAAAGTGACGATTTGAATCACTCACCCTGTTTTTTTCCAATCCAGAGTCGAAAGTATATGAAAAGAGAAAGAAAAAAGAAAATATTAGTAAAATGTAATAAAAAATAAAAAAAATACAATTTTTGTAAAAATGAAATAAAAAAAAAAATTTACAAGCTTATGCATAAATTAAAGGTTTAATAGTTAAAAAATTATTTAAATGGCAAGCTTCCACTGAAACCGCTATCGGTTTTTTGTCCAAATATTAACCCAAGATTCAAATTTTATTTCCTCGGCAACAACAGTATGAAGAACATAAAAATTAGCTCGCTGAGAATGTAGGGACGTCCAAATCAATTAAACTTTTAATCTCAGCAGATCGCCCGCAAAGTCTTCGAATCTACCTGGAGGGAAGACGCAGTTAAAGACGACCTCGTCTAAGGTAGCCCGCACAAGCCAACCAATCAACCAACTTTGAGTGCGCAACTGGAGGCAGTCAGCTAAGGATGGGGCTAGCCGGAGAGGCTTTGTTGATTGAGGCCCAGGTTTTCCCCGAATTGTAGCACCCACCTCAGTAATTAAGTAAGTAAGATCGTCAAGAACTATCTTTGAGTTTTTATGAGGAGAAAACTACTTTCGGCCTTTTGCTGATGAAAATAACTAACTACTAAGATCGCAAAGTGGAGATTTGGCCAAACAGTAAATAAGATACAAAATTTTGCCAAACAAGTTAGAAAAATCAACTAACAGTGTCATTTCTGCCATCAGCCAACAAATTTTAAATTCAATAACCTTAGTCACTATCTGTGTCCTGCTATCCAACGGCTTATCACTTAGCGCTTATCGACCTGTCATATTTTCCAATGACGAAATCAATAAAAAGTCAATCGGCTTAACAAAATTCAAGCAGGTAAGTATTCTACTCAGAAGTAAGTGAGGTTTTACTCCTTTCGCTTGTTCAAGGACATGAATGTGAATGAATTACATTTTTCTTCGTAAAACACTTATCACTTAAATTTGTCAAAAGTGGATAAGCGACGGGTGATAAGTGACTAATTCAAATTGATTGATTCAAATAACATATTTTCAAAAAAATATTGACAACTAATCAATTTTGCGGACATTTTCAAAAGGAATCTCACAAATGTATTCAATTTAATTTTATTTGTTTTAAATTGTCGCATTAAATCCATACTCGCACACATTTCAAGTGGGCAATACAGTCGAAAGCGAACACTTTCAAGCAGAGAATTGCAACTTTTTGTAGCCCACCTACCGATTGTAATGCAACAAAACCAGTGGTGGACAACAACACAAAAGGACACACACAATGGATTTACAAATCCTCTGAAAAATTATGATTATTGCCCCCACACTCTTCAACATTCCGAGTGCAACTGTGAAATTTTTGTATGGAAAATAGTAGTTTTCACTTCGCCACCCCTCCCACAGTTTGAATAAAGTGAAAAGTTGAAAGGTTGCAAAGGACTCTGCGAGTGAAACTAAAAACGAGAGCAAGACTTTGTGTCTCCTTTCTCTTGCTCCACAACTACGCTGCAGACAGTTTGTTAAATTGTGCAGTTTGCGACAGCCGACCGGCAATTGTGAGCGCCCCTTTCCCACCCCCACCAGACAGACTGCCGGCAGGCACAGTTCTAAAATTGCATGTTTATTCGCAAGAGGAAAAAAAACGAATCTGATTGGGGATGTCGCCAGAGGGCTCCCAAAGTTTGACTCCTTCATTGCTATAAATGCGAGCCCCGCAGTCTCTTGTGCGACCCAGTTCGCATTGAATTTTCTGACCATTTTCTTTCGCTTTTAATTGGCTGCATGACATCTATAGGGTAATATATGCCACCATTCTCTTCCAACGCATTCAACATTACTCGTATCGATTACCTACAAGAACAACCAGCTCTCACGATGTACGATTCGATCGGAATACTCATAAATTTCAAGTTCACTGCGGATCTATTATGAGGAGTGGTCCTGTCCAGATTTGCCAACACATTGAGAATTATTGTTGCACCTGCATAAAGGCTCCTGTCGCCGTCTTTATGAAGGAGGCTTACCGCCCTTCTTCTAACCCAGCTTCCGACTTCACTACAATTCCTTTCTTCCATAATCATGATGTGCACAATAAAAATTTATTTTATGAGTGAGCAGATAGTAGTCCCACCTGCATAGTACAACTTAGTCTCACGTAGAGCCTCAAAAAGTGAGTGCACCTATATATTTATCCGTTTTACCCCATTCCTCTCCACGGGATAATACTTTTTAGCTCGTTTTTTGACTCAAATTTAAGGAAAAAACGATTTTTTTTTGAATAGGCCTCAGTACCTGATGCAAGGGCTCTTGCACAATTATTAGAATCCACCATTTGCCTTCGTTCCAGCAGCAAAAAAGTGGAATGAAAACATAAATATAAATAAATAAATAAAATAGGAAGGAGCATTAAATTAAATCAACCCTACAGCATGCGATATGTGGAGGAAAAAAAAAAGGCAAAGTAGCTGCCAAAGAAATGCTGCTTAAAATTGAGGCCATTTCATATCCTGTGTGTGCCTGCATACAATATACGAATGACGCAGGGGAGTCAAGGGAGTAGAGACTGCACACAACAACTAGAAAAGAAATCTTGGCACAGGGCCCTACTCCATTAGAAGCATATAAACGCAAGCGAAATGGAGAATTATACCGCATGCAGATGCACTATGGTGCTGGGCTTCATTCGACGACCCCTTCTCGTCATTGTCAGGCTCATACAAGTTTCTTGCTTGCAGTAAGGATTTTGTTTTTGCAACACGGAAGGGAGTGGATATTAAATTTGAATCAAATCAAGTGAATCATCACACGTACGTCAATTATGACACTTGATATAAAAAAAGTGCTTCTTCTTACAAGGATAAGCCCACAGTGGTATTGAATGATACACATCATCAGCGAGAGTTACGAGTTACGAGTTTTTTTTTTTTTTTTCGTAAAGTCCTGTTTGTATTGCTTTTATATCGACCTTGATCTTTCCACATTTTAAAAGGCAAAACAGTTACAATGAGCTAAAGACTATCAGAGAACGTTAATGGCACTTCGAATGCATTATGTTATGGTAAAGGTATCGATTGCCTTTCGTTTCAGGATTGCTTTTCTTATTTCAAAGTAAAACAACAAAGTAAGAACTCAGACGTAAATGCTTTAACATGTTTGTTTAAATCGTGAAGGGGAGACCCTTGAGGTGTATTCCTTAAAATAGTTAATAAATAAAACTTGGAATATTTTTTTTTTCAATTAGGTGGCGCTGAACTGTCTTTCATTGTCCACCCTGTTTTGGAAAAGTATCAACAGACACCTCAGATCTATTTGGTGACTGGATATACAAATATGTATGTATGTACATATGTATGTACATATGTACATTATGTGCCGTTTTGCCGTCGCATGTCAACATTTGTGTATAGTTTTTCGTACATGCTTCTATGTGATTTAAGTAAATAACCACGGTATCATTATATGGGACAGCAGTATCCTTACTGCAGTCATCGACAAACTCTGTCGCCACTCACCCTCTCAGTCATGTGCAGAAATCGATAATGTGGTGGTATGTCGTGGCTTTTATTACGTATGCCACAACAGAAATGTGAAAAAGGACCTTTAAAAGCATATGATGTTTGTGTGCGGACGTCACTCACCATGCCGTCGAAAAGTCCGCCAGACAACGAGGCGATGCGATGGATCCAACAAACCATACGAGTGTATTGGGTGTATGCGGGTTAGGGACATAACTCCTTTCGTTGGCATCGACTTTTTTCTTTTTTCTTTTTTACAGTTTTGGGTGTTTTATTTCTTTTAAGAAAATCCCTTGTTGGAATATAAATTCGTTTACTAAGTAAGAAGAGGAACGCAAGGTTCTCAAGTGTGCTGGTGTACGATCAGATTACATCACCTGTGCCTCAGTGTCACATCCGGTTTTGCTTTTAGGGTGGTCGGGAAAGTGGTGTCGAAAGACATTCTCCCAAGGCAAATACATACTCGTACATAACTTTAAAAGTCACGAAGAAGAAAAACTACACTGAAAATTATTCTACAGAAAAATGTAGGTTCTAAAGGAAACACGAGTAAGTGTATTATCCGAAGGTTACTATTCAAACATGTCACACCAATAACAAAGTTAAGTAATTTTGTAGCTCGAATGTAGGAGAGTTGCTTGTCTATGTAGGTAAGGGTGTTGTGCGTGTTTCTATCTATCTACGTGTGTGACATTCACAGCGATATTACTACCCGAAAAAGGGTAAAGATTTTCGATAGTATACCTAATGGATATCGGCACATGTCCGGAGGCCTAGCCAAAAATAACCAAAAATTACAGTTTCCAACGAAATAGAAATACGAGTGGAGAATAGAGGCCACGCTTTGCCACCATACTACAATTTGTGGATGGAGAAGACATTGATGTTGGGATTATCAAAGATTAAGAGGGACGCGGACTGTTAAGCGACCGACATGACAGTTTCGTTTTCGTAATCCCGCCGTTTAACTTGTTGATCCATATTAGCTTCGTATCGATGTCAGCGATCGACTGAACTTAGGATAACGTCCGATATATGTATGTAGAGTCCTAATAAACAAATTAATCTGTATATGAGAGATCTATACTTCGCAACCTTTATTTCTCGACCTACTAAAATCGACAAACAAGACCTTTAGATGTTCCGAAGGTAGTACATACTTCAATATAACCTTTCTTAAACAACATGCTTGTGAAACTATAAACCTCACAGCATCGCTATCGAACTCTTTTATCAAACAAAAATCTAAATCTGGAAAGACCTCTCCGATATATGTATGTATTCAGGTATTTAGGCTGGCAAAATAACGTGTCGCAGCGTGTCTACCCACAGTGAGTTTTTAAAAAAAGCGTCTGTTGTTGACGACGGTCAACAGCCAATTCCCAAAAGGGATAAAGATTCTTCCGATCCGGCGAATCTCCGGTGAGTAAATTTCCTTCGAAAAAGTGATTAATAGGGCCCTGAGTAAGTGGGTTAAGGAAAAGCACATAGTTTCGGTTTTAGGGCGGGACATGACACCATATCTGGCGCGTTTAGACTGGTATCAAAAATCTATTGGAACGAAAGGTAGAAAGACTCTTCGAAAAGTTGAGCAGACTTGGTATAAACAAACCACTACTGCACATGCTTTAAGCTCACAAACAGACAGTCCATTCTAAAAAATGGCATTATGACATCTGCTAGACGTTCGAAATTAAAAAAAAAAACTGCAACAGGGTGCGGCTAAATAGCCGATCCTTTTTAACATGTACCCGAGTAGAAAGGTTAGCCCTCAAGGGCCAAAGTAGGTCTTTCTTTTTATAACTAACACCGTCTGGTCTGCTCATGTACATATTAAATTGTTGTGGAAGGAGGTACTATGTAATGTAAAAAAAAGATTTCGTTCTGCTATGGCTTACCGTCTTAAAACCTCTATTGAGTATGGTTGTGCATTCACTTTGGAAAAACGAACATTCATTTAAAAAAGCAAAAAAAAAAAAAAAAACATCTGCAATACCGTATTCGTCTTAATGTGTACCTACTAAAAGGCCTAAACAAATCGGCAAAATGCCAAGCAACCATCCACTTTAACGATTATTCTAATTAATGATAAGTAAATAAATTTATGTGCACCCTTAATTCAAATTAAAACGAAGGAAAAAAATACGAATTTTTCAAAAATAGAAATTACTTTGGGGGTAGATTGGCACTTTGCACCGCACCAATTCAGTCGCATGGTTTCCACTGCCACCACACACCAACTGCAATTTATGATTGCGACAAAATACTACTTGTAACTCTCTAATTTTTCATCGAAAGTTGGTGGAAACTCAACCGAACAATTCAATTAGACGTTGGATAGTTGCTTATATAACTATTTTTAGAATTATGTTAGTATTTTAGACATTCAATTAATTACTTCTTTAAGTAAACAAAAAACTCTGAAATAATCCCCTAATATTTACAAAGTTAACCCTTTCATTAGATACTCATAATTATTACACCGAAAGAGAAAACTCCTTTGTATATAGGATTTGGTGGTGCTTAGACCCTTAGCTCTATACTAAACATGCCTACCTTGGTGCTTTACTACCGTAAAACTTATGTAAAAGAGGGTTGAATTTAAATGATGGTTCTCCCTCTGGTTATTAATAATATTACTATCATTATACATTCTGTCCTGCGACCCTTTGACACGCGGCAAACAGTGGTAACACTTGGCCACGATAAGGATACCTCTTTTTAGTGAAATTTGAGAGTAATAAGTGAAATGTTTTCCTCTGGGTAGACGTGTGGGTGTGAATTTTGTTGGGTACAACAATTAAACACATGGTTGCCAAGGAGCAACTCCCCACAGGGAGCAGAGAGCATCAACGATGCGACAGATATTATTTAAAATGAAAATTAGCAAAATTAATGGACTCGAAATCATTTTCTTAGGCAGACAACAAAAATTCATTTTTTTTTTTCCAATCCGAAATATGTATGTACATAGGTATGTATGTTGGATGCCTTCCAATTTAAATTTTTGCTAAATGGAAAGTAGAATAAAAAATTTACTAGTGTCTATACAAAAAATTCCCACAAGACACACATCCTCATGCTTTTCTTCTTTTGTTTTCCTTGGTAAACCCTTCGTGCTCTTCTCTGCGGACCATTTTCTTAGGTCTTCTGGAATTTACCACTAGTGGAATGGATCCTCGAACCACCATGTGTTCGCAAACTACCCCAACCATAAAAAAAAACGAGAGCTTTAACTCTGGATCGGCGCATGCTTGGAAAATCATCACTATACCAACTATATATCCTTCTCACAGGGAAATCCTAACCTACAATTTATTCCTCTTCCTCATTTGAGCTGTCACTTTTCCACACAATGTTAGGGGAATTGCTACCCTCGGCTAAGACCCCGCTCACCCGTTACCAATGGAAAACCTCCCCAGACTGCAGACGCATGCCAAATGTTTTCGTCGTGATTTTAGACTCTGACGATTGGAAGAGAAAATCTACATGAACTGCACCTAGTACCAACCAAACTGCTACCTATTTAAGAAGCAAAGTGAGAAGCCGGTTGACGCAACTCCAGTTTTTTTGTGAAAACCATACATATAAAAAAAAATCTAAGAGAAAAAAAATATCTTTTCCTCAACTAAAGAACACAAAAAATGTGAAAACTGAAATTAAACTTTAAAATTGCGTGCACCAAAATCCGTCTAAAGTTTATTTCGGTTTCAAGTGGATACTAATATTGTAACCATCATCGCCCCACTCTCCCGCAAGTAGATTAAAAAAAAGTCACAGACAATTTTTTTTTTTTGTAAAGGAAAAAGAAACCTAAGAAACAATTTTCAAGCTCTACTTTAGTGCTTAATTAAGACTGCTGATTTTCAGTGTTAATTCACAAATAATATATACAAACCAGTTAATATATTTATTCAAAAGCTAAATAAAGAAATTTGCTTCTTCGCTTAAAAGTCCATTTATTCATTTAGTTTGTAAGAATATATATAACATAGAGAGAAAAAAAAGAATTCAGTGAAAAAATAGTTAAGGACCTTTTAATGAACTATTTGGCAACTAATATTTAAACTTTTTTCTGTCCATTATAAACATACAAACAACATATATCCTGTGAAAAAAGGTGAGCATTTTAAATTGAAATTTCCTTTAGATTGCCTTCTTTTCTTTCGTTTTTTTTTTTTCTTAGTTGTAATATGCCCTAGTGAGAGGAGCTGAAAAAAAATCGAACAGTGCACCCCACTTTTATAACATTACCTTCACAAGTACATAAATACACACATACACAGACACCCATAGAGAAGAATAATTTTCCAGCGCTGGCTTGCAAATGTATTTGTGCTTAGAGCAGTTAAAACAACAACATCCTAACCATGGGGAAGTTCACACGACGAAGCCAGCTGTTTTCACTTAAAAATCAATATTGAATCAGATGGTTCCGATGGTTAGAATGGTTCCTCACGAACCCAGCACTTTCCAAGTGCACACATCTGATGGCTTTATTTTTGTTGTTTTCCTCCATCCTGGTGTCGTACTACTCTCCAAAGCTGTGAACACTTGAAGATTAACCCAGCAAAAGCTGAAGTGCGCTTGTGCCATGCCGGGTGCTCTTCTGCCGGTGATTTCAGCAGCAGTTTTCTCCTTTCGTGCATATTACGATGGTATCCTTAAAAAAAAAAACCTTGATGTATTTTTTTCTGGTTCTTTGCTGATTCAGGAGCGTGTTTATTGCCCATAAAGGGATACAACTCATCGTTGTCCTAATAATAAGTTATAAACACTGAATATTTACGATCCAATCAATAGAGACAGCAGAATTATACCTTTTAAGCACGAACTTAATCCTCTATGTAATAGTGCTGCCGCTAGGCTCGGTAGAAAGGAAATGAAAACCACAAATATGCAGATCGTAAACTTAAATAGGATCTTAAACTCATGCTCAAAAGCTTTGAGTGAAATTCTATAGAGTTTTCCCTCTAAAGATATGAGCAAGACATATTGCTCAATGCTCGATATCTGCATCACTCAATTTTTCTTGGTATTTTTCCAAAAATTTTCAGCATCAATCTGTGTACAAAAAGGGCCGGTTTTTCGAAAGTCATCATCAGTTCAGCCGCAACTAACATCGCGAGCTAATGTCTTTTATACAACAGTGCATTCGCTTCCTTGTAAAGTAGCTTATTTTATAACAGTAAGACTTGTTTATTAAAAAGTTAAAAAATAAAATATAAAATCGTGCAAACTTAAACATTCTATGTGTAATACAAGGCATTCAGTGCGGTTGTTCTACGTAAACTTGGCACGGCTCCAAGTCAAGTTACTAAGTTCTCAATTTTATTCCACTCACTCAGAAGGCATTGCACTACGAAAGGGTAAAAAAAAACATGACGATGTAAATAGTATCAAAAATCAGCGCAAGCTATTTGCATTTTTAATGACATGCGTTCTTAAATACATAATTCAAATGATAACGAAGTGTTTTTTCTCTAAATTTTAAGTCTTCAAATATTTCCAATAAAACGTGTGTCTGTCATGGTTCTCATGTCATTACACACCGCGTTATCTTAGAATTTGTTTTGCCTAGTTTTTGAGGCTCTTACGTGGCTCGTCGCTCTTGTAGGACCTGCCAAAAGTGAAAGTATTTCCGTAGTACATCCACATTCTAATGGAACATCCACCACAGTTGCGTCGTGCGTCGCTGTCAAGTCCTTCGTAATATGTCAATTTATTTTGCGTCGTCAGGGAACCAACCAACCAACGCACAAGAACCTGTGCTATTATTTTTTTCAAATTCAATTCAATTTTTAATTTCAATCTGTAGAGAAAATCATACATACATTAATTATGCTGCATATTTTTTTCTCTTTGAATTGTTAAAATCTCTTATCTTATATCACCACCACTTTAAGGTTTAACTAGTTTCTGCAACAAGGCAGAAAATAGTGCTTATCTTATATCACCACCACAGAAAATAGAACCTTTTTACTACCTTTTACTACCTTTTTTAAATTTCGAGTTTTCTCTTCGAACTACATCGAACTCAAATCCGCATCACGTGTTGGAGTTGCAAGTGCAATCATCGACTTCCACAATCCACAATTACGGTTGGAAACCCTTCCAGAAGTTAAATACCATTCCAATGGATATACTCTTCGAAGTCACTCAAAATTCACTCAAAATTTTCCGGAGGGGTATTCCAGCTCTTCGGAGTTCCATCCTCTTCGGAGTCACTAACAACCCTCCCCGGTGTATTCCTCTTTTTCTCTCTTTTGGGAGCTCTGTAATCGTTAAAATCTCTTATCCTTATATCACCACCACAGAACACAGTTTAGTGGTAGTGGTAGGAAAACACTTGAAAACCCGACATTGAGCAAATTTTATTGAGAACTACTTAGTCTCCTGAGTATTTATTTTATAATTTTAATTCGCGAGATTTCCGCAGTTTTGGCAAGTTTTTGAAAACAAATTTTATGTTTGATTGATGCATTGGAATATGTGAAATTGATAAATAAATTCGGCGACTATTTTCCAAACAAAAACAACATTCCTTCCTCAAAAATCAAATCTAAAGACACGACACGCTCCCCTATTAAGCGAGTGTTTATGGACCAGCATAGCCGGCGGGATTCTCAAATCAACTCAAATTGTTTTTAAATTTCATATTTTCTCTCTTTTGGGGGAGCTCTGTTAAAATCACAAGGCAATTCTGGATGCAGAAAATAGTGCTTATATATCACCAAAACAGAAAATAGTACCTTTTTACTACTTTTTTTAAATTTCGAGTTTTCTCTCAACTCAAATCCGCATCACGTTGGAGTTGCAAGTGCAATCCACAATGGTTAAACCCTTCCAGAAGTTAAAGCTCAAAATTTTCCAGTAACAACCCTCCGGTGTATTCCAGCTCAAACAACCCTTCCAGTCAATGGATGACTTCCAAGTCGAACTCAAAAAGCTCAACATTTTCCATTAACAACCCCGGAGGGGTATTCCAGCTAGCTCTTTGGAGTCCTCTTCGGCCGGCACCTGCATTCGATGCAGAGACATCGTCAGTCTTCGTTGAGCTTTCACTTCGAGCAGAGGTAGTCAATCCAGTTCACTTTGGACGAACTAACCGCGGCGGTACTATATATAACAAACCAACCATTAATAATAACCACTTGACTTTGTTCAAAATAGGGGCGCCACATATTGCACCACCTCGTGACAAATAAATCAATAATAATATAAAAAAAAAACTACATACACACGAACAAAGTACATTAAAAAAGCAAATACCTACCCCAGACACGACGACTATATCCCTATCCCAAAAAAGGATTTCTCTACTTTTTGGTTTTTTTTTTTTAACGTTTTTCCGTCTTTCCGTTGCGCAGTGTTTTAGAACCAGACACAGTCACAGTTTAGTTTTGTACATTGTCGAGTGCGGTTCTTCTTCTTTTTCCTCGCTGGGGCCCCATACGCACTCCCGTAGGATAAAATTTTGTGTGCCTCTCAAGATTTTAAATGGGAAAAAGGAAAACCAAGTGAAACAACGGGTGAAGCGTATATCGAAAATTCTCTATTATTGCTAAAATTGTCGTTGGATGGCACCACCATAAAGATGAAGTTAAATTTATTTTTGGAAAGCCACAGCAGTACCAACGGTTTTAGCTGGAACAGATGATATTCCCTTTGCATTTGTGAAAAACAACAAGCGCATAAAAAAAGTTTTTTCTGCAGTAAAATAGTGGCACAAAAATAAATTGTAATGTGTTTTGCAGTTATTCGTCTGCTGGCCTTTGGATGCAAGCAAAGAATTGGTGTAATTTGGTGAAGATTTTTTTGAATTTTCTACAATTTCTAACTGTTTTCCTTTAAATTTAAATTCAAATTAAGAATTTTTAGAAACTTTTGTATATAATTACACATGTATCTTGTTATTTTTTTTTTTTTTTTTAGAAAGGAAAGAGGCCATTTCCGGGTATGGGTTCACATTTTAAGACAATCTAAATTGAGCGTCTGGCACTTCCTTCTTCTTTTTTGAGGCATTGTCCTCCCTGATCGATTCATTGCCAGAGCATAATTCACACAACATGAGCCATTCATTCAGCCAGATTGATAATTGGTGCGGTGCGGCGACATATTAAAGAGTTTTCCTTATACGAATCGTCCCTTATTTATTTATAATTTCATTCGCTAATTTCTTTTTTTTTTCTTTTACCTTTCTTTACAAACAGCATTACAGAATACAGAGAAAATAAGTAAAAAACAATCCAACAACAAAAATACAAAAGAGATCAACTACAACATCCATATAAAGAAAAAAAAACTTTTATTGACTAAGTAACTTTCCGTGCAAAAAAACAAAAACAGCTTTACTAAACCAGCAGTGTGCACAACGTGCAGAGTTAATCTAGACTTTCAGTGCATAAAGTGTTGAAAAAACAAAAAAAAAATTAGGTAAAAGAGAAGAACAGCCCTAACTAGACAACCCTTAGTGACTGCAATTGTTGGAACTTAGTGTAAAAGCGTAGAGTGCTTTCCTTTTGTCGTTCATAGTTTGAGAACATATTCACAAAGTCAAATAAATTAATTAAAAAAAAATTCAATCGATACATTTTTTTTAAACTAAAAGTCAAATAAAAGAAGAAGAAGAAGAAGGAATAATCTGTGATGGGGGATCAAGCAACTGTTGGTCCCAACGCTGGAACAGCAGCCCCAACGGCTGTTGAACAGAATAGAAATGCGGAAGAAGCAAACATCGGTCCTGCGGCAGGAACAGCAGAACAGTCTGTGGTAATGGCTGGAGGTAATGGCGGCGGTGATGGTGGAACTGAGGGAGTCAACGGCGGAGGTGCAGAGAACGGCGGCGGTCATCCGGTTCCGGATAATTTAAATATTATCGCCAATGGAATGACCCAAGCTAACGGCGGCGCTGGCAGAGGTGGTAATGGTGATAATGGGGAAGGTGAAAATCTTGCTGGCGACGCTGGCACTACCGATGAGGACGGTGGTCGTGCCCCGATTGATACTGCTTGCTCCGATGGAGGACCGTCAAGTTTGGTTGGTATGGTTGGACCCCCAAGTCCCTTGACTGGCTGTTATTTGTTGATTGTTTTGGGTGAACCGCATTCGGAGGAACATAAGGATCACATTTTGCAGAATCTCCTTAAAGGTAAGTGCTTTACTTTATATCTATTAATATGTACCTACAATTTTATACATTTTGCATCACACGTACGACCATGAGAATATTCCATTAATTAATTTTCAATGCATCTCGAGTAGATACCAAATTGCATTATGGTGCTCTCGCTCATGTAATTTGCGCAGTAAGTGCGTTGGCTGCAAATTCAATCCAGTTGATTGGATTTGCCATCCCATACGCTGGCAGAGTTCATTCCTACGGCAATTAAATAAAACGAGAGTTGAAATTATTTCACGGTATTTACGATCAGACACAAGTACTGTACTGTAGCAATTACAAAAGCTGTAATTTAATTAATTAAAAGGGTATTTAGCAAGGGAAGATGCAAATTCTTTTTTTTTTTTTTTCGAAAAAGTAAAGTTTTCGAGAACGGCTGACTGTATCTTGTGGTCTTACATGGCTATAATTCTCATTAAAACCTTTTTTGAAAGAGCCATCATTGATTCCTGCATTAAGGGATATCTTAAAATCCGATAAACCCTTAGGTAAAGCAATTAAGAATAGAATTTACTTCATCGATTTTATTTAAAAGAGAAGCGTCACAGGAGTATCGAAATATGTTGTGTAACTTGTACACAAGATCCATAAGATCGATGTTGATAAGTTAGTTGAGTAAACTATGCTTTTGACGGGATATATGTATGTAGTTTTACGGATGAAAAGTCCTGTACCTACGAGTATATTGCTTTAAATATAACCACCTAGTCATGAATATGATACGTTCAAAATCACAAGGTTGCTTTCGATCGGTTTAGTCTCCCCCAAAAAAATGAATTAGCTTACTATTGTACATTTCTATTGCTTACATTTCCTCAAAGAACGTCTAGAACTTTGGTACCATTTTGTCTATTAAGAGGTAAGAGAACTTGTTTTTCTTAAAAGAAAATGGGTGTGGTTGTCACTGTGGATAACCAAGTTCATACCTAAATAGTATTAGAAAAGAAGAAAAGAATGAAGGTATCTGTTCCCAAAGTAAGAGAGTATTATTATCACCTGGGTCCTTTTTAAAGTGTACCTAGAGATCCATAAAACCTTTTAAGCTGCTCTAAAACTGTGTAAATATTTGAAAGAACCATAAATTTCTTGGGCAACTCTTCAACCGTGTAGGTATTGAAAGGAATTATGTAAAAAAAATTATTCATAAAACCGCCACAAAAGGTGGCAGACGCTGACATCTAGTTATGATAATACACGTACTTCGCATAATTTTCTTTAATTTCTTCAGAAAACAGAGCAAACTACGTTAAGCCTTAGTCAACTGCAGGTATACGTCAATTTTGGCGGTTATTGCAAGTTGTCTAGACACAGACCGTACTACTTATGCACGCGAACAAATAGGGCTTCGGCATTATTGAAAATGCAAGGGATGGTTTAAATTTTAAAATTCAATCATGTAATCAGCAAAGTTTATCCAAGAGAACCTACGAAAGAATGCAAATACTTCTCATTACATCAAGCCCCCCAACTAAATGAGAAACTAGTTGAAATATTTACTCTACCTATAGGTGAACTTCTTTTCAATTCCCTTTTCGTGATTTTTGAATACACTTCCGCAAGTGATTGGACATTACGTAATTGCGCAAGCAAAATGAAAGATTTATACTTTCAAAGTTTTCAAACCAATCACCCGTGCATCCTATTTTATTTGCCGAGTACTTTTCGATAATTAATTTGAGCATTCCACGTAGGTTATAAAAAAGCAAGTCCATTTGTATTGTTAATAACCACCACGGGCAAAACTATTCATTCAGGATCTATATTTTTCAGTTCGCTGCTTTTCTAGACCAGAATGCAATTTTTCAAACGTTGACCCTTATATCGCAGCAGTATAATAACCGACATAAAGTACGTATGTATGTACACATATTGCATAAGTCTCTCCCGTCTCTGGGACTCTAAAAATGTGACTGTGAGATATTTTTATCATGGTACGTACATATGTCCTACAATGGTTACTGAACTAGATACACGGAGCTCAGCCTGTTCAGAGAATAGAAATAAAGAGGAGTCATATCAATCCGAATATGCCGTGACATAAAAATAAATCCAAATGTTTCGGGCGTGGAGAACTTGTTGCAAATGGGCGATATTGATTCTGGGCCAGGCCCGTTCCTTATATTGAGATACACCTAATTCATTTTATACCGAGTTTCCCCATAAAATTTCTACCTTCATTTTTAAATTGAAACAAGAATCCATTAATGGCACCTGCGTACATCTTCAGTGGCTCTGCTTGTATACCTACATATGTACATATGTATATTACCAATTAATATCGATTCAATTTAATTGCATTACTTTGTTCGAATGAAACAAAAAAAAACCACAGTTGATGGACGGTGTTGAGATCCAAAACGTAGAACAAACACCTGCCACAAATTTAGTTATTCTCCCAGGTGTAGCTGTGGGGTATTAACATTCGAATACCTACATTTATATTGATTACGAACAACCGACAGGGGGATACCTTGCATCAAGGAGTCCTTTGAATAGGTACTTAGGTTGATCTGTCTAAGGGACAATGCGAGCAATAACAAACCGGGTCTGCATTAAATAAGGTTTCCCAGGACTAAAATAAATTGACTCCAAATGTCACAGATAAATTACCTCAGTAAAACCTAATTCTAATTTTGTACGCATATAACCATAAAAACAGAATTCACTGAATTAACTACCAACTGCCAATATTCGTGCGACACAGCGGTTTCATTAACTGCGTGCGTATAAATTGGAAAGTTCCAAAATGTATCCCATCCGAAATATAATAATAATGTTAATAGGTGTTGTAATGAGAGTACCTGATTAATCGTAAATTCCATAGAAACGAAGGACATACATTTAGGATTCTATGCTGTGGAACTTTACTGATTGGGATCCAGTTTGTTGCAGACTTGGCAAAACTATCTTCAAACAAATAACTACAACCGAGTAACTAATTTGTAGGATTCAATTAGATTTAGTTGATATCAATTTTGAGTTTCGTTGTAGACAAAAAATTAATTGGAATGACAACTAATGGTACTTCCGTCTAGCATTTTGTGGAGTAATGGAAGAACTCTAAGCTCCCTTATCCCATAGATGAAGCTAGAAGCGAAATAAAAAATATCCATGTACAGAAAGAAGCTTCAAAACCAAGGGAATATTTTGAAGAGAAACAAATAAAAATGTAAAAAACCCAGTTGCGCTTGACACCAACGAATGCTTCAGTAAATGGAGGAAGGGTTTAAATCGTTACAATCTATTCCTATTCATCAATATACCTAAATCTTCGAATTCACCGGAGTACTAACATATTTTTTTTATGAATTTCAAGCTTGGAGTGGTAATTGACAACACGAAGTTGTACAGGTCAGTCTTACCGAGGGTTCTCATTCAGCTTCTACAAGCCTTTCTGTTTTGTGAAATTGTAACCAACCAGAACTGCCTGCCAAAAAAATCAGGAAAACAGCATTTCATTTTGGTTCTCCTGACGGGGTCTTATAAGCAATTTTTTTAAGAGAACAAATGAACAATCCGAACAAATCACCCTCCATCAAGAGAAGTAGAATACAAGTTGTATGAGTTTGAAGATACATCACCGGAAATCAAATCCTTTCACATTACCAATGATTGATGCTTTCAGTATTGTCTTTAAGTTAAGTTTCAAAATTATCTGTAACCAACAAAATAATATTATAATCTGAGGTCCCTAATTTTTCTAAGCAGCAGATTTGGATATACAATTTAGGTTAGGTTAGGTTAGATAGGGTTATGAGGAAAACCTCATAAAACACTAGGCAACAGAATGGGTCCATCGCGATCGATATACAATATAACATGATAGTGAAATTCTTTCCCAAAGGTTATTAACGTAATTCTAACCCTCTCAATAATTTATTTTTCTTAGAGCTGACTTAATCCTCATCGCTTAGTTTTCCATTCATTTTAAGGGTGAGAAAAACACAAATTTCATATTCTCCATAGATTGAGATAAATTTAAGGCAGTTCCTACCACACGCAGTTCATCAGTATTAGGACCAAACTGGGGCACCAAATTCTTGGTAAAACTTTTTTCAATTTACTATTCACTAAGTCGACTTAAACTGCCTCAATTTGGTTGAATTTTACTGCTTGTTGGTCCGTCGTATAAACTGTTGAAGTTTAGTTTGAAAATCTGCCCCATTTTTCGTATACGACGATGATTCAATACACTATCAACTACTGCAGCAATTGAATCCAAAAGTTTATTATAGCAAATTGTTCGACTTGTTTGTATCCTTTCGGTCAAGTTTTTCATTTTGTTCTACTATTTCTAGCCAAGAACAGCAGTCTTTTGAGTGTATAATAAATTTCAGTCAGAAGTGGTGCAATGCAGATAATTTAAGGTTGGCTGGCAGAACACACGTTATCGTACGGCTTACTCGTATGTACATATATGCAAGCACACAACGAAATAAAGGGGGTGAATGGGCAAAGGGTTCGTTCTAGAAAATACATTCGGTTGTCATTCTCTACGATTCTTAAATTTCACATGCAGTTAGCTCGTTAGGTTGTTTCGTTTGGAAACTCATTTTGATGACTCTGACAGTACAAAACACTGCCTGTGAAGAGCATGCCTTAGTTAAACTTATATTACTTTATGCGCTCTCTTCTTAAGTACCCGAACGAAGAAGCTTCCCACTTCCTTTGCGAACAGGAAGTGATGCCAATTATTCTACATAAAATTTGTTAAATACCACCAACAGAACATGGGAGAAAATGTCTATTGTGCTGACTTTTTGAATATTGCACACGATGACTATGGGCTTAGAATACTTGTTCGTTACTTTTCTATCCAATTCGTTGCCATAAATCTTTACATACTTTCTTTGTAATTTTGTTGGCAGCGGATAAGATATGGGCTTTCTTTGGCAAATTTATTATCGCCATGACTTTCTAAATGACCCGGTAGGTACTTAAGGCTGTTTAAATTTTTAAAAGGTTAACCCAACAACGAGGGGGTAATCCTCAATCTTTTTCTTTTTTTTTAATGACAAGTATCTCTGAGTTTTGATGCAGCAAACGTAGGAATGATCGCAGAAAATTCAATTAAATATTCAATTTCATGCCCGAGCTGAATGCCAGTGGTTCATGGTCGATTCAATTTTGGGTGATGTGTCACATGTTGTAGGAATTAAATTACGTAAATAGCAATCATCTTTTCTTGCGAAGGATGCTAGAAAATTAGCTTTTGTTGGTATTCTGGAAACTTGCATAGCTTGCGCGCCCATATATATATATGTACATATGTATGTATGTATTTTATACTTTTTTGTGGAAAGATTAAATCGTTAGCATGACACCTTAAAAAGACACAATGTGACGCAATGAAACAATGTCTATAAAAGGGAAATAAAAATAGAAATGAAGAATAGTATCCGAAGGACGAACCAACCCTTTGTATGGTGCACACTAGTAGTAGTGGTGTCCTTTTCCAATGCCGAACTCGAAATTAAAATATCACCGAAAAGAGTGAACTACATTGAAAATAAAAGAAACAAAAAACCTACAAATAACACATGAAAGAAAGAAAAGGACAAATCCGTTCGCAACTGAGCAAGTGGTTGAGTGGTATAAGGTCTGTTGTCGTAGTTGATATGTGCGATGGGACTGTATTCTTGAATCGTAATGAATGTCCTTAAGATAGATATACATTATGCATAGCTGGCGGACAATGTTTTGTAGAATTTTATACAAAAATATGGAAGTAAAAGTGTATTGATTTTTTTCTTGTACCCTGGTTATGCACCAGTGTCACATTTTTAAATGCAAGAGACCTTCGTATTTAGTTGTTATTTAAATAAATTAAAATTCACTCGTAGATAAATATGCTCTAGTTTGGCAAGGTTTAGATATCTGTCATTTAAATTGAAGAGTGTGCATAGTGATCTAGGCCTACCAACGTACAAAATATAGTTATGTGAGAAAAGGTTGGCAACATAATTATAAATTCATATCTGTAAGGTCATTGCTGTTGTAGCAAGTTGATTTATTTATGAAGCGTAGTCAATAAGGTTACACTAACAACTTTATTTTTGTAAAAAGAACAAGCCGAGCAACCGACTATTGGAAAATATACGGAATAAACGATGCGAATCTTACAATCTCTTACTTTAATCACACTTTTTAATAATAGCTAGACCCCACACATATCTAGTTCAACTCAAAACAAGCTTTTTAACAAAAATCCCAAGACCGCCCGTACTCTAACCGGTTTACTAAACCCTTTTTCAAAAATTTTAATATCCTGCCCTCAATGACTTGAAACTTCTCGACCTTCTCTAGGATTTGTAAAAACATTTTGTGAGAGGTCCACACCTTTGGATGCAGGCAAACTTGTACAAAAATGTCTTCATTTCTGTAACTGTTATTTTTTACAATCAGTAAAAACTTAAATTCCATTCTTCCGTTTTTTGGAAACTCTTCTACTTCAACAAATTGACAAATTATCCATTAATAAGACGAACGATACACACTAGAAACCAATAATAAATACGTGACCCAAAGGTCACAATTAACCAACAACACCTGAAGTACCCATATTCTTTTAGATATTTCATTAAAACAACCATCTATTTATGTTTGTAAGTGTTGCTTGTCGTCATGTCATCTATCTTCCTTACAGCCACATAAGTAGGTATAGTCTGTAATAAATATTTTATTGGAGTATTTTCGTGACACAACGTTATTGTCGCATTTAGTTGTCATGTTAACCCCTCCAACAAAGTCGCTTCTTTTTACACCACCAAATCGATAAAACCTCTAACTCGTCGTAAACAACCACAAAAAATAACATTTGGGGTGTACCTATGGAAACAGTGTGATGTCATCAGACATCTTCTTGGTCGCTTAATAGCTTCATTTGGTTTATGGACGACACCAAATAACAGTTGAAAATTTCAAAATCCGATACGATATTATGTACTTTTGTAGACGCATTAGCCATCGTAAACAAAAACATAAATGGTGGTTTGGCGCCTCTTCCTCCTCAAAATACCTAATGATATGCATTACAAAGCAACAAAACAAAAAAAAAAAAAATAACCCAAAACAGGGAAATGAGTAAAGTTTGAAATGCTTAAAATCTACATTTTTATTGTTCTATACACGGATCGCACTTCAAAGTATCACTTGACCTAAATTTAGAGCGAACAAAAATAAAAAAAATCGAAGGATTAATTGTTTTTGCAGATTTCTATCGTAAAAATCTATAATAGGGGCCTTCGGTTAAGCGGATGTAAGGACTTGCATATAGTACACTCTGGAGTAGTTTATTGAGAAGTGGAAATAAAAGTATATCTATACTTAACCACGTAAATCTCTGATGGAAATCTTTTAAAGGTGCAAAGTTGCCAATTCTCATTTTCGTTATAGTACTCAGGCCTCTGTTGAGATCTATACTTAAGGAGATAGTTGTTTCAGGATAGTTGTCTAGCTAGGACCCCTTCAGCGACAAATCAATCCCTGCTTACATTTTCAACTAATTAAAGATGTCTGGGTTTTCAACCTAAAAGAATAACTCGTCCTACATTAACCAATCTAATTCAGTTATTCATCATTAAATAACATAAAGTAAAAAAAAAAAACTGACAACAAATCCAACGACTGGAATTTAATTATATAGAAAATGAAACAGAAGAGGAGGCTGCCTGTCATTCTGTATGATTTTCCCTAACTTTTTGTAGACATTTCTGGCAAGTTTACAATTCGAATTGAAAAAATGATGAACCTCTGAAATCCATTCAAAATTATTTATTTATTAGGGGTTAATGTGATTTATACTCGTATGGATCTATCATGTTCTCGTAGTTTCTTGCTGGTCATACTGAAATTGCAATAATCCGCACACTATACTTCGAAGGATTGTATGGGAAAGCCTTACAGTATTAAGATGATGCCAAATAAACTACATATATGCAAACATGTACTCACATATTCGTATGAACCTTCTTTGCAATCGCTCTGGTAAAACCCATGACTACAACCTGTATGTAGTACATATACTCTCTCAGTCATGGTATGAATTATTAAGATATTTCTTCTCCTTCTTAAGCGTAAGAAAGAAAAAAAATCATAAGAGTTAAATCGTTGCGTCCTTCGTGTTTCCCTTTATCCTTGTGAAAATATTTTCTTCGTTACATACAGCCTTTGTATTACTTAATTCCATACAAACAAATATATTTGCTTTTAAGGATATGAAGATGTTATTTTGTATTGTTCCCAACTGAAAGTAAGACACGAAAGTTAAAGGGAGAAGAGAAGGACAAGTAATTTTGCAATATTCATTTTTCGGAGATGAAGACAATCAAAACTCAAAGGAAGGAGTCAAGCTAAAAAATTCTTGTTTTATTGACATTGGACAGGAACCGGTATAATCAAGTCTTAATTACAGTTTGCAAACTTTTAATGTAAGAATGAACTGAAATTGACATAAAAAGGAACTTTTGTTTTGTAAAAATAGCAATCAACATTAACCCCCCTTTGGCTTTACAAGGCACCTAATGAGAAACTACGAATGAACGCATTCCTGGAGAAACGAAAATGCCAACAAATGATGCAAAGACTTAGGTTAGATGTATTTATGTACATACGATAGATTTTTGAACCGTATAGGCTTGCTACTCTTTCCTAATGAATTGTTTTGTATACTTAGTCTTCCCATTAATTGTGAATTTGGGGTATCCTGACCAAGCGATAAATTAAAGTGAATAATAAGCCCCACATTGTGACTATTTTTTATTTTCTTTGCCCCTGTCCAGCTCTCTTCCAAAGAAGGAAACTTCACTTTTTTCCTAAACGACCTAAGCGATCTACTAAACAAGAATATTAGATGCTTCCTATGCTTCATAGGAAGCTCCAAATGGTTTAACGGATGGGCAATGAAAATTTTAATTCTTCCCAAGATCCCCGCGGTATCACAATGAACCTTTCATTGGTCTCAGTATGTCGGCCTTTTCGGTTAGCAGCCACTTAAAAGGAACCAACCATGTATTTACATTTCATGCGTCGCGTCTTCAAGAAAATCAAGAATTGAGTGCGTATCCAGTGCTAAATAAAATTCCGCTTGATATTGTGAATTTAAATGCCACAGACATCCTCAAAATATCGACATTTAAAGACTTCAATACATTACATTTTAAAGAAGCAAAATTTCGATGCTGATATCTAGCTTAAATGCTATAATTTCACATATGTAGATAAAAAAGTATTAAAAATAAATAAAACTTACCCAACAACTATACTTTTCCCTCCATTAATTCGTTGGTATAGTTGGTCTTGATGTTTAAGTTATGGCTTGTGAAGATATTTAGAATGCTCAAAACTGCACTGCACTGAAAATGATTACCCGACCCGCACTCGTTTAACGGTTTTTTGGCCATTAACACTTTTTTGCATATGTAACCGACCCGCACTTTTTTTCATTTCAAGATCGAATTGATGGCTTAAACGCCTTTTTTTCACTTATGCAACCGACCCGCACTTCTTTCTATTTCGAGATCAAATCGATGGCCTAAACGCCTTTTTTCACTTAAGCAACCGACCCGCACTTTTTTTATTTCGAGAGCGAATTGATGGCTTCAAAGCCTTTTTTCACTTAAGCAACCGACCCGCACTCCTTCTTTTCATTTCGAGATCGAATTGATGGCTTCAAAGCCTCTTTTCACTTAAGCAACCGACCCGCACTTATTTTTATTTCGAGAGCGAATTGATGGCTTTAAAGCCTTTTTTCACTTAAGCAACCGACCCGCACTCCTTTTTTTCATTTCGAGATCGAATTGATGGCTTCAAAGCCTTTTTTCACTTAAGCAACCTACCCGCACTTATTTTATTTCGAGAGCGAATTGATGGCTTCAAAGCCTTTTTTCGCTTAAGCAACCGACCCACACTCCTTTTTTTCATTTCGAGAACGAATTGATGGCTTCAAAGCCTTTTTTCACTTAAGCAACCGACCCGCACTCCTTTTTTTCATTTCGATATCGAATTGATGGCTTCAACGCCTTTTTTCACTTATGCAACCGATCCGCACATCTTTTTGTTTCGAGATCAAATCGATGGCCTAGACGCCTTTTTTCACTTAAGCAACAACCGACCCGCACTTTTTTTATTTCGAGATCGAATCAATGGGTTCAAAATCTTTTTTCACTTAAGCGATCGACCCGCACTCGATCGGGTTTTTTATTTTAAGATCGAATCGATGGGTTCAACGTCTTTTTTCACTTAAGCGATCGACCCGCACTCGATCAGTTTTTTATTTCGATATCGAATTGATGGCTTCAACGCCTTTTTTCACTTAAGAAACCGATATGGCCTTTGGTTGAGAAACGACCCGGCCTTTGGTTAAAAACCGACCGACCGACCGACCGACCGACCGACCGACTGACCGCTCGCCCGATACCAAAGGCATAGCATTTTACAATTCGTCGTTCAATAAACCACCGCGCTTTTCGATATGACAAAAAAGATAAAAAGTGAGCAATGCATGCATTTAAAATTCAAATTACAGATACTCTATCCGTTCCCTGAATGAATTCTTAGAACCATGCCTAAAGATGCTATAATTATGCATAGTAGATGTTCATTCATAAAAAGCCTTTTTTCTAAAGTTTTAAACTAACAAAAAGAAACGTGACCTGACGAAATGATCTTGGTCTTGCGCCGATGAATCAATCCAATAATACCCTGAGCTTAAATTTTTCTAAAAAAAAAGAGAAAACAAAAAACGATCTATTGAGTACAACTTCCATTAACCAGCACTCCACTCTGCATTATACAAATCGATGTGATGAAAGTACTTGAAAGGGATGCACATATGTAGGTACCTAAAATCAAAAAAAATCGAAAGATCTTCAGTAAACATGCCAAACTGCTGCTAAGATTTCTTCTTTCATTCCTTCCAAATCGGAAAAATTCGTAAGCTCTCCTCGGAAACCAATTATGTAACTGAAATATGAGGTCAATGAGAATATCCCCTTCCGATCGTATCCTATATGCTTCCTAAATTACAAATTATTAAAATAAGTTCTTTCCAAGAATGAATTAATTAAACAAATTTGCAAGGTTTTAGAAGAATCTATAAACTAACACAAGTCGTAAATCCTAACCAATTTAAAACTACCGTAGATTTAAAAATTAGCTATTAGGGTCATTTTGAAAACTAAATTACTTTCTATATTGAATTTATTGACTATTAAATTCTAAGCAATTCATAACTGATATGGTAAATTTTAAAAATATGACTATGTTTTGAGTTATCATTATATTAGTGACTAATATTATTTTCAAAATGACCAATTTAATTAAAAATACACTAGTTACACGGATAGGGTATCTGTAGGTATACAAAAACAATCTTACTCAACCAAACCACGAGCGCAAAAGTCACTTCTTCTTTGCATGCAACACTGAAAATAAAAAGATAAAACAAAATTATTAAAGGAATATTGCAATATTGAATTTAGTTTAGAAATGAAATAATATCGTGTTTGTAGACAAATGTATAAAACACCAAGGGAAGCCAACATTTGCATCTAATCCAAAACCCAATATACGACTATAATGGGAACACGGGTGCGTATACGCACTTTCTTATTGGCTTCTATGAAATAGTCGTCCCCTCAAATTAGATTAACTCGTTATTGCATAGTTTTGAATGCAAAAATTCATTTTAGACATGACAATGTTATTCAACCTCATATACATACATATGTATTTACGTGCATACTCATGCATATGTAGTGCAAGAAAGCCTGATTGATGCAGAAAACCATAGCTGAACCCGTTTTAAAGAACCTTTCACTAAAAGATCCCATCCAATGGAAGCGTAAATTAAAATCCATCATACCTTATAGCATTCATTCAGTTTTAATATAAATATAAATAATTGAAAAATAATGGAAAATTTTAATTAGCCATCAGAACACGTCCGCTTAAATAAACAGCTAGATTGTTCACGCAATAGTATTTATGAATGTACTACATTCCAACGACCAGAGCGTTGGAATTGTTTTCATTTTCTTCATCTCCATATTTATTTATTTTTTTTTTACATTTCGTGTTCTGGTATTCAAAATTGTTAAGTGAAAACAAAAAATCTGTTTATTTGTTTTACAGGATTCCTCTCGTGGGACGTATCCGATTGTCATGTCGACCTAGAGGATGAACTCAATACAATTACACAACATGCCCCCGAGGGAGAGGAAGCTCGACACGGTAAGTGAAAAATGAAACAACATTTTGGTCGTCGCACACATAAATATGTACATGCTGAAAGCAAGGCAACAAGGACAAAAATGTGTACAAGTAGCATATTGAACAGTACTTTTAGAAATAGCGACGAGGACAACATTACCTCACTTCTCTGCACAACAATAATCTTCGAAATCCTTGCTGATATGACAACCCATGTCGGATTTCATTTATAAGGCAGTAACTGTTGCCAACACTGAACTGACACAGAATAAGGACATAAGCATCATCTCTGACATGCCATTGTTGTCGGTTACAAGCATACACACACATATATATGTGTAGCTATAAATAGGTATATTGAAGAGCCAAGAGTTATGTTTGATACCTGTCTCCGACAGACATAAGTTCCTTACATCGGCTAAAGCCGCTGAAATCAATGCAATTAGATAATTTGATGAGAAGAAGTCATTCAACTCGTCATATGTACATATGTCTTAAGTCAACGTAGGTGTTATTTAAGTCCTTTTATGAGTTTTTCATCGAACCATTGTTCTTCTGTAATGTTAATGATTAAATTTGTGCAATTTACAGTGTTTCCTACGCATTTTCTGTGCATTTATTTAATTTTGAAGTTACATTTCCGCTTGCTAATGAAGAGTTCTCGCAAACTTAGAATTGCATGCAAAGCGATGGCAATTTCATTAGTGCTTCTGTACCTTTTATGTGAATGCATTTCGCGTTAAATATGTTAAGGCACTCTAGCGCAATGGTGCTTGGAGTGCACTTGATTTAAATTCAAACAGGCAGCAGCAACTCTGCGTGCTATACTGAGAATGGCTGTATTCCGGCCGAGGTAGAGGGTTCTTAAAAATGCACATAACGTGAAGAAATTTCGGTGGCAAGACAGAGAAAGAATGCAATTATAAGGAAAACGTTAACAAAGTAATCTCTCCTGTTTGAAAGAATTAATGAAAAAAAAAAAAAAAAAATGGACTTAGAGGAGGTTTTAGTTTTAGCTCGTTCTGTTTTACGGCTAGCTATGTACATACATACATATATATGTATATGGCCCAAAGTTTTTTTTTTTTAAAGTGCTCTGGTTTTTTTTCAGCTTAGAGGCAACGACTAACGTCAAAGTTAAATATCTATAAACCATTAAATTCTCAGTACGTCAAATATTTATAAGATAACCTTGTCTATTCAAAGTGTCCAAGCACCCTTCTTCCCCATTTGCAATAAGAGCTCTCAACATTAAAAACACTTAAGTGAATTAGCTACCCTAGAGAACTATTGCTAATGCAACAAATATGATGACACTATTATACAATGGTAATTCCTGCTTTTGAAGAGTCCTCTCAAAATCTTCTTAAAACATCTGACAATAATATAAACAAGGTTAAAGTGTGCTTGGCGAAGGATTCCAACGAAATCATATTAGCTCGCAAATGTTTGCACAGCGAAGCCCCCTCGAAAGGGATAAAGCTCCGGGATATGAATGAACCTAGGCGCTGCATTTTCATATTTTTTGCGCTACCTCACCCCTAGTAATACTACAAACTGCAATACAATGGTAATTTTACTCTCTACTATGTACGGCATACCAATTTTTTCCCATTGTTGTGGGTTGTTGAGAGGCGGCACGAGATTTCTGTAGAAATTTATTGTTCGATGATAATTCTCTTTTCATTGATAGGATCAGATGGTGGCATTTCTATTACGTCCGGAGATAAGAATTAGTTGAAAAAAGACATTAAGGGAAAACTTTTGTTTAAAGTAAGATAATTCGACAAATCGGTAGCTTTTGTTTTCATTTTCCAAATAAAATTCAACAAAGTAAGTCCCTTTTTCTAAGGAACTACACTGCACATCATAATGTAAGCTGGGAGGAATCACACTTGGCCACACACTTTTGATTCTCCTCGTCTGGTAATTGCGAAACTTAGGAGAAAATAAAATGAAAGAACGTCTTTTGTCTTGTATTCATATGCAAGATAAAACAATGAGACGGCAATCAAACACACAAGGGCTGGTTCGCTACAGTTTTTGATACAGAATTGACAGGACATTGTCAGACATTGAACAATAGTCTTCTGCACGATATGAAATACCATTTCAAATGCATCTTTCAAATGCACTTTAGATTGTAAAGTAGATACCATTTTTCACCAGTATCCAAATCAGTTTAAACAGTCACGCCAGAAAGTTTATATGAAAGGTCAAGAGAGGCAATATATTTCCGATTAGAAATGGAATGCATAATTGGAATTGCTTTAATACTCATTTACATAAATCGATGTGATTAAAGTACCTTTACATAAATATGTACCTTAAATCAGAAAAAAGTTGAAATGACCTTCAGTGAGCATGCTATAACTGATTTGCTAAAAACTACCACTTCCATTCCGAATCGGAAAAATTCGAAGGTATTCGGATACCAATTATGTAACTGGGAGAAAAACTAAGTTTATGAGCTTTTTACGTGTCATTCTGCAATATTGTACTCTATACATTAGGCTGATGAGAATGTCAAGCAAATCTTAAACTTAAGTAAAAGGTTATGTAGGGCAAAATAAATAACTCTTACAAATCAATAGTTACTACTTTATTAATATGTTTCAACTTCGAAATTGTATTAGACTACGTGTGTAATACGTTGCATAAATGGACTTTGAATAGGTCAATTATACACACTCCTCTTTGGATGTCATTTCTACTTCACTAAAGAGATTCATCACTGTTGTAAGCGAAATATTAAACCAACACCTCTTGTATACATACATACATATGTAGATATGTATTTTACGAACAATCAACGCTAATAACCTACTAATGAATAATGATGAACATTGATGACACAAAAACGTGATCACTTTAGCTAAAAGCCCTACAGACGGTGTGTAGGTGGTTTTACACTTAATTACAATCATCAGTCATTTAGCCTAAGCAGCCAGACAGCTAGCAGATTATACTCAACTGCCTATACAACCACGACACTATAAAAAAAAATTCATTAAATATAATACATAATTCCATATGTTAGGAACCAATTAGACCCTCGCAGTGTATGCGTTTTAATTGCAACCATCAGAGAAACACTTCACAGGCTCTTCTACTAAGCATACACACATATGTATGTACATCTGACACCAACGCAATGTAAAAAAAAAAAAAAAAAAAGAATAAAATAAATAAAAAATGTCATTCTCTGTTGTCAGCTGGCAAAAGTGATATCCATATCCTCATCTACTTACAACCTACTTTTTTGTGTTCCTGTTTCTGTCCCTGTCTCGTTATAACAATACAAACAAAAAACAAACTCAGGGTGACAAGCAAACTATGACCGACTTGCTCATGCAATGCAATTCCTTTGATTATTTCTCGCTTTTTGTGTGCCGCAACGAGCAAAACCCATTCAATTTTTAATGAGGTGCACAAACAAAATCAACTAAATGAAAATTCTTAAAAAAAACATCATTTTTTTTATAGAAGAAATCAACAGTGTGAACTCTCCATTGAAATGTATGAATGTTAAGATATTGTACACTGATGTACACTTTAATTATGGAAAAATAGAGAAAAGTTTCCTTGTTCAATGTTAACATTGAACCTTAAAATAAGAGAGCTCATTATTTTTCTCTGCCAATTTGTACAAAAGAATGGCAACAAGTCAATAATAAAGAGAATATTGCTTGTATCTTTGTCTTTGAATGTGCAATTCCAAGCATAAGAAAACCATCTGTATCATGTAATTAGAACGAAATTCTTGTGTAAGAAAAAGCTAAGCAAGTCCTTAGAGAAAGCAAACAAAATTGGCAATTTATTACTATTCAACATTATTTTGAAATGAAAATCGAAATAAAAGTGCCTTTTATCTATCCTGTCTAATCTTTGTTGATTGGAGTGAATAATACTGCTATGTATCCGCACCGGATTACTGAAATTTCTCATCTACGCAAAATTCAACCCCACATTTTGAAAACCTGAACTATTAATTGACTTGGTACACTGTCCAATTGTTAAGTTAGAAGGACGTATCAAACAAAAAAAGACAAACAAGCAAAGGTTAATCTCCTGAAAGTAAATATTGAAAGGAAGTTCTAACCCATATGTGTACATATGTACACATGTACATTCTCGAATGTACCATACAATTGCTATGTGAATATATAGTTTTAAAAGCAACCAAATGTTCTCGCACACGTTCTGCTAATTTAGAACTCATTTACATGCCCAACTGAGTGAGAAGAAAAAAAAACCGACTTCAATTGAAAAATTACCAGGGCTCGTGTTTTGCATGCCAAATCAACTCGCTTTCAATTCACATTCTCAGTGCCAACAATAGCAAAGGGATATCATGGATTACCCAAAATGGTTGTATAGTAACTGTTTAGGATTTAATATAAATGATCTGCGAACGAAGAGCAGAGAAACCTTAATCTAATTACGATTTTCTATAGCCCTCTGTGTTGCTAGAATGGGGAATAATCCCAATGATTATTTTTATGTACATACACACATTTCAGATGGGTCATCACTTTATGTGGTTATTGAAGGCCTTTTTCTGGTTTTTCCTTCGCCCCTTCTGAGAATTGCTGATTTAAGAAAAACTAGAATTACCCAATGCAAAGGATCTCGGATCAACGAAAAATGTCCTTAGTGGCTAATAGATTAAGGAAATTAAAAATGTTGCTACGAGTATATAGTGTAAGGGTCACTTCGTGATAGCACGTTTCGGTTAAAGCAAGCAATAAAAATGCTTTACATCGTAAAAAGATTTTCAGATTTTGGTCAGGTTTTCCAACCTCTAGGATGAATACATTGCGAGGAATATGACGGTGAAAGTCATAAAATATTTGATGCGTTTTACTCACAAGCCCAATAAACCAAAATTTGATAGAAAGCATTTTATTCTAATAAGTGACGAGGTTTAGGCTGAATCCAATTCAAAGCATCATCAAGGGTATTTACAGATGATTTTTTTTTATTCACAGGCGAAAGACTCATTCAGTATGCTAGTGAGAATCTAGTCACTGAAGTACTCATTCAACCTCAATACAATACTCTGATACAATGCATGAGAAATTTATTGAGCAGTTTTACGAGACACAGGCACGTGATACATGCCGGCTACACATTTACCGGCAATGGTTCCTGGATACTACAGGTAAGAATAGCAATAAACTTCAAAAGAAATATTGGTACAGCTTTCTTAATCGCAAATCTCTTTTGCAGGATGGAACCTTTTCAGTAGCCGATTTTTCAGAAGCATTTCAGGAGCATGACGTACAGAGGGTTCTACGAGCCTACCCTGACACAATCACAATGAACATTCACTGCTCGGACAATGGTCTGTGGAACACTCTACCAGATAAATCCTTCGCAAGACTGTGTAAAATTCGAATAAACCCAAATGACGTTCTTGATACGAGTAATGAGTGTATTAATGCATTTATTGGTAAGAACTGAGACGATGCCAATTAGATTGAAAAAGGGTAAGGTTCGTTGTTTTTGTTCTCCCATAGATTACTTAGCTCCAATGCTTGCTCCTGCATCTCTTAATGAGTTACTAGAAACATCTGATGTTGTAGGCAATATTCGATTCACCCATCCAACACTGTATGTCTTCCCCGGAGGTCAAGGCGACGCTGCACTCTTCGGTATCAATGGATTTAATATGCTAGGTAGGAAGCTCTTATCGATTGAATCCTTTAATTTAATCCTTTAATTTAAATTTTGTTTTACAGTCGACGGCGGTTTCAATAGAAAAGCTTGCTTCTGGGATTTCGCACGACACCTCGACCGATTGGACGCCGTACTACTAACACGCATCAACAACAGCAACATCAACGGCATGGCAGCCGTTGTTGAACGCAAACGTGAATCACATGTCTATCCACATATTGGCCACTTCTTTTGTAATATTCCTGATCGCAGGAGCTTACCCAGCCCTGACGGTGATAAAGATAAAGATCCCTTACTGGAAGATTTGTTCGAACGTGGTCACAGCCTGGTCAGTGATTTAAAATCGTTGGATCTGAAACCACAGACTTGTTACCGCAACTCCGAACCAATTAACCTATACCACAAAGTGGGGCATGGTACATTAGATATGTATGTGATAAGTCCTTCGAAGGACTCTAAAGAAGTTAAAGAATTTTTACAAAAGTGGAACGCGGGAGATCAGAGATTATTTGCGGCCAGAGATTCTAGGGAGTTCAATTTTCCACTACAGAATTTGGTGTCAATCTGTGCCCTACTGGTCTGGCAGCCTGCAGATCCAGATGACACAATTACAAGAATTCTATTTCCCGGTAGCACTCCTGACTATAAGATTCAGGAAGGTTTGGAAAAGCTGAAACATTTGGAATTTATGAAGTACTCAACTTGCACTGCCAAATCAATTGCTCCAGTTATACAAACGGTGACTACTCGAAGAGTGTTCAGGTCCGGGCCATTAGAAAAGGGTATCGCCGAACCAGTTCTTCCGTCCAAAGTCGGAAAACCATCACAATTAGAACGAGACTCCAATGTGATTGAAACGCGCATGAAAACAACCGTCCAACAACAGCAGGACAATAAAATCAAAGAGACGACTATCGAAACTGTCGAAAAGAAAATCGATAGAGTTATGGACAAGGTAGAGGACGTCCCTACTGCTGAGATTATTGAACAGGTAGCTCAAGATTCAGAACAGGAAGCAGAGACCAAAGACGACGAGAAAAAGGATGAAGACAACAAAGAAGTAGCCGAAAAGAAGGTGGAAGTAATGATTGTAAAACCGCAGCAACAACAAATCGAATCAGTTATAAAAGATGACGCGCCAGAAATAATAAAGGCCAAGCCCAAGACAAAGGCCGAGAAACCACGTGCTGAGGTTAAACCTGTTATTCGCTCACGGATAGATACCAAGCCTCCCAAATCGATGGATAAAAAGTCATTTAAAAAAGAAGATAGAAAGAGCTCCCCAACTCCAGCTGCACGAAAACAAGAAATTCCATCAAAGACGCAACCAGTCAAAGAAAAGGACATTAAGCCCAGGGTCATTTCACGGGTTGCCAAATCCAGTCCCAGTAGCACCCCAGCAAAAAGTGCCAAGGATGCTAATAACCGGAAGGTTCTAGAATCCAAGCAGCATATCTCCAAAATGACAACAACCCGGCGAGAGGTAACAAGAACCACGACAGCAACAGAAAAAAAGGAAACAAAAAAGACCGAGCGCAAGCCAATTTCCAGACGTCCCCGTGGAACTTCGCCATCTAAACGGGCCCCAGGTAGCCCTGTGAAAGTTCCAAAGCCAAGAACAGAATTAAAAAAATCGCGCTTAGACAAGGGAGGCACCACTGATTCTAGCTTAGTGTCAACACCCAGCGCAGATGAAGTACCTACTGCCAAGAAAATTCAGGATATGGTTATGTCTCAGGAATTGGACGCTGCCAAACAACGTGAACTTGACGACCTTAAAGAGGAACAAGAGGTAGTTCGAGAAATTGAAGCTGTTTTCAGTCGGGATGAAAAGAAGCGACAAGGCGAACTCAAAACGGATCATCGGGAAATACCCAAACAAGACAGCACAACCGAGGCGGAGGAGGATGAAGAGTATCTGATCATTGAAAAAGAAGAAATTGAACAGTACACTGAAGACTCAATTATAGAGCAAGAGAGTAGTATAACGAAAGAAGAGGAAATTCAGAAACACCAGCGAGATTCACAAGAGTCAGAGAAGAAACGCAAGAAAAGCGCTGAAGAGGAAATAGAAGCAGAAATCGCAAAAGCTGAGGCTGAAGAAAGGAGAAACAGGCAACAACCTGAGGGCGAGAAAGATGAGGAGGTTGAAGAAGCTGAAGAAGATGCGGATATTCAGCCAGATTCGATTGAAGAAAAAATTGAGCTAGCAACTCCCGACAAATCTGTATTAAAAGCCGAAGTGCAAGAGATTATATCATCAGCAAAAGAAATAGCCAAAGCTAGAACGGAAGAGACAGCCGTAAAAACTGAAGAACTATCGTCTCCCACCCCCGAAGAAAAAATAAGTAGTGCCAAAAAAACATCAGACACTAAAGATGACCCCATCGAAGAACAGGACGCTGGAAAAGACATTAACTTACAAGAGAGTCTTCCAGAAGAAAAATTTTCGGCCACTATTGAATCAGGTGCCACGACAGCTCCCACTTTGCCAGAAGATGAAAGAATTCCACTCGATGAAATCAAAGAGGATCTGGTGATTGAGGAAAAGCACGTTAAAGAGGAAACAAAGGAAGTCGAGGCCGTTGCATTCCAGCTTAAAACTATTACAACCCTGGAAGGTCCGACAACAGCTGCTGAACGGGTTCTTCCGCTAAAAATGAACTTTGAGACTCAGCAAAATCTAATGCGAGATGTCGTCAAAACTCCAGATGAAGTAGCTGATCTACCAGTTCACGAGGAAGCTGATTTCGGAGTATATGATGAGAAGGAAACCCAAGACACAAGCAAACCGTTGTCACTAAAGGAAGAAATTGCAAAAGAAGAAAAAGAAGTTGAGGAGCGAAAGGATATCGCTAAAGATTTGAAAGAACCTGAAAAAGATGTGAGTAAGACTAAAGAGAAACAACAGTTAGAAGTTGAGTTGGATACAAAAGATACAGATAAACAAATAGCTGAACCAGACATAAGCCCCTTGGAAAAAAAAGAACAAGTTGTGGAAGAAAGAAAGTCAGAAGAACAAAATCTATTAGAAAAGACTGAAGCTTTAGCAAAAGAAATAGCTACTCCCCAAAAAGAAGAGTTCCTCAAAGTCACTGAAGATATTGTAGTTTCTGCAGTTGAGGTGGCAGAAAAAGTCGAAGTAAAAGAGAAAGCTTTGAAAAAGAAATCGATAACAAGTCCAGATGAGAAAGAACTAAGTGAAATAACATCAGAAGATGAACTTCCTGAGCAATTGCCTGCTATTCGAGGCAAGGTAACTGAGCTAAAAGATAAAGAAGACACCACCTCTCTCGAAAGTCCAGCGACCATCGAGGAAGCAATAGAAGTGGAAATAGAAAAAACAACTTTAAGTAGGAAAGGTTCCGAGACTGAGAAAGAGCTAGAAGGACATATAGGAAAAAGTTTATTGGAAGAGCTGCAAATTGAATCAAAGAAGATGGAAGTGGAGGCAGAAAGACTACGATCGGAGAGAGCGCAAAAGGCTAAATCGCAGGTTAGCTCCCCACGAGAAGTAGCTACTGACATCCCAAATCAAGTCAGTCATTCAGAACCACAGGCTGAAGCAACGGCCAAGGATATATCAAAACCAGAGCTAGTGGCCAGTGAAAAGGTGCCCACAGTTGGTAGTGAAAAGGATCAGAAATCCGTTCCATCATCAAAGGAAGCATCACGACCAGAGTCTGTGGTCAGTCATGTTGATGAAAAGGAAGAAAGCCGGCGGGAATCAGTAGCAGACATTGCCCAGATTGAAAGCAAAGAATCCGAGAAAGCGGAATCAAAACCAGAATCAGTGGCTAGTGAAAAAGACGAGAAATCCGCTCTTCCATCAAAGGAAGCATCACGACCAGAGTCTGTGGTCAGTCATGTTGATGAAAAGGAAGAAAGCCGGCGGGAATCAGTAGCAGACATTGCCCAGATTGAAAGCAAAGAATCCGAGAAAGCGGAATCAAAACCAGAATCAGTGGCTAGTGAAAAAGACGAGAAATCCACTCTTTCATCAAAGGAAGCATCACGACCAGAGTCTGTGGTCAGTCATTTTGATGAAAAGGAAGAAAGCCGGCGGGAATCAGTAGCAGACATTGCCCAGATTGAAAGCAAAGAATCCGAGAAAGCCGAATCAAAACCAGAATCAGTGGCTAGTGAAAAAGACGAGAAATCCACTCCACCATCAAAGGAAGCATCACGACCAAAGTCTGTAGTCAGCCATATTGATGAAGAGGAAGAAAGCCGACGAAAATCTGTAACAGAGACTGTACAGACAGAAGGCAAAGAACCCAAGAAAGCAGCTGCAATTGAAAAGGTGTCCCAAGTTGTTAGCGAAAAGGATCAGAAATCCGCTCCACCATCAAAGGAAGCATCACGACCAGAGTCTGTGGTCAGTCATGTTGATGAAAAGGAAGAAAGCCGGCGGGAATCTGTAGCAGACATTGCCCAGATTGAAAGCAAAGAATCCGAGAAAGCCGAATCAAAACCAGAATCAGTGGCTAGTGAAAAAGACGAGAAATCCGCTCTTCCATCAAAGGAAGCATCACGACCAGAGTCTGTGGTCAGTCATGTTGATGAAAAGGAAGAAAGCCGGCGGGAATCAGTAGCAGACATTGCCCAGATTGAAAGCAAAGAATCCGAGAAAGCCGAATCAAAACCAGAATCAGTGGCTAGTGAAAAAGACGAGAAATCCACTCCACCATCAAAGGAAGCATCACGACCAGAGTCTTTAGTCAGTCAAGTTGATGAAAAGGAAGAACCACGACGAGAATTAGTACTAGAGATTGCAGAGACAGAAGGCAAAGAACTCGAGAAAACAGCTGCAATTGGAAAGGTGTCCCCAGTTGTTAGCGAAAAGGATCAGAAATCGGTTCCACCATCAAAGGAAGCATCACGACCAGAGTCTGTGGTCAGTCATGTTGATGAAAAGGAAGAAAGCCGGCGGGAATCAGTAGCAGACATTGCCCAGATTGAAAGCAAAGAATCCGAGAAAGCCGAATCAAAACCAGAATCAGTGGCTAGTGAAAAAGACGAGAAATCCACTCCACCATCAAAGGAAGCATCACGACCAGAGTCTGTAGTCAGTAATGTTGATGAAAAGGAAGAAAGCCGACGGGAATCTGTAGCAGAGACTGCACAGACAGAAGGCAAAGAACCCGAGAAAGTAGCGGCAATTGAAAAGGTTTCCCCATGTCTTAGCGAAAAGGATCAGAAATCCGCTCCACCATCAAAGGAAGCATCACGACCAGAGTCTGTGGTCAGTCATGTTGATGAAAAGGAAGAAAGCCGGCGGGAATCAGTAGCAGACATTGCCCAGATTCATAGCAAAGAACCCGAGAAAGCCGAATCAAAACCAGAATCAATGGCTACTGTAAAGGACGAGAAATCCGCTCCTCCATCAAAGGAAGCATCACGACCAGAGTCTGTAGTCAGCGATGTTGATGAAAAGGAAGAAAGCCGACGAGAATCCGTAGCAGAGACTGCACAGACAGAAGGCAAAGAACCCGAGAAAGTAGCGGCAATTGAAAAGGTTTCCCCATGTGTTAGCGAAAAGGATCAGAAATCCGCTCCGCCATCAAAGGAAGCATCACGACCAGAGTCTGTGGTCAGTCATGTTGATGAAAAGGAACAAAGCCGACGGGAATCTGTAGCAGACACTGCACAGATAGAAGACAAAGAACACAAGAAAGCTGAATCAAAACCAGAATCAGAGGTTAGTGAAAAAGCATCGCCGGCCGTAAGTGAAAAAGACGAGAAATCCCCTCCACCATCAAAGGAAGCATCACGACCAGAGTCTGTAGTCAGCGATGTTGATGAAAAGGAAGAAAGCCGACGAGAATCCGTAGCAGAGACTGCACAGACAGAAGGCAAAGAACCCGAGAAAGTAGCGGCAATTGAAAAGGTTTCCCCATGTGTTAGCGAAAAGGATCAGAAATCCGCTCCGCCATCAAAGGAAGCATCACGACCAGAGTCTGTGGTCAGTCATGTTGATGAAAAGGAACAAAGCCGACGGGAATCTGTAGCAGACACTGCACAGATAGAAGACAAAGAAACCGAAAAAGCTGTATCAAAACCAGAATCAGTGGTTAGTGAAAAAGTATCTCCGGCCGTAAGCGAAAAAGACGAGAAATCCACTCCACCATCAAAGGAAGCATCACGACCAGAGTCTGTAGTCAGCCATGTTGATGAAATGGAAGAAAACCGACGAGAATCCGTAGCAGAGACTGCACAGACAGAAGGCAAAGAACCCGAGAAAGTAGCGGCAATTGAAAAGGTTTCCCCATGTGTTAGCGAAAAGGATCAGAAATCCGCTCCGCCATCAAAGGAAGCATCACGACCAGAGTCTGTGGTCAGTCATGTTGATGAAAAGGAACAAAGCCGACGGGAATCTGTAGCAGACACTGCACAGATAGAAGACAAAGAAACCGAAAAAGCTGAATCAAAACCAGAATCAGTGGTTAGTGAAAAAGTATCTCCGGCCGTAAGCGAAAAAGACGAGAAATCCACTCCACCATCAAAGGAAGCATCACGACCAGAGTCTGTAGTCAGTCAAGTTGATGAAGAGGAAGAACCACGACGAGAATTAGTGCAAGAGATTGCGGAGACAGAAGGCAAAGAACTCGAGAAAGCAGCTGCAATTGGAAAGGTGTCCCCAGCTGTTAGCGAAAAGGATCAGAAATCCGTTCCACCATCAAAGGAAGCATCACGAGCAGAGTCTGTAGTCAGTAATGTTGATGAAAAGGAACAAAGCCGACGGGAATCTGTAGCAGACACTGCACAGATAGAAGACAAAGAACACAAGAAAGCTGAATCAAAACCAGAATCAGAGGTTAGTGAAAAAGCATCGCCGGCCGTAAGTGAAAAAGACGAGAAATCCCCTCCACCATCAAAGGAAGCATCACGACCAGAGTCTGTAGTCAGTCATGTTGATGAAAAGGAAGAACCAGGACGAAAATCAGAACCAGAGATTGCACAGACAGAAGCCAAAGAACCCGAAAAAACAGCAGTTATTAAAAAGGTGTCCCCAGCTGTTAGCGAAAAGGATCAGATATCCACTCCACCATCAAAGGAAGCATCACGACCAGAGTCTGTAGTCAGTCAAGTTGATGAAGAGGAAGAACCACGACGAGAATTAGTGCGAGAGATTGCGGAGACAGAAGGCAAAGAACTCCAGAAAGCAGCTGCAATTGGAAAGGTGTCCCCAGCTGTTAGCGAAAAGGATCAGAAATCCGTTCCACCATCAAAGGAAGCATCACGACCAGAGTCTGTAGTCAGTAATGTTGATGAAAAGGAACAAAGCCGACGGGAATCTGTAGCAGACACTGCACAGATAGAAGACAAAGAACACAAGAAAGCTGAATCAAAACCAGAATCAGAGGTTAGTGAAAAAGCATCGCCGGCCGTAAGTGAAAAAGACGAGAAATCCCCTCCACCATCAAAGGAAGCATCACGACCAGAGTCTGTAGTCAGTCATGTTGATGAAAAAGAAGAACCAGGACGAAAATCAGAACCAGAGATTGCACAGACAGAAGCCAAAGAACCCGAAAAAACAGCGGTTATTAAAAAGGTGTCCCCAGCTGTTAGCGAAAAGGATCAGATATCCACTTCACCATCAAAGAAAGCATCACGACCAGAGTCTGTAGTCAGTCAAGTTGATGAAGAGGAAGAACCACGACGAGAATTAGTGCGAGAGATTGCGGAGACAGAAGGCAAAGAACTCGAGAAAGCAGCTGCAATTGGAAAGGTGTCCCCAGCTGTTAGCGAAAAGGATCAGAAATCCGTTCCACCATCAAAGGAAGCATCACGACCAGAGTCTGTAGTCAGTAATGTTGATGAAAAGGAACAAAGCCGACGGGAATCTGTAGCAGACACTGCACAGATAGAAGACAAAGAACACAAGAAAGCTGAATCAAAACCAGAATCAGAGGTTAGTGAAAAAGCATCGCCGGCCGTAAGTGAAAAAGACGAGAAATCCCCTCCACCATCAAAGGAAGCATCACGACCAGAGTCTGTAGTCAGTCATGTTGATGAAAAAGAAGAACCAGGACGAAAATCAGAACCAGAGATTGAACAGACAGAAGCCAAAGAACCCGAAAAAACAGCGGTTATTAAAAAGGTGTCCCCAGCTGTTAGCGAAAAGGATCAGATATCCACTCCACCATCAAAGGAAGCATCACGACCAGAGTCCGTAGCCAGTCATGTTGATGAAAAGGAAGACCCCCGACGAGAGTCAGTAGCAGACATTGCACAGATAGAAGGCAAACAGCCCGAAAAAGCGGAATCAAGAGCAGAATCAGTAGCTAGTGAAAAAGTATCGCCGGTCGTTAGTGAAAACGACGAGAAATCCGCACCACCATCAAAGGAGGCATCAAGGCCAGAGTCTGTAGTCAGCCAGGTTGAAGAAAAGGAAGAAAGCCGGCGAGAATCTGTACCAGAGATTGCAAAGATTGAAGGCAAAGAGCCCGAGAAAGCAGAATTAAAACCAGTATCGGTGACTAGCGAAAAAGTATCACCGGTCGTTAGTGAAAAGGACGAGAAATCCGTACCACCATCAAAAGAGGCATCAAGACCAGAGTCTGTAGTTAGCCATGTCGATAAAAAGGAAGAAAGCCGACGAGAATCTGTAGCAGACACTGCCCAGATTGAAAGCAAAGAACCCGAGAAAGCCGAATCAAAACCAGAATCAGTGGCTAGTGAAAAAGACGAGAAATCAGCACCTCCATCAAAGGAAGCATCACGACCAGAGTCTGTTGTCAGCCATGTTGACGAAAAGAAAGAAAGCCGACGAGAATCAGTAGCAGACATTGCACAGATAGAAGGCAAACAACCCGAAAAAGCGGAATCAGTGGCTAGTGAAAAAGTATCGCCGGTCGTTTGTGAAAAGGACGAGAAATCCGCACCACCATCAAAAGAGGCATCAAGGCCAGTGTCTGTAGTCAGCCAGGTTGAAGAAAAGGAAGAAAGCCGGCGAGAATCTGTACCAGAGATTGCAAAGATTGAAGGCAAAGAGCTCGAGAAAGCAGAATTAAAACCAGTATCGGTGGCTAGTGAAAAAGTATCGCCGGTCGTTAGTGAAAAGGACGAGAAATCCGCACCACCATCAAAAGTGGTATCAAGGCCAGAGTCTGTAGTCAGCCAGGTTGAAGAAAAGGAAGAAAGCCGGCGAGAATCTGTACCAGAGATTGCAAAGATTGAAGGCAAAGAGCACGAGAAAGCAGAATTAAAACCAGTATCGGTGGCTAGTGAAAAAGTATCGCCGGTCGTTAGTGAAAAAGACGAGAAATCAGCACCTCCATCAAAGGAAGCATCACGACCAGAGTCTGTTGTCAGCCATGTTGACGAAAAGGAAGAAAGCCGACGAGAATCAGTAGCAGACACTGCACTAACAGAACACAAAGAACCCGAGAAAATTGCGGCAAATGCAAAGGTGTCCCCAGCTGTGAGTGAAAAGGATCAGAAATCCGCTCCACCATCAAAGGAAGCATCACGACCAGAGTCCGTAGCCAGTCATGTTGATGAAAAGGAAGACCCCCGACGAGAGTCAGTAGCAGACATTGCACAGATAGAAGGCAAACAGCCCGAAAAAGCGGAATCAAGAGCAGAATCAGTAGCTAGTGAAAAAGTATCGCCGGTCATTAGTGAAAAGGACGAGAAATCCGCACCACCATCAAAAGAGGCATCAAGGCCAGAGTCTGTAGTCAGCCAGGTTGAAGAAAAGGAAGAAAGCCGGCGAGAATCTGTACCAGACACTGCCCAGATTGAAAGCAAAGAACCCGAGAAAGACGAATCAAAACCAGAATCAGTGGCTAGGGAAAAAGACGAGAAATCTGCTGCTCCATCAAAGGAAGCATCACGACCAGAGTCTGTAGTCAGCCATGTTGATGAAAGGGAGGAAGCCAGAACACAGGCAGAAGGCAAAGAATCCGAGAAAGCAGGGTCAATTGAAAATGTGTCCCCAACTGTGAGCGAAAAGGATCAGAAATCCGCTCCACCATCAAAGGAAGCATCACGACCAGAGTCCGTAGCCAGTCATGTTGATGAAAAGGAAGACCCCCGACGAGAGTCAGTAGCAGACACAGCTCAGATTGAAAGCAAAGAACCCGAGAAACCCGAATCAAAACCAGAATCAGTGGCTAGTGAAAAAGTGTCGCCGATCGTTAGTGAAAAGGACGAGAAATCCGCACTACGTTCAAAAGAGACATCAAGACCAGAGTCTGTAGTCAGCCATGTTGATGAAAACGAAGAAAGCCGACGAGAATCTGTGGCAGACACTGCCCAGATTGAAAGCGAAGAACCCGAGAAAGATAAAACAAAACCAGAATCAGTGGCTAGGGAAAAAGACGAGAAATCCGCTCCTCCATCAAAGGAAGCATCACGACCAGAGTCTGTAGTCAGCTATGTTGACGAAAAGGAAGAAAGCCGACGAGAATCAGTAGCAGACATTGCACAGACAGAAGGCAAAGAACCCGAGAAAGCAGGGGCAATCGAAAATGTGCCCCCAACTGTAAGCGAAAAGGATCAGAAATCCGCTCCAACATCAAAGGAAGTATCACGACCAGAGTCTGCTGTCAGTCATGTTGATGAAAAGAAAGAAAGCCGGCGGGAATCAGTAGCAGACACAGCTCAGATTGAAAGCAAAGAACCCGAGAAAGCCGAGTCAAAACCAGAATCAGTGGCTAGTGAAAAAGTGTCGCCGATCGTTAGTGAAAAGGACGAGAAATCCACACCACCATCAAAAGAGGCATCAAGACCAGAGTCTGCAGTCAGCCATAGTGATGAAAAGGAAGAAAGGCGGAGAGAATCTGTAGCAGACACTCCACTGACAGAAGGCAAAGAACCCAAGAAAGCCGAATCAAAACCAGAATCAGTGGCTAGTGAAAAAGACGAGAAATCCGCTCCTCCATCAAAGGAAGTATCACGACCAGAGTCTGTAGTCAGCTATGTTGACGAAAAGGAAGAAAGCCGACGAGAATCAGTAGCAGACATTGCACAGACAGAAGCCAAAGAACCCGAGAAAGCAGCGGCAATTGAAAAAGTGTCCCCAACTGTAAGCGAAAAGGATCAGAAATCTGCTCCACCATCAAAAGAGACATCAAGACCAGAGTCTGTAGTCAGTCATGTTGAAGAAAAGAAAGAAAGCCGACGCGAATCTGTAGCAGACAGTGCCCAGATTGAGAGCAAAGAACCCGAGACAGACGAATCAAAACCAGAATCCGTGGCTAGTGAAAAACACGACAAATCCGCTCCTCCATCAAAGGAAGCATCACGACCAGAGTCTGTAGTCAGCCATGTTGATGAAAAGGAGGAAGCCCGGCGAGAATTACTGCCAGAGACTGCACACACAGAAGGCAAAGAACCCGAGAAAGCTGTGGCAAGTGCAAAGGTGTCCCCAGCTGTGAGTGAAAAGGATCAGAAATCCGCCCCAACATCAAGGGAAGCATCACGACCAGAGTCCGTAGCAAGTCATGTTGGTGAAAAGGAAGACCCTCGACGAGAGTCAGTAGCAGACTTCGAACAGATAGAAGGCAAACAACCCGAGAAAGCGGAATCAAGACCAGAATCGGTGGCTAGTGGAAAAGTATCGCCGGTCGTTAGTGAAAAACCACCATCAAAAGAGGCATCACGACCAGAGTCTATAGTCAGTCGTGTTGATAAAAAGGAAGAAAGCCGACGGGAATCTGTAGCCGACACTGCCCAGATTGAGAGCGAAGAACATGAGAAAGACGAATCAAAACCAGAATCCGTGGCTAGTGAAAAAGACGACAAATCCGCTCCTCCATCAAAGGAAGCATCACGACCAGAGTCTGTAGTCAGCCATGTTGATGAAAAGGAGGAAGCCCGACGAGAATTACTGCCAGAAACTGCACAAACAGAAGGCAAAGAACCCGAGAAAGCTGTGGCAATTGCAAAGGTGTCCCCAGCTGTGAGTGAAAAGGATCAGAAATCCGCTCCACTATCAAAGGAAGCATCACGACCGGAGTCCGTAGCCAGTCATGTTGATGAAAAGGAAACGGAATTAGGAGCAGAATCAGTGGCTAGTGAAAAAGTATCTCCGGCCGTTAGTGAGAAAGATGACAAATCCGCACCACCATCAAAAGAGACATCAAGACCAGAGTCTGTAGTTAGCCATGTCGATGAAAAGGAAGTACCCCGACGAGAGTCAGTAGCAGACACTGCACAGATAGAAGGCAAACAACCCGAGAAAGCGGAATCAAAATCAGAATCAGTGGCTAGTAAAAAAAACGAGCTATCCGCTCCAACATCAAAGGAGGCTTCACGACCAGTATCTGTAGTCAGCCATGTTGATGAAAAGGAAGAATCCCGACGAGAGTCAGTAGAAGAGACTGCAAAGATTGAGGACAATGTGCCCGAGAAACCAGAATCAGCGGCTAGTGAAAAAGACGAGAAGTCAGCTTTACCATTAAAGGAAGCGTCACGAGCAGAGTCTGTACTTAGCCATGTTGATGAAAAGGAAAAAAGCCGACGAGAATCTGTACCACATATTGGAGATCAAGAAACCGCGAAAGCAGAATCAAAACCAGAATTAGTGGCTAGTGAAAAAGACGAGAAATCAGCTCCACCTTCAAAGGAGGCATCACGACCGGAGTCTGCAGTTAGTCATGTTGATGAAGGAAAAGAAGTCCGACGAGAATCAGTTCCAGAGACTGGAAATATTGAAAGAAAGGAACCAGAGAAAGCAGAATCGGAACGCAAATCAGTAGCTAGTGAAATAGTATCTCCAGCCGTTAGTGAAAAGGACGACAAATCCGCACCACCATCAAAAGAGGCATCACGACCAGGGTCTGTAGTCAGCCATATTGGTGAAGGAAAAGAAGCGCGACGAGAATCAGTACCAGAGACTGGAGAAATTGAAGATAAATTAGCAGAGAAAGCAGGATCAAAACCAGAATCAGTGGTTGGTGAAAAAGTATCTCCTCCCGTTAGTGAAAAAGACGATAAATCCGCACCACCATCAAAAGAGGCATCAAGACCAGAGTCTGTAGTTAGCCACGTTGATGAAAAGGAAGAACCCCGACGAGAGTCAGCAGCAGAAACTGCACAGATTGAAGGCAAAGAACCAGAGAAAGCAGGATCAAAACCAGAATCAGTGGCTAGTGAAAAAGTGTCGCCGGTCGTTAGTGAAAAGCACGACAAATCGGCACCACTATCGAAAGAGGCATCAAGACCAGAGTCTGTATTAAGCCACGTTGATGAAAAGGAAGAACCCCGACGAGAGTCAGTAGCAAAGACTGCACAGATTGAAGGCAGAGAACCAGAGAAAGCAGGATCAAAACCAGAATCAGTGGCTAGTGGAAAAGTATCACCGGCCGCAAGTGAAAAGGATGACAAATCCGCACCACCATCAAAAGAGACATCAAGACCAGAGTCTGTAGTCAGCCATGTTGATGAAGAAAAAGAAGCCCGTCGAGAATCAGTACCAGAGACTGGAGAAATTGAAGGCAAATTACCAGAGAAAGCAGGATCAAAACCAGAATCAGTGGTTAGTGAAAAAGTATCTGCAGCCGTTAGTGAAAAGGACGATAAATCCGCACCACCATCAAAAGAGGCATCAAGACCAGAGTCTGTAGTTAGCCACGTTGATGAAAAGGAAGAACCCCGACGGGAGTCAGTAGCAGAGACTGCACAGATAGAAGACAAAGAACCCGAGAAAGCCGAATCAAAACCAGAATCAGTGGCTAGTGAAAAAGTGTCGCCGGTCGTTAGTGAAAAGGACGACAAATCCGCACCACCATCAAAAGAGACATCAAGACCAGAGTCTGTAGTTAGTCACGCTGATGAAGAAGAAGAACGCCGACGAGAGTTAGTACTAGAGACTGCAAAGATTGAAGGCAGAGAACCAGAGAAAGCAGGATCAAAACCAGAATCATTGACTAGTGAAAAAGTATCTCCTGCCGCTAGTGAAAAGGACGAGAAATCCGCACCACCATCAAAGGAAGCATCACGACCAGAGTCTGTAGTCAGCCATGTTGATGAAAAGGAAGAAAGCCGACAAGAATCTGTACCGGAGACTGCCCAGACAGAAGGTAAAGAATCCAAGAAAGCAGAGGGAATTGAAAAGGTGTCCCCAACTGTTAGCAAAACGGATCAGAAATTCGCTCCACCATCAAAGGAAATATCACGACCAGAGTCTATAGTCAGTCATGTTGATGAAAAGGAAGAAAGTCGATGGGAATCTGTAGCAGACATTGCCCAGATTGAAAGCAAAATACACGAGAAAGCCGAGTCAAAACCAGAAAAAGTGTCGCCGGTCGTTTGTGAAAAGGACGAGAAATCCGCACTACAATCGAAAGAGGCATCAAGACCAGAATCTGTAGTCAGCTATTTCGATGAAAAGGAAGAAAGCAGACGAAAATCTGTAGCAGACCAGATTGGAAGAAAAGAACTCGAGAAAGCCGAATCAAAAACAGAATCAGTGGCTAGTGAAAAAGTGTCTCCGGCAGTTAGTGAAAAGGACGACAAATCCACTCCTCCGTCAAAAGAAGCATATCGACCAGAGTCTGTAGTTAGCCATGTTGATGAAAAAGAAGAACCCCGACGAGGATCTTTCCCAGACACTGCAAAGGTTGAAGACAGAGCACCTAAGAAGGAGCAATCAAGACCAGAATCAGCACTCATTGAGAAAGTATCTCCAGGCATCAGTGGAAAAGAAGTATCACATCCAGAATCTTATGTTAGCCACGTTGATGAGAAGTATGAACCGAATAGAGGAAAAGAAGCAGATGGTAAGAAAGTTGACTGGCAGATTGGCAGTGAAGAGGTATCACCAGTTAGTAGTCCATCGGAGAAAATATCTCGCCTTAGTGAAATAGATTCAACTGGCGATGAAAAGTCCCCTTCCAAATTCCCAGTTATTTCTGAACAAGAATCCAAATTTCCTACTCCACAACAGAAGCTAAAGATTGAAGGTAAACCATCGGACAGTATCATCACATCTCCAAGTAAAAGTGATGACAAGACTAGTCCCTCACCAAGGCCTTCGCCACTTCAATCTTTGAGTGGAGATAGTGGTCTGAGATGCGACTTTCCACAAAAGACCATTGAGCAAAAGTTTGAAGCAGCTGTGTCAGCAATTTCAAGCATACCAGCAGACACTGTATCATCCCCTATCGACAAAGCACCTCCAACTTTATCTGCTGCCGAATTCCAACATATATCGAAACCTGACAAAGAAAGTTTTAAACTTGACCTGCAGCATCAATCTAAGCCCGATGAGACTGCTGTTGAAACAACCTCCAGCCCAGTCGATGTGGCTCACGCTGAGTTTGTGGGCATCGTTTCTCAAAAGGCTACCGATAAGATAGTTGAAAAGAAGAGCTCTATCGAAACAGATGTTAAAATTTCTGGCGAGAAAGCCAAAGTTTCAAGTGAAACTGTTTCATCGCCCATCGACGAGGTGGCCCCATCACTTGAAACCGATCAACAACTAGATACTGGCGAAACAATAGGAGAAATGGTTGAAAGCCTTAAGTCAAGTGTTTCTCAGGAAACTGTCAAGGCTGTTGAAATTACATCTTCGATTTGTGATGACCTAAAGCAAATGGCTCTTAAAGTGGAAACTATTGCTGAAGACTCGGCAACAACTATTAAAAGAGAAGTTATACCAAAAGCAGCAAAGATAGAAGTTGTAACAGAAGAAATTAAAAAAACTATTGTCTCTGAAACAACTGAGGCTGTCAAAGTGGCCTATGACATGAAAAGTTTCCATACTGAGCTTCGTGAAACACATATCACAACAGTAGACTCACCTGCTAGAGATGAAATTATTTTGCATGACATTAAAGAAGAAGATGAGGAGCACAGATTTTCACCACCCAGAGAAACAACTGCTGACAAATCGGCTGTTTCCCCTGCTCTTCAACTACAACGGCCAATTTCACCAAGAGAAGAAGAAGTTGCAAAAATTGTTGCCAATGTGGCAGAGGTTTTGAAATCCGAAAAGGATATAAGCGAGATCATACCAGACTTTGATGAGAACGAGTTGGAGGAAAAGCTTTTAAAAACAAAAGATGAGGACGCCGCCACAGTGCAAAGAATGCTAGTTACAGCAAGTAGCGAGGATGGAGGCGAAGAAATTGAGATCTGTCCCAAGGGAAGCATCGTATTTACTCCTAGTTCAACACCCGATGTATTATCTGGAAAAGTTTCTCCAGATGGGTCGAAAGATTTAGAGTTAAAATCAGAGGATAAAACTGATGAAAAGTCTTTGAAGTCTCAACCAGAATCTGAAAAATCATCACCCGATTTGAAGTCTGGGCCCATATCTCTTGAGGAAAAGGATAAAATTGAGGTTTCTGAGAAAGTGCAGATTGTAAAAGCAATGCAAGCATCTACGGGGCAAAGAGAGTCTACTTCCAGTGTAGTCGACTATCAGACTGACTTACGAAGAGAATCAGTTGTTAGCACTTTAAGTGAAAAGGATTTGACCAAAGACGAAAGCACTTACGATGAGCAACCTGATTCTGCTGCTAGTCACGACTTTGATAAATTCTCACCTGAAACCTCTGTGCAAGTGGAAGAAATTGTTCGTGAATCAATTCAGTACGCTACAATAATCGAGACAGAGGCAACGCAGGCTGAACAAAGCAAAATGGATGAAAAATCTGCAGTGGACAGTCCAAAGGACGCTAAAGGATCATTGAAGTCTATATCAGTAGTTACAGCAACCATTGCAGATCAAGTTCATAGTAAATCGGCAACTTTGGACGAAAAGATTGACGAGGGGTCATCAAAACCAGATATTTGTAAGACAACAGTTGTGACAACTAAAACCTTGACTTCAATCTTCGACGGAAGGGACAAACAGGATGTTCCAGATGCAACTTCACCCAAATTATCAGTCGGAAGTCCTAAAGACAGCAAAGAACCCCTGAAGTCTACGTCCTTAGGATCATCAACTTTAGCAGATCAAATTCAAAGCAAATCAAAATCTGTTGACGAAGAATCATTAAAAGCAGATATTTACAAGACAGAAGTCGTCACGACGAAGGCGGTAACTTCAGACTTGCGTGGTAAACATGAACAGAAAGTATCAGATACAACTTCACCAAAATCGCCAACTGAAAGCCTAAAATATACCCAAGAACCCTTGGTATCTACATCAGTTGTAACAACAGCAGCAGACCAAGTTCACCGTAAATTGGAATCTGTTGAGGATAATATTACAAAGGACTCATCTAGAGCAGATATTACTGAAAAAGTAATCGTAACTACCAAAACTATAACATCAAGTCTAACTGGTAGGAAGGAACAGGATGTTTCTGATTCAACATCACCAAAATCGGAAGCTGAAAGCCCAAAAGACACTCAAGAACCCTTGAAGTCTGTCTCAGTAGTCACAACAACCACGGCAGATCAAATTCAAAGTAAATCGTCATCTCTTGAGGAAAGGATTAAAGAAGAATCATCAAAAGCAGATATTTACAAGACCGTAGTTGTAACAACTAAAACAATTACTTCGACCTTAGGTGGTAAAGACGAACAAGAAGTTTTAGATACAACCTCACCAAAATCGCCAACCGAAAGCCTAAAATATACCCAAGAACCCTTGACACCTACATCAGTTGTAACAACAGCAGCAGGCCAAGTTCACCGTAAATCGGAATCTGTGGAGGATAATATTACAAAGGACTCATCTAGAGCAGATATTACCGAAAAAGTAATCGTAACTACCAAAACTATAACTTCAAGTCCAACCGGTAAGGAGGAACAGGATATTTCTGATTCAACATCACCAAAATCGGAAGCTGAAAGCCCAAAAGACACTCAAGAACCCTTGAAGTCTGTCTCAGTAGTCACAACAACCACGGCAGATCAAATTCAAAGTAAATCGTCATCTCTTGAGGAAAGGATTAAAGAAGAATCATCAAAAGCAGATATTTACAAGACCGTAGTTGTAACAACTAAAACAATTACTTCGACCTTAGGTGGTAAAGACGAACAAGAAGTTTTAGATACAACCTCACCAAAATCGCCAACCGAAAGCCTAAAATATACCCAAGAACCCTTGACACCTACATCAGTTGTAACAACAGCAGCAGGCCAAGTTCACCGTAAATCGGAATCTGTGGAGGATAATATTACAAAGGACTCATCTAGAGCAGATATTACCGAAAAAGTAATCGTAACTACCAAAACTATAACTTCAAGTCCAACCGGTAAGGAAAAACAGGATGTTTCTGATTCAACATCACCAAAATCGGAAGCTGAAAGCCCAAAAGAACCCTTGAAGCCTACCTCAGTAGTCACAACAACCACGGCAGATCAAATTCATAGTAAATCGTCATCTCTTGAGGAAAGGATTAAAGAAGAATCATCAAAAGCAGATATTTACAAGACCGTAGTTGTAACAACTAAAACAATTTCTTCAAGCTTAGGTGGTGAATACGAACAGGGTGTTTCAGATGCAACGTCACCACAATTAGTAACAGAAAGCCACAAAGATGATAAAGAAGTGTTGAAATCTACGACAAAAACCGTCGTAGACCAAGCTGAAAGCAAATCAGCATCTCTTGATAAAAAGATCGATGAAGAATTATCAAAAGCAGATTCCTACAGAACCGTGGTTGTAACTACAAAAACCATAACTTCGAGTTTAAGTGGTAAAGATGAAAAAGATGTTTCAGAATCAATTAAAAAGCAATTCGATGTATTGACAGGCTCTAAAGATAAAGACACTGAAAAGGAAGAATACAAAACTGAGTCAATCATAAAAAGTGTAAGCATTGATGAGAGCGTATCAAAAATAGACTCATCGAAGGTTGACTCTGTTAGCAAACAAGTTCTGAAAACTACTACTCTGCCGGAAGAATCCTCAATAACTGAACATGTAAGTTATGTGGAAACTGCTGAGATTGCCAGGTCCAGAGAAGCAGTCGATAGGCAAATAATCAGCCAAGTTTCTGAAAGTTTCGCTTTAACCGAAAAAAAATCCGGTACCCAAGTGCATGGCACCGAAAAGTCATCATCTGTATCTAGCGTTAAAGAGGATTTATCCGAAATTTCCTCTTCCTCCTCTCGCAGTGAGGAAATATTAACCGAAAAGGAGTCATCGGATATTAAATCAAAAGACAAAACGTCCACTGCCCGACAAGAATCTTTAATCACTCAAATGGAAGTTTCCGTTCATGACTCTGTAATAAGTTCAACCATTTCGAAAGCAAAAGCAACCGAGGTTAAAGAATCAGTGACAATAAAAAGGGAACAGAGCAAAGAATCTCAATCGGAATCTGAAAAATCTTCCACAACGATTTTGAGATCAGATTCATTCTCTAAATCCAAAGTCAGTGAAAAGGAGGAATCTCTTTCATCCAGTTGCAGCGCTATGAGTATCACCACTAAAAAGATCGATTCTTCCGAAACTCAGGACAAGACACATGTAACAGAGAAATATTCAATTTCTGATCAGAGCTCTGAGATATTAGCACACGCCAAGGACGCATCACGAAGAGAATCAACACTAAGTCAAAGTAGTGAAGGACGTCAAACGTGTTCATTAAGCGATCATGAGGGCGAAGAAGACGATGACACAGATATTCTGAAAATCAAGGAAGCACGTTCTAAATCCATTGCAACAATTATGATGACAAGTATTTATAAGCCATCGGAAGAGAGCCAAGCCTTCAGTGCTTTAGAAGAAGAATCATCGGAGGCCATAATCGAGGAGTCATCAAAAGTTGTCAGATCTACAGCACAAAGCTTCGAAACTGTTCAAAGGTTAACAGCCCAAGACACAATCTTTACTAGCGCCCTTATAGAAGAAAAGTCTCCGGAAGAACACATGGATAGAAAAACGCCACCTACAGCCCCAGTAAGTCCAGGTATTAAAACCACATCCACCTCAGAACAAAAAGAATCTGTTCAACAGACCAGCCTAACTGCAATGCAGCAGTACAGCGAGGTTTGCGGTGCATCCGTACCGTCCTCTCCAAAAGATGTCTCTGGAAAGTCAAGCCCAGGTGCCTTAACATCAGAGAGCCGTTCCATACCTACTCCAGCGGGTCGTGAATCACTCACAGAGACTCCCGAATCCTCACCAAAACCTACATCGCCCTTCCCCAGAGTGGCAAAAGAAGACATTCATACCACAACCACCTTTGGTGCAACTGAAGTAGCTCGGACCTCTACACCAGAACTATCTGAAATTAGGGCCTTAGAAAAGACGGCTCTAAGTGGGAGCACCGAAAAAATCATCACCACCACAATCACCACAGTTACCAAAGTAATTTCCAGTGATGGAAAGGAAATTGTAACCGAAGAAAAAACTATTACAACAACGGATACCAGTGAGCCAGATGGTGAGAAGGTAACCGTAACAACCACAAGAACAACCAGCGAAAGTGATAAGGCTCCTTTGCAACCGAAAGAGTTGGCTATGCTCAGATCAGAATTCCGAAGCTCAACACCTGGCAGCGACGACGAGCGACCTTTCAGTGATGATGAAATTCCACCTTCGCCAAGAAGTGTTACTTCTTCCCAAGCGGCTAGCTATGACTTACAACGTTCAAGTTCGGGAATCAGTAAACGATCAGATCTAGACATTGATGACAGCCAAGACGACATCCCCCCACAATACGGCAGCGAAGAACATTCATCCGCTCTTTCGATATCCATGGCACGCAAAATTGTCGATCCCATGAGTACATCCTTCTACGGGGCTCTTCCAGATTCATTCGGACCACTTACAACATCAGCCGTGACATTAACAACAGAGAAATCGGACCCGATCCCAATCAGAACTGCCCGAACAATAGTTAGTAGAACCTTCACAGACTCACCAACCAGTCAATCGTCCGAAAGTGAAGGTGCCAGCCAAACTTGGGCCATACGGCACGGCACTGATCACAAGTTCCTTGACGAAGCCGACCTAGATTTTGAAAAAGCCCTCGAAGAGCACCGCCAGGTGCGTGGAGCTGAAGTTATGTCTAGTGTCACAGCAAAATATTCCTACTCACCATCGAAATCTACAATCGAAGAGACTATTACCAAACCAAAATTCCCTCTTGGTGATATTCAAAAGGCTAAGAGCGCTGAAGGAGCATCCGCATCATCAGTGGACGATGAGAAAAAAGACCAAACCGAAACTAAGCAAAAGGATCCTCTAAAGGAGTGGGGTAAGCCATTGGGTCTGCCATCACCTGCACCGATTGCAACGGAAAACGACGTCCGCACCACCCCTAAGAAGGAACGTCGCATGGTAGCGGCGAAAACCAAACTTAACAACGAGAAAAACCTCAGGAAGCGCTCAGAATCGCCGAGCAAAACCAAAAAATCAAGTCCAGTGTATGTAGACTTGACATATGTTCCTCACAATGGAAACTCTTACTACTCACATGTTGAATTCTTTAAGAGAGTGCGCGCGCGCTACTATGTCTTTTCGGGAACCGAACCCAGCCGGGAGGTTTACAACGCCCTACTCGAGGCCAAACAAACATGGGAAGATAAAGATTTAGGTAAGTTCGACTTAGCTTAACTAAATTTCTGGAGTCATTTCTAAGTTGTATGTGTACTTTCAGAGGTGACTATCATCCCCACGTACGATACCGACGTACTAGGCTACTGGGTAGCTGAAAATGAAGAACTCCTAGCCAAATATCACATCGACCTATCGCCGTCTGCATCACGATGCACAATCAACCTGCAAGATCACGAGACCTCTTGCTCCGCCTACCGCTTGGAATTCTAGGCCACGGGGATGTTCATAGCGTTCTCCCCAAGGATTGACTCACAAGAATTTACCAATTAATTACTATAGTTGTTACTACACATTATTGTACTTAAATACACCTAAAACAGACATAATGACGACCCGGAAACAAGGCAATGCGAAACTATACCCCTTAATGAAAACGGAAACGAGAAGAGCCAGGCGCGATGCTGACTTTGGATGGCGGACTTTGGTGTGGTAACCTGCTTTTTTCATTAGAAACACCACCGCCATTGCAGTTTTCCGCCGCGAGCAACAACGACCCCCCATAAAACAATGGCAACTAACTTTGCAACCAAAGATGAAATTATTTCACGAAAATCAAACAAACGTTACCTTATCTCCTAGTCCCCTATGATATAGATGATATAATATTAGTTATATTTTGCTCCCAGCAAAGAATAAAGTATTAAAAAGCGTTAAAAATGTTATGAAAATATTTAAAGAAACGATATTCAATGTGCCTCTGTGAAGCAAATGTAATAGAAATCCCAAGGAGTTTATTTTGAACTTTTTTTTCCAATAAATGCGTAGCATATTTGTTAAAAAATCAAATTTAGCTTATAATTTATATATTTCTCGAATATTTCATTTCTAAATTACTCTTGAAATCTTTTTATTATTCTCGCTATGAAATCCACCATTTTGAAAAAAACTGAGGTGGTGCTCCAACAGACATGAAATTTAAAACAAGTAAAATTCACTTACCCCATACAATTTTCCATTGAAACTTTAAAAATTACTTTATTAACAATAAATTTAAAAAGAAAAACACAACCAAAGGCCACTATTTATTAAATAAACTCTTTTTGAAATTTCACAACTAAAAATTGAAAAATGGAGTACTTTTCACACGAAACGGAAATTGAACTATGGCTAACGGGACTTTCCTGTTGCAGCATCTTACTTGATCACGTCCGCCACCTACGTGAGGGTGCATTCACAATGAAAAAAAGACGAGTGTGATGTTAGTTGAGTTTTAAATTTAAATTTAAAATGAGTTTTGGGAAATATGTAATAAAAGACATTCAAAGCATAATGAAGTGAAAAAAAAATATAATGTTGATAAATGTTTAAAGAACAAAAAATAAAATGTTACTCTAGAACATTAAATGCATATACATAAACAAATATATAATTGTACCTAAGTGTAATGTATGTTGTGTAATGTTGAACAATACACAAATCTTTATTAGAAAACAAAAAATATAATATCAAATAAATTTAATCTTGTTACACAATACACACACAAAACAAAAAAAAACAATTATATGTAATTTTGATGTTAGAAATTAGAGTATGTATTCCCATTACCCACCATGCTTGAACAAAACAAAGGAAAAAAAAACTTTCATTTTGAAAGAAATGACAGGGGTTCTGCAAGTCATATGATTTCATTAATAATTTACTGACAGTGCGTTGACAGTTTCCTTTTTAAGATTCTAATTTTCCATTCTACACATAAATGATATAATTTTAGGAGTAAATAATAAACAACAGTCCGCCATCAAATATTTACAAAAAAAAAAACAAAAAAATATTAACAATAGAACTAATCTAAGGAAACTAAATTTAAGGAATAGTAAATTTAACAATGAATCTCTAATATATACTAGGAAACAACCATTTTTTTTGCAAAACATACTCTCTTCAAATATAAGGAAAGAATCGCAAAAGGTACTCGTATTATTGTGCACCGTCCACAATTGAAAAGTTTATTTATTTACTTTAACATGACAAGGGAAAATTGATATTTTTTGAAAGAAGTAGAAGAGTAGTAGAAGTAAATATGGTGCAATTACGTTCTTATACAAAGTGTGATAGGCACAGGGCTATTTTTTTTTCTATTTCCAGTAATATCAGTAATAATGAATATCATAACTCATCCAATGACATAGAAGTATCATTGTGAACTTGGTCAATGTGAAAGGCATGTTCAGTCCAGTATTCAATTTGTTCTTTTTTGTTTTTATTTTTTTTTTTCTTTTTCAGAGACTTGGCAATATATGATTTTATAATTTCAAACTTATAGAAAGGAAAAAATGTGATAAGAAACAAGTATTTCACTAAATTGTTTAGGAACAAACGCAAAATGGCAAAGACAGGGATAATTAGTACACTACGCTACGAACATGCTACTATTACACTATTTTAATTCGATGAGAACTTACAAATTTATTTGTGATAATATTGTTTGAGTTAGCGTTTTACAGAACTTACACTAAACAAATGTGAGGTGTTTCAAATTAAACAAGATTAAAAAAGAAAATAAGCAACCTTTCAGAGAGGAACAAATTTAACAAATTTTCTTTTACAAACAAAAAAAAACAAAGAAACTATTTTATACCGAATTATTTTATACGTTTTTTGAAATAAGAAACAAACAAAAGACAAAGATAGTAGATAGTTTTTGATTGACAATTATTAAAACAAAATGGTATATATACATATAAAATATATAGTGATTTTAGCTATACTATATGCTTTAGCAAGTATTCGAAATGGTCAAGAAGATGGAGCATAATGCAAATGAGACGAAATACACAATAATTGTAATAGGAATAACAAAAAGTGCTTAACTCAATTTTATTTTACACAATTTTATCGATATGTTATACATTTTAATAGTGCGGAGCGGAATCGATTAGGGTTTTATGAAATACGAAAATATAAAATATATTCAAATATGAAAAAAGGAAAACGGAAGCGCTTGATGTGTCTTTATGGAAACACACATGCATTCCACTCTACGGCAACAGGATATATACATACTTTAAACAAATAAATTTCAAATTCAATCACCCTGAGTAATTTCCCTTCTAGAATCATTATTGATTTATTAAAGAAAAGAAAAAAATATTACAAAGAAAAATAAAGAAATAAATTATTGTAGGTACTAGTGGTTATATATATACATATATATAGAGTATATATACATGTATACATATGTATATATACTTGAATATTTAAAGAGAAATCCTAATTTTAGTTTTAATGTACCACATTCTGAATGAAAGAAAGCATACATAAATATATATTTAAACGTTTTAATTAATTTATTGATTTAAGTACTCAAGTCTCTTACTTCTAACGCCTTTTACTGTAGTAACAGAGTTTATTTGTTTAAGAAATACATTTAAAACGAATTATTCAACATTTGCCTTTGATTCAATTACCTAGTGCCCAAGAACGTAAATATGTTTACAATTCTTTTTCCGTTGCAATTGATATTTAAAGTTTATAGATAAAGTTGTTATTTTCAAATCTTATTGCAATTACTAACTATAAGTGTATGTATTTATATTTAGTATTATGATGCAAAAAAGTCAGATGAAGTAAAATTTTTAAATACTTATTATTAAAGACAGCTTATCTCCAAATAAAGAAATATATACATACGAAAAATAAAAAAAAATGTTTTATTCGTGTAACGAAAAGAAAATTGAAATGAGAAAGTTCTTCTTCTTCTTTCCTTTTGTTTAGCGAGATTATAATCAGGATAATAGGTATGATCCCTACTGATCTGCCGACCTCAAAAAGTATTTGCAGGTCTCTCGGTTTCGGAGAGAGAAAGTTAAATAAAATTATGAAAAATAAAAGAAGTGCAACTATTTAAGGAGTGTACTACGACAAATGAAACATTGTTCATAACATGCAATTTAATATGAATCAAATGTTTTTTATCATGCATTGAAACCACGAGAAGCACCAACCGACTGCGACCTATAAAATCTTTTTTACTGGCCCATATAATTTTATCAGAAGTTATAATGACGCTCTAAATAAACCTAAGTATAATTTTAGGTTTCAGGTTCTCTATTTCAAATGGACTGACAAAATCCCCCGACAAGTGGAGGAATCTTTTCGTTGCGGCTCCCCTTAGTATCTGACAACTTCATTTTATGCAGATCTTGTCTTGATGTTGGGGTTGATGAACTTGTTTTCTATTACCGCTTCAATAATTAGTTGATGCCGATCTTTTAAGAAAAAAAAATTAAAAAAAAGTAAAAAACAATATGGTGCCACTTGTCACACAGCGAATGAAATTATCAGAACGCACTATCTCACGACATAATCCGGAGAAATGGCCGCCGAAATCTTGCAATGTAACACCATTGGGATTCTTTCTCTATGGCTACGTGAAAAATAAGATCTATGCCAATAAGCCCGTGACGATTCCAGAGCTGAAGGATGAAATAATTCGTTTTGTTAACGAGGTATAGCCCGAAGTATGTATGCCAAAAACAGGTGTTGTAGTGGGCATTTGCCGGATATTGTATGCGCAGCAGACCGTATGTGGTCCAGGGCCTAGCTTCTCGCGACCATTCGTGGTGTGCGTGATATATTTTTTCACACAAATGGAAGGCATCTACAGTTTAGAGCCATATCATGACAGTTATTACTCTCGGACGTTTGTCAGACATTCGCGAGAGGTGGGACCGTGAAAAAAACGATGGTGTTTTCTGGGATTCGAACGCTGAACCTCCTGCTCAGTGCTCAGTAATCCAACCACTTGAGCCAAAAAAATATTTCTGCTTCATTTAAAAAAGAAAATCCTCTTATTGAATAAACCTAAATAAATATACATTAAACACACAGATTTTGTTTTTGGATGTTTTTATTTTATTGAACTCTTCTCCTAAATGTACATGCATATGTATGTACATATGTACACAGTATGTGCACAAGTAGACAGGTGGCAAAAGTAATCGGTTTGGTTTTTTTTTAAATTGTATTACTTTATTTCATCGTACTTATAAAATCATTCAGTGTTCTTTTCCTGAAGGACTGTAACAAAATCGAAAGAATTGTTGATGTTCTTTGTAACACCTCCCCTGTTACCGATCAATAACAAAAAAAGTTAAATACGCAATAATAAACGGAATAAAGGCTACCTAAAAGTAAAATGCACATACTCTATGCTCTTAACGCTGTAAATTGGTGGAACACATCCAGAATATGTGTATCCAGGTCTGATGTGAAAAGAAGTGTTTCCAATGTACTGCTGTATTTCTGTACTTGTTCGTGGTGCTAAAAGAGAAAATAATAAATTAATGCGTCCTTTGCATTATGTTAGCTTTAGCTACCATCAAAAATACTTGCTGCAGTCGTCCAATTGTCCACCGGTACCAGTCCGTATCTGGATCGCGACCGTCTGTATCAGAACGAACCAAATGTTCAGACAAGATCATTATGAATCGTTGAAACACAATCAGGAACAAACGTTTTTGGTCTACATTAGCAGCTTCAAGTTTCTCCTCCATTCGTTCCACTATCTTTGAAAGAAAAGAAAAGAAAAAAAAACTTAACTAACGCGCTTCAATGGGTTAATAACTCGACGCAAAGAATAAGCCAAAGACCTACTTAAAAGTAAATCTGACATTGAATTTATACAATTCATCAGCACGCAATAAAGTTCTCATATACGAAAGCCATCTATTATGCAACAGATTTATACTGTGCATAATTAAGTAGACTAACAAATACATGGATTACCCAACAACAGCCACTGATCTATGTCGAGGAACTTCAGAAGTTCAAATATAAAATAAATTCCATATACCTCTTCCGTGGGTTTGTCTGCATTGTGTTGGGGCTTTTTACGCTTCTGCGCACTACCTTCCTCTTCCGATTCGCTTGAAGAAGAATCCGCTTTTGACAGTTTTTCCTTCGCTTCGCCCAACTCCGAGCCTAGATAGTTAGTTGGCGAATATTAGCTCTGATTTATTATATCGACTAAACGCTGCATACTCACTTAACTTAATTACATGCTTATTCATTTTCTTTATGGTTAGATGGAGAATCTCCCAGAGATACATCTTCGTGAATTCACTAGTCATTTCTTTTGAAAAAATCCAAGTGGCTACAGCTGAGCATTCAACAACCTGTGTCTTAAGTAATTTGTCGATTATAACCACCATCATCTGTTGGTGATTTTTCCATAGCTCGAAGACATTGTGAAGAATACATATCTGGGCTTCTTCGGATTCAGCAAGCGCCTAAAAAATCACAAACCTGTTTAATATGCACACAATGATTAGTCAAAACATACCTTAAACACCAAGTGAAACTTTGATATTGCAGCAAAGCTGTGTGAGAAGGATTTGGATCCTAAATTCAAAAGGGTCTGTACAAACACATCGATCTTTAAGGGATTAAAAGAGCTCTCGGACATTTCGTTGTCGCCGTTTTCACCGGAATTCGGAAGTTCTTTCAGTACGTTGATTACCTCTTCGGGGGTGCATTTCTGTCGTATAGCCACGACAAGTTGATGAGCCGTTGTCGTGCCTGGTAGTGCAGCTGAAGAAATACATAAAATAAGAGAGGTAATGGAAAAAATTACAATTATAACCGCCCAACTGGTTTGGCAAATTAGCAGTAGCTAACGTTACATGGCACTTTTTACTCTAGTGGAACACGATGAGGTACTTTACACCAACTCAACGGAGCGGAAATGCGGTAACTTAAGAAATGCTTTCCTACTTTCTGTTCTGGTAACAATGATTTCAGCCTCTTAAGCGCATTATATAATTATTTACCGAAACCTATGTTATTGGCATACAATCACAATCAATTTTTAAGCAAACTTTAAACCTTTACGCCAGATTCATTTCAACTTAGGGACGAAATTCATTGGTATATTTGTACTCTTCTTGTGAGAGACTCATGAACTTAAACAAAGCTCAGCGAAGCCGAAAGTGGTTAAAGGCACACATTTATTTGTGTTGAATGACTATTAATGGATTCAGCTGTGCAGGTGGGATACATCTCAGCAATTCATGTTATATATGAATACAGCAAGAGAGGGCGAGGGTTATTGCGAAATATTGACGCAACAATGTAGGAAACTTTGCGAGTTGCTCAGTTGTTTGTTGTGCGTCGTGGAGTAAACTTAATAAAACGGAATGTATAATAAAAAGCTTCTATTTATCTTAGCAATGGTAATAAACAAAACGCAGAAGGAATACGATTTAATATTTTTCTTCTAGTTTCATCTTTGTCAAGGCACAATTGAAAGAGATCTTCTACTCACACCCAAAGAAGGTTTACAGATATTTGGAAGGACTGTATACTATGATCCTGCTAACGACACAAATAGAACAATACCGTGGCAACAAACTTTGAAGCATGTTACTTTCTTGACCCTCTTTGCGGAAGTGGATCGCAATTCGAATTTGAGGTAATCTTGCCGTAAACACCTTACATACATATGTACATGTAATTCTGATAAAAATATTTTCTTTTAGTGACCTTAAAGAATACAAGGAGTTTATGCAATCGCCTTACACTAGAATTCACGAGGAATACCCTAGATTTGGAGACATTATCACCATGGCACAAGGACGGCTTGAAAAATCGAATGGATATCGTTTCGTAGAGGGCATATGCGAACATTATTGCAGTGAAAAAGTGTTGGCACTGTGGAGGGTTCAAAAAATTCGACATCGCGACTCACAAAGAGGCTTTCGTTACGAAATGAAATTCAGTGTGACTCCTTTGGAAAGTGAAAGTGCGCCACAAAATAAACACACCATCAATCAGCAATATTTCAAATCGTTTATTTTGAAAGACGATGACTACCCAGAGAATTTTAACGCCATTACACGAAGATCAGACAGCGTAGAGAACTTCTCAAACGAACGACAGGCGAGGATAATCAATGAAATCCCGAGGAAAGAAAATGCTCTTGCACACTTGCCACCACTGAATATTGGAGAATATTTTAGACAAGTTCCCAAGGCTTCATCAAAAGTTGGATATCTATCAACTACACGACCTGTTTTCCCGACGACCTATAGACCGAATTATCACGTAAAACATGCCAAACCAGAGGTATTTGAGGCACCAGAAGAACCTAAAACTGTTGTGACTCACCACTTCCATCACCATTACTTCATGAAAAATACAGAAACTTCTCATCTCCAAGATCAGCATCTATTTCATGGCAGTCCCGATGCTATCCGAATCATAGAAGGTCCAAATGCAAAGCTTTTGACGCCACAATACACAACAAAAGTTCATCCCTCAACCTACAAAACTTCTACTGCAGCACCTCCTCAGCCTGCAGTTTTCTACATGCAACAGATCCCGCTATATATTCAGTCATCCCCTCAGGAAGAAACTACAAGTCGACAGCTAGATTTAAAGCCATTCAAACAAAGTGAACAACAATTTGAGGAGATTCGATACTCTGATCCAGACCCACTCTATGAACATTTAGACAGCCGAAGAGGTTCTTCAGAATCCTCTTCAGCGGAAATACAAGCACAAATCGAACGAACAAGCCCCCAAGTTCTCACAAGTCCAGATTCTATTAACGCACAATTACCACCAACAACTGAAGATCAAGACACACGAGTTCCTTACGTTGATTATGAAGAGGAAAAGACCACAAATGCACAAACAACAATCACAACATCATCGTATTCGACTAGAAGTACCCTTCTCCCAAAAAATAATTATTTCATTTCAACATCAACATCCGAAAGTCCCCTTAAGTATGCGAGTAAGTTATCGCTGCACAAATTTCGTAAGTATCCCCGACCCACAACTGAACAACCGGTGCTGAAATGGAAGCCCAGACAGAAATCAAAAGAAAAACCTTCCACCGAACGACCAGATATCAATGCAATGGAAACCAGTACTGAGGAAAGGGTTATCACAGTCACTCCTAGCAAAGTGGATACCGCGGAATTCGAGATCCTAACGCAGAAATCTGTGAGTAAATCGGTCAGCGTTAAGGTAGGTAATCACTCACTAGAAATTCCTCTAACGATAGAGGTCGCTCCCACAATTTCCAGAGAAATACAAAGTTCCACGGAGGGCAAGTCTGAAGAAAACGACACTAAACCGTGAGCATGGCTTCTCACAACTTTTTCTATTTTTTAATTATGTAACGGTGAAGACTTTTATGTTAATAAAAACAAACACTACTTACCAGCTCCTTCTGTTGAATACTTGTAATTTGGTTGGGGAGCAATGGGTATCAACTGGGCATACGCTTCAGGCATCATTTCAGTTATCCTTTGGTGATATGATAACCTATCAAATGTAATCAATTGGAGGATCATATTCATCACTAGTTTTTCCTCACTTACCTCAAACACTTCTGCAACACTTCCTGTATAAACTTGGGCCTTGGATGCTCCGAGTCCAACAACAAACAACTATCCCATTCGTCCCAGGACCATGTGAACTTAAAGTTACTTAAGTGGTAAGAGAACCAATTGACAAATCTGTCGAAACACGAAGTGTTCATAGAGTCAATTCTCATGAAAAGTATTTCCGTAGCCTGTGCCAAAACCTGCGGCAGGGTAGCGGGCTGCAGTTTACATAGCTCAATAAGAATTGATCCGTAGACAATGTCCAAATACCTTGGAGTGGGCATGTGAAACAGCTCAGCGAAGATAACTTCTACAATGCAATATTCGAGAGGAATTTTGTTCTTGTAGGGGAATGCAAGCAACTGAGCTGCACAATCCTTACGTTCGAGCTTATGCGTTTCAATAATATGATGTAGATGCTCTTCGATGAGAAACCGTTCAATAGAATGAGCACCAGGTAAATTAGGTCCATCCGGACAATCTGTGTAGTCAAACATACGATATACCACCCATGGCATCGGATAAATAAACGACTCATGGTGTTGCGGCGGCACTATCTGAGGCAAATTATGCTGCAGTGCCTCGCATAGCACTGAATCAAAGGCCAAATATGGTCTTGGAATATGCTTCTCGGCCCAATTGTCTTGGCGCAATTTTCTTATCTGTGCCCATAGACAATCGAGATACTCTTCTTGGGGATGCGGTGCGTCCACTGACCACACACGCAGAGCATTATGGTGCTTCTTGGTACGTTTATTAAGAAAAACCTCAATTCTCAGTAAAAGACTCTCCAGAGAGGATTCCTTCTTTTCGTACAAATCCCTACCGACCCATGGAAGGGTAGAAAGCACCGCGAACACATACCAATCTCTACGAACCTGCGGCACATTATCTTCATTAGATACATCGATCATAATATCCAGTAATTGTAGCAAACTTGATGCCGAAATTACGTGGCAATTAACCAAATCCGCTAAAAATCTTAAGGAATACCGAGCCGCATCCCAACGGCATGCTTTTAAGCTGTCCTTAAAAGTCTTAACCATATGGTCTACGAATTCGCCACCAAATTTGTAGTTTTTCGCGTTCAGCAATCCAACGAGAGTTGTGTAAATAGTACACTTTTCCGGCATTTTCACAGCACATTCTGAAAGGATACGAAGAATTTTCAACCGAAATGTACCCAAATCGGCTTCGAGCACAGAGACTAATCCCTCGAGATTCGATTCCACTGATGAAGTGCTCCGTTCGCCTACGCGAAGAATAAGCGACTCCAAACGATCTTCGATTTCTTGATTCTCTGAGACACGACGGCGTTTTCGATTACGATGATCTGCAAACAAAAGGAAAAGTTAAAATTTTTCCAGAGGAGAAACTTTTAGAACATTTTTTTATAGGTTAGTTTTGTTTTGGATTGCGAATTAATCCCAAGGAAGGATATTTACCAAAACTATCATCATCGTCATGTGCGCGTCTTCTGTTCATGTTTTATTTAGAGTAATAATTTGTAAAACTGTTTGAATTAATTGGGTTAAGAGTGATAATAAATTCAACTGAAATCAACGGCGATGCAGACGCTTCGCTGTCAAATCAACGAATTGTCAATTCCAATGGTGCATGGTTTCCACTTTCCAGATGTCATAAGATGAGGCCTGATGCACTTGAAATGGCGGAAGTAAAACCTTAAGGTACATTCACAGGAGATTTTTGAATTTTATGGAATTCTCTTTTTTAACAGAAATAGTCTGCCTTCTCAAAATATTTTCTTTTTTCATATACTGCCTTACCTTTTTTATTTACCTCATTTTCCCTACATTTGCTCACTTGCTTAAAACGACTAAAATTTGTGTCCAGAAGAGTACCAATTTTTATTATTCTTTTGAAAATCATTATTTAATACTTTGAAGAAGTATATTTACCTCATTTTCCCTACATTTGCTCACTTGCTTAAAACGACTAAAATTTGTGTCCAGAAGAGTACCAATTTTTATTATTCTTTTGAAAATCATTATTTAATACTTTGAAGAAGTATACAAGTTTGTTTGTAAGTATATTTTAAAGTTGAATAAATTTAATGACTATTAATTTAATTTGCATACAGTGTTTATTTTGACTCTTTCTAGGTGCATTACATTTGTAAGTGAATTTGATGATGAATGTACATAAATAAAATTTGGGAAAGGATATGCAAAGTATGCATCGGTTCTTACCATTTTGCTGTAGTGCCTTCCATCACAGACCTAACCGACTTGAAGACCTGAAGCTATGTAGAAAGAAAAAAGTAAGTATTTCATTTCTGGGTGTTTAGAGGAATTTTTTAAAACAATTGCAATTTTTGTTTTTTCAATTCCTGATACGGGGCTGATTTCAACATTTACATATGTATTATATACATACATACTTTGATAGGGGTAAGAACAAATATTAACACTTCACGATGATAATAGTAATCATAACGTTTCTATCATGATTTGCATTCAATAAATAAAAAAAAATGCAGTCCCCCTCTTATGAAAAATTAACGCTCTGACGAGTGTCCCCACAGTTTCATCACCAATACCAGACGGACTTGATTCAAATCCAGCAATCTGATAATACGATTAAAGTAATTTCAAAATTGAAAACAAACCAAGCATACCAAGCATAACAGACTCGTCGCATTTGCTTAGATTTGTGTAAAAAAAAAAAGGATTTTTGAATTTAAGCTGTTCACGGCCTGTGGTGATCATTTACCAACCATCAGATATTTTCTCCATACAATAACAACGTCCCCAATGTGACAAACCCACCCCAATTTGGCGAACAATAAAAGTATTATGCTAATACCACCACCCACACATATACAGGCATTCCTGCGATAGACTCCTCTCCGTCAACGAACAACTCTCGTAGGAAAACAGCGCATCAGTATCAGAGTATACTATATGTGACACATCGTTGCACGATGATAGGACAGGAAAACAATATAAACCAGATTCCATCGCAAACTCTCTCGGCATTGAAAGATTCCATAAACTCCGGTCGGAAGATACCTACTCCGCATATAGTAACTACGATATGAGGGAAGAAGGTAGAGCATGCAAAACGCTCTTAGTGTCGCACAAAAAAACATTCCTCTCCCCCTTGCGGTAGTTTCATTCAGTTTTCAATTCATACTTCTGCAACAGAAGGATGGGTGCTTGAAAATTTAGCAATGCGTACACGTGAATTGGATAGTAAATTAGAACGTTCGCAGGGTTCTATCAATACAAATACATCTAAAGTGCAATCCTCTGATACATCAAAAAAAAAAACTCGGTGTTGAAGCAAATTGTATTCACATCTACAAGATATTATAAATCAGGTTTTCCTTACCTCCTCCAGAATCATATACAAAGTGAATGACAGACGCCCTGGTAAATCAAAGGACTCGCGAGAGAAAGTATGTTGGTACAACATTCTCAATTCACTTAGAAATATTGACACACACCGAAGTGCTTGAGTCTTTGCTTTAGTGAAGCGATATTCCCGCAACGGGCGGGTCTTTTTTATTCGACTGGTTATAAAAAACACCCTCGCTCGTTGTTTAGTTGATTGGGACTGCGAGATTTTACCCCATACCCCCTCTCAATAGGCACATGCACGTATGGATACCATCGTACTAATACCAAACAGTATCATCTCAATATATTTTTTTTTATCTGGTATGAGAAGGGAACTGCAGGAGAAAAGATGACAAAAGCTTTACCATAAAAAAAAAAAAAACATTACCCAGCGAGTACTAGCACCCAGAAAGTCATCCAATACCCGTCTCCCTAGGCAACTCACAATCTCAGTGTGAACTGATGAGGATATGCATACATTCAGGAAAAAAGTATTTAACAATGCTTAAAAAGCATCCGTCTCTGAAACCATTCGGGGAATGGAAAAAATTGGTACACCACGAAGTGGTATTTATTACAAACTGAAGAAGATTTTTTGCTGTGCACAGGGGCGGTTGAAGGTCTCATTTATTCGCCTTTGGGGCGAATTTATTTATTTAGATTTCTCCGGAAACAGCACTGAATCGAAAGTTTGATTGGTTTCATGGAAAATATTCATATTTTTCATTTCCCACTTTTATATTCCGAAAATATTCCTATTTGCACGACGGCCTCCACCCTGAAGCCAACCCTGTTTCATATAGCAAACAATTGAAAAATTAAAAAAAAAGTTGTGCATGTATATTAAAACGGATATACACCGCTATAGCACTGAGCTATAATAGCTGCGAACAATTGCTGTCGGTTTACCAACACTTTTTTCTTCCTTCTTTCCTATTCGTCCTTTTATACTTCCATCTGTGCTCCCATCCCCTTGATATAAGAATCTGCATAAAAACGTTCAACAGTAGTAGAACACAGATTGATGCAATGTTGTCTGTTTCGTTGCTCTGTGATTTGTATATGTTGCCTCAGATGCTTCTGATGGTGATGATGATGATGCTGATGGTAAGGTTGATGGTCGCTCTACCTATATGATTTACTTCCTTTTTTGAAACACGCGCCAATACAACAAAAAGCACTGACTACTCGACCCTTCTTCGAAGGGAGAGGGTGGAATTTAAAATGTGTTCTCGGTTTTAGATTTAACACTCACAATGGTTGCTTGGCGGTTGACGGCCTCCGTTCTGTAGGATTCGGATTCATTTGATTTTAAACTACCACTCGAGAAGGTGGTGATTACGCCAATTAGATAGAAGTTCGATTGGAGTTATCTTTTAATCGGGTTTAAACGCATTAACAGTGCGCGTATTGTTTGTTCGTTAATTACAATATTTAAGTAATTTATGTGATTTTTGAAAAAATTAAATTAAATTAAAAAATTAAATAGTTATACGTATCTCCAAGCGTCTTATGTAAGTAAGTAAACAAATAACTACTGTGCTTATAAATAAAACAAAAATAAAAACAAACATTCTGTCGGTTTCCGTGTTTTCTACAATTGCCGGCGGGATATACATTTCATATACTCGACAGTATCTTTGCGAAATTAACTGTACTATTAGCTCGAGCTACATTAAATTCTCATCGTCCGGTTGGATGGAAATAATATTAGAACCCAACTGAATTAAACCCAAGTTAAGTGATTGAATTCATCCCCTTTTCCACCACCACAAAATTTAAATTTATGTACCACTTGTGGCTGTGAATTACTTTATCAAAATACCATACCGGTGGTACTCGTATATTCCTGGCAGCGAACTTACGGATGACAAGGATAAACTTCAGTATACAAACGTATTTGCAGTACGCAATAGGCCGCCTGAAGCATACGTGGGTACATTGGATTTACATTGAACCCTTTTGCTCAAATCATAATACTCGTACGTTCAACTACGTTATGAATTGCGAGCGATTAGTTCTACAACCCTTGGCTTTTAAATATCATTCGAAAATTCAAGGGGATGACGAGGCTACATATTTGCTATTTACACCGTACTGTGTGTGGTCATGACTTTCGTTACACACGTCTGAATATGACAAACTACATCGTTAAATACATGTTAGCAAATTAATCAGTGGATTCGAAAGTGAAAAGTGAGGGTTAATTGGATATAATGAAAAGGATTTCGAAGTCTGTTGTTACCGTTGTTTCTGGATAAAGTTTAATCAAGTAGATTAGTTAGCGACTATGAAGCTTAATTATATAAAAAGCAGCAGAGTGCTTAAAAATGAACATTTTTATTGCCGTCGCTAAAAAAATTAATTTTTGTGTTTTGAAAAATACATATTCTAATAGAATTAAGGACTAAGGTGATTGTGCTGTGTTTTCGTTTTTAAAATTTTGTTGGCATATTTCTTTACTGGCCATAAATTTGAATAGAAATGATTTATTTGTTGCACGTACATATGTACATACATGTATGTACATGTGTTATAAAAGATTATCGCATTAATACTTTCATTAAAGTTTTCTTCTTCTTCTTTCCTTTTGCTCGGCGAGGTTATGATCAGGATTATAGGGATTATAAGCCTCCCATTTTACTACATCCTTATGGCTCCCTGTGGGTTCGTCGAGGTTAGTTTGATAGAACATTATTTGAAAATACCTGCAATGCATTGTAAAACAGCAGTGTAACTATAAGAGTTAATTCAAGAGTTTTACAATCGTTTCTACTAGTAATACAGTCATTGGTCTAGGCCTCGAAGTTGTCATTTTCATGACGCTTCGACTAACCTCTCAACAGTAAAGGTAGGAATTAAAACACACAGAGCCTTGCTGTGAGAGAAAAATCAGAGGTGGGAATTCAGTAAAGCCTGTCAGCCACTCAGTTACGAATACACGAATAGTAATATGAACTACATTCGCTTACACTTCCCGTCAACATTCATGGGACGCAGGTTGGGTTAGTTAAGTTGCAGTTTCAGCTCATGTTACCCCCTTTCTACCAAGTTTTGTTAGAGTTAAGAAAAAAATAATAATAAAAAATAATAATGTCTTTCGGATATGACTCTAAACTGTAGGTCCTTTCCTTTCCTGCGAAAAAATATAACACGCACAACATCAATGGTCGCGAGAAGCTAGGCCCTGGATCATATTCGGCCTGTTGACCCAAATAATTGTATTTGTATACTTCTACTACTGCACGGGTTTTTCTTAGTGCCTACGCTATCCATTTGGTCTTAACTTTCTTAAAATGGCTTTGATTGGTTTTTCCTTTCTGTAAACATGTAGATACATTGAAAAGATGTGGATCTTGATCTTGCTATGTAGTTCTACCAGAGTTTTCAGAAGGAAAGAGGTTAGACTGATATGCCGGTATTCCTTAGCGCAGCATGTAATTCATTGCCAGGCAACTGCGGGTTATACATTCGATGAGGGTGCCTAATCGAAACGTAGTCCAGAACTAGGCCACATAACATTATTGCGGTATTCAATTTTCGGAAAGATAGTTTTACCAAAGACTGTTACGATCATTTGTAATGAAATCTTTTCTTTTTCGTCGCTTGATGTAGTATTTTAAAAGATAAAAATAAGAATTAGAAAACTCATCATATCTGGTATTAATTCCGTCCTGTATAAATATATAGCTCCCAGCATATAATGTTTTCCGATTGGAAACAAACTACTACATTGCTACTAACGAAAATCTTTTTAAATTTGTTTCTGAAAATGTTAAGAAAGGAAGTGTACTATGTTTACTATATTAACATCATAGATGCTGTTTTTCATGCATACAGTACCAATTAAGAATGTTAGGAGTTAAAGCATATTCTGCTGTATTTTTTTTTAATGTAAGCAAGCAATCAGACATCAGCACAAGTATAGCTGCTCACTTCGTGGAGTAATTAAAACAAATATCCTTGGTCTGAAATTGTTTTTCTCTTATTCAGCATTTGTTTGCTACAATTGATTTTCTTTTTTTTACGTCTTCATCTCCATCCTTATTTTCTTTCCTTGAGCATTTCACTTCTTGCAATTTATATGCAAACAGAAGAATTGAAAATAAGGAAGCTGCACTTAATTGCCTTGGTAGCAAAGAAAAGCCCGCTAAAAAAAAGCATCAAGAATAAACTTTTACAGGAAAAGTTCTGCCTCCAAGTTGAATATTTGTCTGTCAACAACTTAAAAAGTCGTTGAATCCCTGGATTAAGCTGGCTTATTTATTCCCCATAAAGTATGTAAGACTTTTATTGTCGCCGCAATCTGCGACAGAATGTCTCCTGTTCTAAGTACCACCGACCGTCACCACCATAATCATCGCACAATGCAAATTTTAATTAACAAACGCCGCTGCTTCAAAATGTTATTGTTCCGTAATAAATTCAATTTTGAAACTTTTCCATTACCACCTCGCTGAGTGGATGTCCATAAATTATATATGGATCCTGCAGTGTATACTTAGAAGATATCTTAATTAACATAATCTAATTTGAATGAATCTCTTCTTTTTTGGACAACATCATCGAAATGACGGCTAATTTAAGGAAGCAGATGCGTGGGTAAAGAAAATAATGGCGGATTGTAACTTCTAATGAGAGGGCATTAAATGAATTAAACATCACTAAATTTGTCTTTGCGAGGTAAAAAATCCGACGGATACACCTCAATGTGTTATCATAAAAAAAAAGTTCAAAGAAAGGACAATTCATCGTCCGCATATCACATACAGAATGTCGACAGCTTGGAGAACATTTTTTAGTGGATTGCAAAACTCATGCGGAAAATTTGAGCAAATACATATATGACAAGAACAGACCATGTTTATGTTCCTCGGAGGGCATCCTGGGAGGTGCGATGTCTTAATTGTCATGTGAGAGTCTGTGGAAATATTTTTGTTCATATGTACAGATGCTCATATGAAAGGATCCGAATTAAACAGATTAAAAAACTCTGTTCATCAAAAAAATATGTATATGTCTCGCATATCAAAGCGATGACTTTTTCCTCCACACGAAACAATGGTATATACATACATATGTATATACCCACACTGAAATGCATGCTAGAGAGTATAAAAAACCACAGCTTAAAGCATTGATTTTAAATTGCTCCAAAAATTAAAAAAAATATATACCTACATGTAATCCTCTCTGAATGTACATATGTATATGGATATTTATATATAAAAATGCCTACAAAAAGAACTCCTTTTAATTATTAAAAATGCTGCAAATAATTCACTGGTAACGGATATGCTACAGATAAATACATTCCAACATCCAACCATACCATTGTGTTAAATAAACATTAAAGCACATAGAACAATGAGCACAAGGCTTCGGTTTGTGGTATTTGCATTGTCCTTGCAGAGGTATGCAAATATTCCTAATGCTCTTAATACACTTCCCTAAGGAAATTGAGATTTACAGAGATTTCTTTAAGTATAAATCTTTTGTCTTTCTAACAAATCAAAAACAGCTTACATCTTAGAATTTTATTCACACAAATGACTTACGATGTAGGGTTTGTGGTAGTTACATATCTATGAAGGACGAGTTATTTTCGGGTTGTGAAAATGAAATATAAGGTAAAGTGAATACCTGTGCATTTTTTTAATCCGCTTTTGTGAACCTTGGAATAATTCAATCTTAAAAAACTTAAGTATTTAAGTTTTGTATACTGTACATATTCGTTTCTCGACAAATCAAATACAAAATATTATTTCTGTTGATTACTTGTTTTTCAAGCTTTTGGGACGCATAAGTTTGTAAAAAAATCTAGTCCTGGTTTATCTCAGAGTCTATACTCGAATGCAATATGTGTTATCCTAGATTTCTTGAAATATTTTACGAATAAGATCGATTTTCAAATCATTTATGCCCAAGCAAACACGTTTTGGAATGTACCGAATAAATGACAGTGAATCTACAAATTGACGTCAGGCAACCAGGATATAAAGAACTTGGAGTCTAACGACCTGTTCTAAAACTAAAAAGAATTATGATTATTAATAAGATTACACAGAAAATAGTAAAATACGCTGAGGCAACACCCGACGGTAGGATAATTGATTTTGTACAATACTCACTTACTTAGGTGGCGCTACAGTTGGCGGTGAACCTGGGCCTCAATCAACAAGCCTTTCCAGTTAGCCCGGTCTTTAGCCAACTACCTCCAGTTGCGCACTAAAGTTGATTAAGGTCTTCTTCTACTTGTACGCGTCACCTTAGGCCGGGTTCGATTCGAAGACTCTGCGAGCACGAGCATTGGTTTTCACTCTTGAAAAATACCAACAGTGCATATTCATCATGCATGTGGAGGTGTCCATCTAGCATTTAGCTTTTGTATTTTAGGTGCTAGAATGTGATGATAGATAGAGGGACAGACGTATGCGCGAGAGTAATAGGGTTCCGTGATCTATATACCGGAGTTATGAAATGATGCCTGGGTTATATGTACATATGTAACTTTGACAGTTCTGAAACTGAACGAGATCACTGGTTATCATCTAAATTTTAAGTAAAAACACGCACATTTTTTAATTTCGTTATCCATCATGCGTGATATTTATAATGAGTTTATTCTCTTTACAGATTTTCTAAGCATGGCTGAAGAACAGCGTCACCAAGAACCCTCTCCCTCTCCACAAAAGTCTCCGCCAAATGAACGCAAGAGTATTCATGAGCTTCGGAACCAAGACTATGTCAGTCGCTTGTTAGCGGCAACACCACCCTATTTATACTCGGCGCCAGTGGGCCCCAATAACTTCTTCTTCAGCGATATGCTTCGATCGCTTGTACATGCAAGGAACAATGAAAACGCACGAAACCTTCAGATTCAACAAGCTGCAGTATTGGCCAGAAGACCACGAAAACGTTCTTGCAGTCAACATAGACCGTATTATGAGCACTTAAGAGACCGCAAGGGAATCGAAGAAAAAATTGCAGTAACAGAAAAACCACTAGAATTAACAAATAAACAATTTTTACCCATGGCTGCTGCGAAGTACTCCAAAACTGATCATTCTCCAAAGGAATCGCTTTGCAGTAAAGCGCCAAATGATTCAAATTCCACGGAGAATCAAAATTCTTTGCAGGAAAGTCCAGCAGCTTCTTCTCTACCACCACAAGACCTAGTTCTACCTCCCCCACCACCAGTTTGGTATCCACCAATCTATCCTCCCTACGGAATAGATCCACTTCACTTTTTCATAGATCTACGAGTGTCCGGGCATATCTTTGACCGGAAAAAAGAAAATGTGTCTCCATTAACTAATACAGATAACAATACACTCACATCAACCGAAACTGAAACGCCAGGGAAACAGCGACATGGATCGGCGTTTACAGTACCGGTTCCACGAAGTGAATCTAAGGGCTCCACAGCTATAAACTTATCGTCTTCGTCTTCCGCTGCAGCAGAAACAACAAACAAGATAGAGAACTACGCTAAGTATTATGACTTGGGTGAGACCAAAGAGAACCATCCGAGTGTGAAAAACAGTGCTAACTACGTGCTTCAAAACCTACCAAGGTTGTACAGTCATTTTACTAGTACGAAGAATATGTCAGAAGACAACTCTTTCGAAAACGACAATAAATCTGATCAAGACTGCGAAGATCCTATCGATGACCAGTTTAGTGGAGTTTACAGAGACAATTCGGCTCATATTGATGTGGAAATGATAGAATCTACAAAGCTTCATAATGCTGGTGGCAGTAGTCGATGTGCAAGTCCTGATGATTGCAACGTTACACACCAAAACGATTAGAATTTGTATTTAACTCTGCATGTAAAGAAAAAATAATAAATGTCGTTATTTTAAATTCAATTTCGGACTTTTAATGCAGTTAATGTAAATGTAAATTTTTTTATATTTAGGAAAAAAGTCAACAAGTCTGCATCAACAGAAGTGGCAAAACTTATTGGTGACAATCTACATTACTCCCCTTGGCTAAAATGTTCACGCTTGAAAAAAAAAAAAAAAAAAAAAAAACTGATTGCCAGGCTGTGTTCCTGTCAACTTTAGAACGATTTGCCTGCGGGAAAAAATCTTCGTCCACCCACTCTTTAGTTCCTGATGTGGCAGTGGTTGTTGTCAGGTGTTGTTGATGAACCACCCGTGATTCATCACTTCTCCAAAGGGAGAATAATTTGTACACTTTTTGCCGTCGCGCTTAATTGACGATGAAGATCTGAAAGCAATTTCATAAATCATTTACTGACGTCGTTACTGAGCGCTTGTATGTATTCAGTACTCAGTTGTTACCACGAACAATCAAAATTAAAAGTGGGAGAATTTTTTTCTACAACTTTTTTCCAGGATATTAATTTTCTCTCCTACCGCTTGTGTATACATATGTATCTTTGGTTCTTAATCAATCGGCTACTAGGCAGAACATCATGATTGCGATTTCAGCGAAAATTTCATTTCACTGCCTCCTGCTATAGTAAGCAATTGAAGCCACATCGAGATGCGAATAATTGTTGCCGCTCGATTGAATGCAATGGACATGAACACTGCAATCCGGAAAGAATTGAATTTTTTTCGTAAGCACATTGAAACAGGCATCACCAGGCATCATACACCCCTTTTAAATTAGTTTAAAAGCCAATTTTGCATTTATTACAAGAGATTGAAAAGGATGCGTGGGAGGGGAGTAAACATGAAACGCAAGCCTTCGAAGCGTAGTGGTTGGGAATAATAATTTCTGAAATTTCTTCCAAAAACTTCAAAGCCAATTCATAAATCTTATAGCGGCCAGTAATAACTCATCTTCTGAGATACTTTTTCATTCTGCTCTTTTTCCTTATCCTTCCTAACGATAATAAGGAGTAGGAATTGACTTAGAGAGTGATACTATGACGAGGAATTTCATAAGATGTATTATTTCGTAATGGGACACGGCATATTCGCCGCGATAAATATCCTTTCCTTAGGATACCATATTGTTATATACGAGGGTGGATGGAGAGGGCTATTTTTTTTTTCTCGACTCGTATTTTAATACCCATCATTCTTTGTAAAGCTGTTGTCAATGCATAACTACCACAAAAGAAAGGGAGTGGTGTTGTTGATTTTTAAGATTCATATTTTTTGTGAATAATCCCTACGTTTTGTGTGGGGGTTTATAAAAAAAAAAAGCTTAAAATCGAAAAGGGGGTTGATTTTAAGTCTGATTGTTGTCACAAACAGAAATGTACATGTTTTACTTCAAATAAAATGAAAATTGAAAAGTCATAGCAAATGATTTATTTGTGGCCAGTACTGCTAAATGAAATTTGCTGGTGAACAATTGCACATATTCCACAAAGACTTCAAATATGAGAAAAGCTCCTCCCCATTTGCATGCATTTCTTTTTTATTTTCTGCGAGAATACCAACAAATGGTAAGCTTTCTTTTTCAATAATTTACCCCGCATGCCTTAGCATCACTTGTAAGTGTGTTCGGAGTGCATTCTAATGCAAAAGTGGTATATATATCTAAGTCAACGCCTTCTTTAGCTATCACGCCTACCTACAAATGATTACGTACAGATTTCCAATAGCTGTAGTCATAGTAGTATTTATCAGACAAATAAATAGATTTAATGCAAGTTACATACATATAATATTACGGAATTTAAATAAGTTGATTACGCTTAAACTGGATACATAAGTTAAGGTCTGGCATTTAAATAATGTAACAGAAATAACACTCAAAGTTTTCATTGCCCGTTGTAAAGTTAAAATAATAATATAAGAATAATTTCTTCCCCAAAATTTTTGGAAATATTGGACAACACTAGTACAATTAAAGAAACTTTGAGTTTTACGGGATTAAGATCTATAGGAAGAATAATAATATAGAGTTTAGGCACAAACATACGTAGTATAAATTACAAACATTTTGTAAACGGAAATATGGAATAAATATTGTATAAATTAAATAAATTTGAGAGGTCGCCATGTGGAGTTCGAACCCTAGAAAACACAAGTTTTTTCTTACAGCACAAACTCTCAATATCAGAAACCCAAAAGTAGGAACTGAAGTCAAGTTGTGCAATTGTTCACCATCGTTGAGTGCAGAGGGAAGTCAGTGTAGGGTAAAGTTGTTAGTCAAAAGCATTTATTAATTTTTGTGCAACGTAAAAATGTCAGAAAATGTGCAAATCAAAATATTGAACGCCGAATAAAATGCATCCTAACTGATCCATTTCAGTGGAATGAAAAGATAAGATGTACATATGTATGTTTTATGAGTTGACAGAAAACTGAACACAATAAACGAATAAGAAAAAAAAATTGTGTTTGATTTTTATAAATTTATAAGAAAAAGGTGTAGGGTGTATCAGAATCACCCTGTGCGATATTCTTTTCGACGTTTTAATTTAATGCAAAAATATTTGTACCCAAAAAATATTTGAAATAGTTATATTAAATATGTATGTACATATGTATAGGAGGACGATTAAAACATTTTGCGAAAATATTCCTCATTGTGTTTCCGATCCGATCCACCTTTTCGTCATATACTTTTCATTGTTCAGAAGAAGTAAAGAGAAATAGAAAAACTAATAATTGGTAATAAAAAATTTCAAATTACCCAAATGTTTTCTTTAAATATGGATGCATCGTTGTACACAACGATTGAACTTAGGAAGAATGTAAGTTTGCTCTGTCAAAATGACGCCTCTATTGGTTTATCAGAAACTTAATTTTCACAGCAAGTTCCTCCTCTTTTAAAATTGTTCTGAAAAATACTATTTTCACTGATTCCAATATCAAAGTGTAGCTTATGCCTTCCGTCACATCTTGAAAAGTTGAACAAGTTTCAACTCCTTCTGATTCTATCATTGTGTTCACCTTTCCGGTAGATCATATACTTTTCGGAACTACAGAAATAAATTTTGTAATTTAATTTAGTATTAGAAGTAGTCTAAAATAAGACTGTAACTTATAAGACGAAATAAATAAATAAATTGGGTCCGGATCGATCTGTTCGGCGCTTAATTATTTTAATTTATCCTAAATGCAATAAGATTTCATATTACATCCCTGTCGAATTGCACGTGACATAGAATTACGTTTGGATCAATCATAGCTATCTTCAGACTACTATCGTGAAAAAACACCTCGCAAGTTATCCGAAAATCCATAGCTGGCCGGAGTGCTTCTTGAAGCTCGAAAATCATTTCCTATCAAATTCATAAATAAGTTATTAAATTAACAATTAACTCCATATAATGGCTGCCCGTCTAATTCAAAAAATTGTAAGAAATGCATTTATTCATGAATACTTTCTGTGAAAACTGGAGGTTCTCCCTTCCTCGGCTCGTGTGTGACAATTCCAAAGCAAATGTTCATCTGCTAGTTTTAATTGAATTTATTAATCAACTAAAATTGTTTGCTTAAACCTTGTTCTTTTATTTACGTATTTGTAGTTAAAAAGCATAGGATTTAAATCCATTGGAGGGGAGAGCGTGGCCCCAAAGGTGGTCAGTATTTTGAATTTGTTTTTACATAACAAAAAAATAAGAGTTCAATCGATTGAATCAATAAATAGAGAAAATGCCTCATCTAAGTCGCACCACATACTCATAGAATTACTTACTTTAAAAGTGTTTTAGTCCAATAGAACATCGTTTGCGCGAGATAAAAATTGCGATGTAATTTTTCTTAACCTCCATTCTTCGTCTTTGTGGCATTATGTAACCTCACCTAAAAATGGAAGGTTTTTTTTTATTAAAGATTAAGTATATGAAAAAAAATATTGGAATTCTAATTAACTTAATATTTTAGGTCACTGCCCCAACGACAGGTAGAGCATATTCTTCAGCTGGCAAAACAGTCACACTCATTCCTGGTGATGGAATCGGCCCCGAAATTTCTGCAGCAGTGCAGAAGATATTTGCTGCCGCTAATGTTCCAATAAAATGGGAATCTGTTGATGTCACTCCAGTCAAAGTAAGCATAACAAAAATAAGATGACTATTCGCCCGTTGCCATGTCTCTAAATAGAGTTATGGATGTCAATTCACTGGTGTAAATACAAGGGTCATGGCCAATGTTGGAGAATAAAAAGAGGCACCGACTTTTTGCTGGCATACTGACAGATTTTCAGGTATTTTAACTAAGCAGAAAAAAAATATATATATAGGACCAATAAGTTCAGTACATGCCACGTAAGATTAAATTCTGCCGATTTAGTGAATACAAACATCTATGTCGAAACACGAACGGGCGAATGGTCCATAAAAAAAAAACAGAATATTATTTAATTGATATACTTCGCGTTATCTCTAGGGGCCAGATGGAAAATTCGGTATTCCACAAGCAGCTATCGATTCTGTAAACAAACACAAAATTGGTCTCAAGGGACCGCTTATGACTCCCGTTGGCAAGGGTCATCGTTCGTTAAATTTGGCCCTTCGAAAGGAATTTAATCTTTATGCCAACGTGCGTCCGTGCCGCAGTCTCGAAGGTTACAAGACGCTTTATGATGATGTCAATGTTGTAACTATTCGCGAGAATACTGAGGGAGAGTATTCTGGTATTGAGCACGAAATTGTTGACGGTGTTGTGCAGAGTATCAAGCTCATCACTGAAGAAGCTTCCAAACGTGTAGCTGAATTCGCCTTCCAGTACGCAAAAAACAACAATAGGAAGAAGGTCACTGTAGTACATAAAGCCAACATTATGTGAGAAAAACACACTTTCCCTGATAAATATCCTAAAACATATTTTTTTAAGGCGAATGTCTGACGGTCTCTTTTTACGGTGCGTTCGTGACACGGCTGGGAAATTCCCAGATATTAAGTTTGAAGAACGTTATTTGGACACAGTCTGCTTAAACATGGTGCAAAATCCAAATAAATATGACGTCTTGGTATGGAAATGGTTTCGTAATGATATTTTTAGTATAGATTAAAATATTTTTCTCTCTTTAGGTAATGCCTAACTTGTATGGTGACATTTTGTCAGATATGTGCGCCGGTTTGGTTGGTGGACTTGGTTTGACACCATCCGGCAATATTGGCTTAAATGGTGCACTTTTTGAATCAGTATGAAAAACATAATTTAAATTTTTTGCGACATAGTTACTTAATATTTAATATTCACAGGTACATGGCACTGCTCCTGATATTGCTGGCAAGGACTTGGCCAATCCCACCGCTCTTTTGCTGTCTGCAGTGATGATGCTGAGGCATATGAATCTGAATGAGCATGCTAGTAAAATTGAGACTGCATGCTTCGCCGTTATTAAGGAGGGTAAACATTTGACGGGAGATCTAGGTGGTAAAGCCAAATGCTCAGAATTCACCAACGAAATTTGCGCCAAACTAAAGTAAACACCTTGTGATTCGTTGTGTCAAAATGCCAGTTTCCATTGTTTTTCGAATAATAAAAGCACACGCAAAGAGTAACAACAATAATGGATACAATTCCAGATATCTACTGCATGGAATTCTAGTTGTCAATTATTCCTTTTTTTGTAACTTTTATTTTATCTTATTTTTATTTATTAGCTTAATTTGATCTTTTTCCCTCCTAAAAGTACTCAAGCGTCAAGCAAAGATTTCAAAACGATTGTTGCTACGGTATTATTTTATTTTACTTCTTATTTCTTTTTTCTTTTTTTTTTTTGTTTACAAGAAACATGGTACCGCGCCCACCCATATATTATTTATTACTCTCCATATTTGCGGACCATTTAAACTAAAATAATTAACGCATACAATACCAACGAAAAATGTTCTTAGAAGTGTTCGCCAAAGTAAAATACTTAGCGGAGTAGGATTATAATGCATTCTAAATTGTTATTTTATAATCCTTTAAATTGTAAGCACAACTACAACAATGAATGTCATTCAACTACGCAATGCCATTAAATAAAGTATAAAATAGGTAACAAAAATTGTTCACATAGATTTTGCGTTTCATTGAACAGCCTTGTAGGAAGATTGCTTAAGTTTCAGAAGGAATTGCGTTCGTTTATCCGCATTTGGCGATCATGAAGAAAATACCCTTTTCCCAATTAAAGAATTTAAAAATTACCAGTGTTGCTGAATCGGAAATGTTTAAAAGTCCGAACACCTTGAAACTTGCTGCGTTTACAAATTCAATATTCTTTTTCGTAAGGTTACTCTTCGCTTCGGAGATTACAAATCATCGTTTTCAGCGTCTGTTTGTAGAAACTGTAGAGGTATGGACCAAAAAACCGTAAAAACGCCACTGAAAAAATATTAATGCATTAAAAAGGGATGCGGCTAACGATTTTGGTCTCTATTCGAATTCTAATCCACTCCCGTATATCTTACTCCATCGCATCCGTAACAGAAATAATCTACGAATATTTCAAGACACCACACTTCGACGCCATCATCTAAACAAGTCGAACCACTCTCGTAATATCGAAGATTGCAAGTTTTAAAAATGCTCCTGAAACAATTAGGGTATGTATTCCTTTTGGTTCAACATAAAAATTTCATTCACGAAAATTAGTATCCATTCAAATTTATATTATATATTTAGCTCATATATATATATGTATGTATGCATATAATTTCTTAGTATCTACACAATAAAAATATTTATATTTTCTTATAACTTACTCACTTAATGATTTCGTTTTAGATCCTTTTGGATGCCGAAGGGAATAGTTCTTAAATTGATGCAGATTAGGAAAGAAACGGCTATTAATACGTTTTTATATGTAAGATGTGGTTTCTAAAATGTTTCAACACTTTAAATAACTTAGCTAGGTCTATTTTTACACATGTACCTTATAATTGAATAAAAAAATCCCGATTAAAAATTGAGTTGGGACACTGTGCTTTTAAGATTAATGCAGAATATGGTCGATATAACGAGTTTTAAATTTGCTTTTACACGCTATAGAAACTATCTCGTTAAATTCTTCGAAAGAGTGCGCTTTGAATCTCGATAAGAGCTTCAAAATGCCTTCTACTCGAAGAACATCAGCGGATATTATCTGCCGGGATCGTCAAAGTTCCCACCGCTTGAAACTACTGCGTATTCGCCCATATCGGCGACGACTGATTCTTCGTTAATATGTACTGTATTGTTTTGCGAACCAGTACTGGGGGGAAAGAACTCATAGTGCAACTCTTGTTCATTGGGACCCATTGGTGGTAACGAAGTTATATCTGGATGATGACAAAGACCAGTTGCAATAATCTCATTCATAGTTATGGTGCCAGGGGTTGGAGTTCGTATTTTTGCCACTATGGCGGGATTTGTCACAGATGCGGGCAACTCGAGAGATCTAGGCACAGTGGGTGAATGAAGAGGAACTCCAATTACGTTTAGGCAATCCCGCAGGGTTGCGTTAGCGTTTGGAACCCTTTCAAATTTTGTCTTACTTTTGTCAGACGGAACCTCCACTATAGACATTTTCGGAGCTTGATTGAGAAGAACATTCGTTTCATTTGTTTTGGCTGGTATTGGGGTTGACATTGGCTGAAAAATTATACTCGAGTTTCCTGATGCAGTACTTATTAACCGCAGGCCTTCAGGGGTTTCAATTTGAAGAATTTCATCCGAACTAATAAACTGCTCTTCTGTATAGAGCCCAGAATCATCTAATGCTACTGTTAGAATATCTGGCGACGAATCCTCACACTGCAACATGTTTTCGTCCATTACTATGTGCTGTTGCTCACAAACCTCCTCACCGAATTCGTTTATTGTTGTAATGTTTCTTGATACATTCACAGAACTTAATAGCTCCTGAATCGCCTGTGGTGATAACGTAAACGTTTTTTTGTTCCCATTCAATAGTGCTACACCGTGTTCGCCAACTATATCCGTGAACATATCCTCTTCCAAGATTATTTGTTGATGACCAATGTTTAGAACCACGGAAGTACCTGAATTAACAACAGATTCCATTACAACATTCTCTGTATTAATATGTTGTATTATACTATCTTGTACCTCCACCGTTTCGATGGTATCCACTTGTAGATTTCCCTGATCCCCTTCAATATGATGTTGCTGCATAAACTGCTCCTGTACAAATTGCTCTTGCACAAACTGTTCCTGCACAAACTGCTCTTGCACAAATTGCTCTTGCACAAATTGCTCTTGCACAAATTGCTCTTGCACAAATTGCTCTTGCACAAATTGTTCCTGCACAAATTGCTCCGGCACAAACTGCTCTTGCACAAGTTGCTCCTGCACCAGTTGGTCCTGTACTAGTTGGTCCTGTACTAATTGGTCCTGTACTTGTTGGTCCTGTACCAGCTGCTCCTGCACTAGTTGCTCCTGCACTATTTGGTCCTGCACTAGTTGCTCCTGCACTAATTGCTCCTGCACTAATTGCTCTTGCACTAGTTGCTCATGCACTAGTTGCTCCTGCACTAGCTGTTCCTGAACTAATTGCTCTTGTACTAATTGCTCCTGTACAAGCTGCTCTTGCGCAAGTTGTTTTTGCGCAAGCTGTTCCTGAACAAGCTGTTCCTGCGCAATCTGTTCCTGGACAATTTGCTCCTGTAGGCACAACAATGCTGAAGCTTGTTCTTCTACTGAAAGCAGTTCGTGCTTCTGCATTACAATTTCATTTAACTTCACGTTCTTATCTAAATTAACTTGCGGCTGAAGTTTTTGTTGCTGTTGATTGGCAGCGTCAACTAATCGTGGTTGCAGAACATGTGGAATTCCGTCAGAAACTACTTGTAGAACGTCCTGATTAAGTTCTAGTTGACGATCCGTCAATTTTCTATGAGCTTCGGTTAATAATTCATCCGGTACTTCGAAAAATCTTTCTTTATCGTCCGACAAATACAAAGGTTTAAAAGTAACTTGCTTATACTTATTATCGATTAATTCACACAGTAAGAACGTCTGTGGATAACCGGGAACTGCAAGCGAAGGTATTGCATATGCAACGTCATTCCCCTAAAAAGAAAATATAATATAAAAGAAAGCGTCAATGAAGTATGAAACAGAAATTAAATAAAAGAGCTCTTACATCAGATGTTTCATTTGGAATTCCAGACACCAAACGTGGGATTATAGGGGAACTAAGATTCGACGTCTGGAACGGTGTATTATTTTTGCAATTAACTGGGGAAGAGGATACCTGAAGACCCGTGAAAACAACCGATTGTGTTTGCTGTTTCGTTGTTGTATAAATTGGCGGTGGTATGACATCGGTAACAACCGAATGTAGCAGTTCAGAAGAAGACGTCTTTGGGGTGTTCTTTTTATTCGCTACAGTAGATCGGGTTGATCGCTGACGCGGTAGTTCGCAAATGCTTCCACTTGAACGCTTTCCATTTGTGTTGTGTTTTACATTTTTAGTTTTGTTTTCTTTTGGCGGGGGAGAAGTTTCTACTTTTTTGCATTGCTTTGACCGTCGTCCCCGCCCTTGAGCTTTTGTCATCGTTGTTGGCAAAGCAGGAATGATGGATGATGCTATGTTTTGCTCTTCAAATTGTTTCTGTATTTCATTCGAATGAGTTTCTCTGGTCTGGAGCGGATTGTTATGAAGATGTGGAAGAGGAATTTGGACGGGTAGTGCTGGTAAGTGTGGAAGCTGGGATTGGACAGGGAGTTGCGATATGTGGGAAAGTTGCGATTGAAGTGAAAGTGTTGGTTGGTGGGATACAGCCTTTTTGCTAGTACTAGCTGGTTGCCTTTGCTTTCGTTGTGTACCAATCAATTGGTGCTGTTGGGGTTGTTGCATACGATGCCCCCCTTTGTTTGGCTCTGATTTATTACCCATTACTACTGTATTAGGTGGAGCCTTTATGATAACATACTTATTGCCGCGAGTGTCAACTCCCATCTGTTTATCAGATGAATTTGTGTGAGTAAACTGCTGCTGATGCTGTTGTTGTTGCTGTTGAATTTGAAGTTGTTGTTGAAGTAGGAGATGGTTTTGATGTTGTTGAATGAGAATTTGCTGTTCTGCTTGAAGTTGCTGCTGTATTTGGTTTTGATGATGCAGTTGGAATTGTTGCTGAAAATGTTGATGTTGTTGAAATTGTTGTTGATGTTGCATTTGCACTTGCTGTCTTTGCTGTTGTTGCCGCTGGTGATGTTGCTGTTGTTGTTGCTGCTGTTGTTGCTGCTGTTGTTGCTGTACTTGATATTGTTGCTGCTGTGTATGTGGGTGGTGTTGGTGATGCTGCTGAAGTTGTAACTGTTGATGTTGCTGATGGTACTGTTGTTGTAAATTTATCTGTTGTTGAACTTGTTGCTGTTGCTGATTTTTTTGTTGTTGTTGGTTGTACTGCTTTTTATTTTGTTGCTGATTCTCTTGCTCTTGGTTTTGTGTTTGCTGACTTGATTGCTGCAGATTTTGTTGCTCTTGCAGTTGTTGCCTCGAAGGAGTGCGCTTCGTTCTAACATTAGATGGCCTACGATTCGGTATCCCAGAATTTGTAACACTCACCGCAGCTGGAGTAATACCCACAGAAGACGTGCCAGCATTCAAATTTAATTGGTGTTGATTTTGAAATTGCTTAATAACTTGAGGGTTTGATGTTGGCGTGATCACAAGATGTAATTTTTCATTCATAATAGACTCGCTTGACAGAACAATCGGCATATTAGATATATCGAACATTCCGTCTTCAGGTTTCTTAGACTTCGCTGTAACAGTGATTATTGGTTGATTGTGTCCTGCCCGCAAGATCTGTTGGTTAATTATCTGTGGCTTAACTGATTGTGAAAGGGGTGCTGTTGCCATACTTTGATCATCTTTCGATGACTTTCGAGTAATCTCCACATGTGGGCAAAGGTTTTGTATCTGGGCAATTGTTTCTCTGTCGGCTGCTTCGGCCTCTGCAATGGTTTTCGGACTTGGTCTTTTAATAATGAAGGAGGGAATATCATCTTCTAATGTTTGTTTTCGTTTTTTTGCTCCCCCACGGCCCGCAACTTCTGTAACTGAAGGTCGATGTGAACCAAGAATGCTGGCAATTTGAGATGACAGTGGATTCGAAATATCAACTGTGATGTGAACTTTCTCCGGAGTAGACTTTTCAATCGGGTTGGAAGTCTTGCCTGAATCTGCAGTCGTACTCCTTGAAGATTCAACCGAGTCTGCATCTTCTATGGATTGATCTTTCGCATACTTTAATACAAAATTTTCTTCATACTGCTCTGCAAAAGTTTTCTTATGGCCTTCCAAGTTTCCAGCTTTTGGTATTAATGTTGGCTCTGGTGGTTTTTGATCCTGAGTTAGTTTTGGAATTTTCGCGTCAGTATGAGCCAAGTCTTTTTCCATAAATCTTTCTGATTGCTCAACACCGATGACACGTTTGCGTGGCGTAACTTTCATATGCGAACGTCGCTTCCTTCTAACAACTTCTTTTGGGAAATCTTCAAGAGATGTTTGTTCAGATGGCTGTGAGATTGAATCAGTGTTTTCTAATATTTCTTCTTTTATTTCATTATCTACACATACCGTTCCTTTCATTTCTTTGTCAGTAAGTGAGGGGCTTAGGCAATCGTCAAGAGAAGATGACTCCGAAGCTGTTAGGGTAGTCTTGGAAGCAACTTGTATATTTTCTAAAATATTGCTAGGCTGGTTTGGAATAAGTAACAAAGCTTCAGCTGCACTTAATTCTTCTCCATCTATTTCAGATTTCTCGCCATCAACAAAAGTTTTGTTCCATTCTTTACAGACTTTACTTTTATCCGAAACTTCTTTGTGTTTATTAAATTTTATTATTGTATCGGATTTTTGTGTAATAGTATAATATGAGCTGGATGACTTAGACATTTGGTTTTCCATTTCATTTTCCTCAGAAATACATGATCCTGGTATATCGTTAAGTGTTTCTACGAGACTGCATTTATTTGCCATCACCGAATTTCCATGTAGTTTGCTTTCTTGTACTTTCGGTTGGTTCTCATTGTTTATATGGCTATTGATTTGAGTATTTTTTGAAGATTTAATTTCAAAGCTACCTTGCAGCATACCTGGACTTTTAATTACAATTTCTGTTTTGAATTGATCATTTTCTGCATGAGAATAATTTTCATCTTGTCTTTCGGTTCGGTTCACTGACAATTGGCTGTTTGGAGTTGTGCATAGTTCCAAAGTTTCACCTTCCCGACTCTCATCTTGAAGAGATTCAATTGGAGGAGAACATATCTCTTCTTCTTCCTCTTCTGCCGAATCAGATTCAGTATTTGACTCTAATATGTCCTCTTCATTAACTGGTATATTTTCTTCCTTATTTGGTATATCATCTTCTTTTTCTGTAATCGGTTTTCCTTTTTCGGTTATGTATTCTTTACCAAGCAAATCTTTCTTCGTGGAAAGAGGTTCTGATTTATATTCTTTGTCCTCTATATTCTCTTTTGCATGCTCCTTTTCATTAATGTCTAATGATGCGCTTTCTTGCGTATTATCATATTGCAGAGTTGGAATTAAATGTATTTTATCTGATCTAGAGGCTTGCAATTGAAATCGCGTCCTACGTGCAGTTCTTTTAAGTACTCTGTCCTTGTGTCCTTTTCCTTTGGGCGCATTATTTATATACTCAATATTTGACGTGGGTGTTTCACTTTCAGATCTTCCTCTATTTAGCACGCGATCTTCTTCCAACATTGATGTAGGTGAACCAAACTCAGCTTCGGCGTCCGAAATTACCGTGCTAGTGTCATCACTCGAAGTTTCTGTGCGCTCGATTTCAACTTGTAGGCTTTCTTCTTCTTCTAAAGTTTCTATATGAATATCTTTTTCAAGATAATAACTTTTTGACGAACAGGAATTCGACTCCTCTGAACGAACATCACCATCCTGTTCCGTTGATTCCACATCTTTTGATGTAAGGTACGAGCTATCGGTTTCAATATACTCAGGCATAGTAGAATCTTGTGATTCTGTAATAAGGTCATCAGCAGTGGAAACTGGTAATTGTTCACAATCAGCACTAGTTATTTTCGAAAACATTTTGTCATCACTGTAGGTCACGACTTCAGAAGTTTCTATTTCAGATTCTAAAGACAAACTTTCTTTGACATTCTCTCCAGATATATGTTCTTCTTTCTCATTCGTAATCCGTTCAACAATACTCTTCACTTGAGCACTTATAAGATCATTTTCATTAACAATCTCATAATTTGAATCACTTGCTTTGCTACTTACATCGCCATCATATACTTCTATTTCAAAAATAGGTTCACTTGGCTCTACCACGAAATAATCATTTAAGTGATTAGCTTGATGCAAATCTTGTGGAAGAAATTCTTGTTGCGTTTCTTTCTCATCGACAATTTTTTCACACCCTGCAATGAAGGGGATATACTTAAATTGGCCCGTTTCACCAACATTGGAATCGATAGAGTACATTTCATTTTCGTTCACTACAAGGGTCATTTCCCCCAAATCATTGTCAGATGAGTTAGTTTGAAAAAACTCCTGTTGCAGATGTTGCCCTTCGACAAAAGAGGATTTCACACAATTTTCTTCTTGTACCTCTTGTTGAAGAAACTCCTGGTGTAATTGTTGCTTGTCAAAAATGGATGATTTTGTATGATCTTGTTTCTCTCCTCTTTTTAATTCTTGCTGATCTTGGAAATCGTACTCTAGTTCTCGTTTATCAACATTGGATGATTTTGTATGAACTTCTCCTTGTACCTCTTGCGGAAGAGACTTTTGTTGTAATTCTTGCTTCTCAGCTACTTTTTCAATTCGAGAAGGGACTTCCTTGCTAATTTCTTTTAAATATTCATTAGATGATTCGGTAGGATCTTCTTCTTGTATATATTGATGAAGAAACTCTTGTTGTAATCTGTTATTATCAACACTGGATGATTTTATATGATCTTCTTGTTGTAGAAACTCCTGTTGTAGTTTTTCCTTTTCACCGATGTGGGATTCTGTAGGATCTTCTTCTTGTATCTCTTGATGACGAAACTCCTCCCGTAATTTGTTATTTTCAACAATTGATGATTTTATATGACCTTCATGTTGTAGAAATTCTTGCTCTAATTCTTGTTCTTCATCGATACGGGATTCTGTGTGATCTTCTTGTATCTCTTGTTGTAATTTGTTATAATCACCAATGGATAATTTTATATGATTGTCTTGTAGAAGAAACTCCTGCTGTAATTCTTCTTTTTCACTGATGGGGGATTCTGTATGATCTTCTTGTATCTCTTGTTGAAGAAACACCTGCGGCAATTCGTTATGACCAACAATGGATGGTTTAATATGATCTTCTTGTTGTAGAAACTCTTGTTGTAAATCTTCTTTTTCACCCATGGGGGATTCTGTATGATCCTCTTCTTGTATCCCTTGTTGTAGAAACTCCTGCCTCAATTTGTTATTATCAACAATGGATGATTTTATATGATCTACTAGTTGTAGAAACTTCTGCTGTAATTCTTCTTTTTCACCGAGGGGGGGTTCTGTATGATCTTTTTCTTGTATCCCTTGTTGAAAAAACTCCTGCCGTAATTTGTTATTATCAACAATGGATGATTTTATATGATCTTCTGGTTGTGGAAACTCCTGCTGTAATTCTTCTTTTTCACCGATGGGGGATTCTATATGATCTTCTTCCTGCCGTAATTTGTTATTAACAACAATGGAGGATTTTATATGATCTTCCGGTTGTGGAAACTCCTGCTGTAATTCTTCTTTTTCACCGATGGGGGATTCTGTAGGATCTTCTTCTTGTATCTCTTGCTGAAGAAACTGCTGTTTTAATTTATTATCAACTGTTGATGATGTTATATGATCTTCTTGTTGTAGAAATTTCTGCTGTAATTCTTCTTTTTCACCGATGGGGGTTTCTCTATAATCTTGTATTTCTTGCTGAAGAATCTCTTGTAATTTGTTATTATCAACAATAGATGATTTTATATGATCTTCTGGATATAGAATTTCCGGCTGTAGTTCTTCTTTTTCACCGATGGGGGATTTTGTTTGATCTTCTTGTGTCTCTTGTTGAAGAAACTCCTGTTGTAATTTGTTATTATCAACAATGGAAGATTCCTGCTCCAATTCTTTTTCTTGTTCGATGGAGGATTCTCTATGATCTTTTTCTTGCATCTCTCGTTGAAGAAACTCTTGTTGTAATTTGTTTTTATCAACAATGGATGATTTTATATGATCTTCTAGTTGTAGAAACTTCTGCTGTAGTTCTTCTTTTACACCGATTGGTGATTCTGTATGATCTTCTGGTACCTCTTCTTGCAGAACATTCTGTTGTAATTCATCCTTACCAAGAGATAATAAATGTTTTGATTGATCATCCTCACCAATGCTGCAGAAACTAGTAAACCGCATTGGATTATCCTTCACTACAATTCCCTCTGTGAAGTTTTTATCGAACGATTGAGCATAACATCGATTAGGATTATTGAGAAGTCCTTCGACAATATTCCCGTTTGAATTTTCGTCACTTACAGAAAGCGATTCTGTTTGAACTTCCATTCCACTTGAAGAAACATGACTTTCTTTGTTGTTTTCTGACGATTCAGGTAAAAAGTTTTCATCGGAAGAAGCATAAACTTCCGCTGGCGAAAACACGACTCTACCTACAATCTCATCCTCGGAATTCGTCACTTTGTTATCCATTCCTTCTCTTTTTTTTTGATGAAGCACGTCAACTAAAGATTTTGCGTAATCCATTTGAATTTGCGAAGGTAATTTGCTATCGAATTGATGCTTTTTTACTGCATCGTGTGACTGTTCCGCGGAACGAGTTTCGGATACGAAATACTTTCGGCTATTCACATCTTTACTTGTGATAGATGAGACTTCTCTGACCACTTTTGATGTTGACGTGGTCGAAACTGAAGAACAACTCTCAACTCTCGAACGGTTTCTAGATTTAAAAATGCGTTTACTACGTTCCTTTATGGGTAATCCACCAACCTCGTGTGATGTAGCTCGTTTTGTGTTAGACGAGCAAGTTGCTAGTTCAACTGGCAGGGTTGTTTTCAATAAAGATTCAATCTCATCCGACAATTGTTTGTCTTTTAATTCCATTTCAAGTTTTTGCGCATCGGGTGTCTTTGCTCGGCTCTCTTTTCCAAATTCATAGTTTTTCTCTGGAGAGATATATTTTTTTTTAAATTTTGCTATGGATGTCAAAATATCACTGTCTTCTTCCTCCTGAAAATCGAAGCATGAAAGAGACGCCTTACTAACAGAATTTAAATTTGTTGGCTCCGTAACTTCCGTTAGATTCGGTACTTTAGGGTCTGGAGTAATTGGTATATGTTTAGAATTTTCGACGTTACATTGACCCATTCCAGGTACTTCTGGAGCGGATGACTCTGCTGGTTTCACGGTACACATTTCTCTTTTAGATATAGATTTTTTCCTTCCTTTAGATGATTTCATTTCACTTAATTTTTCGGTGGATAATTCTACTGCAGATGGTCTCCGAAAAGGTTTTATCTTTGGCCATTCTCCAGGAGACGATTCAACTGAAGACCGTGTCCTCCTAGTTGATTCTACTCCAGATGATTTTTCGATATTACGTGATTTCCCGAGAGATGGGCGCAAGGTATTTGATCCTTTGATAGATGATTTGGTTTCTAGTGGTTCTTGTTTAGATAGTTCTATTGTAGATCGTTCCTCCGTAGAAGATGCTTCGATAGGCCGATCAATTTTCGATACAACCATAGCGGATTCTAATGTGGCCGGTTCTACTGCAGCTGATTCTACTGCCGATTGTTTTACCATAGATAATTCAACAGTAGACGGTTCTTCATTAAATGGTTCGACGGTAGAAAGATTTATGGTAGACATTTTTACTGCAGATGGTTCTTTCGCAAATGCTTCTAATGTTGTTACTTTTTTGGTAGTTGGTTGCGTGGTCTCAGATTTTGAAACTTCTACAGCAGGCTGTTCCAACTTTTCGAATGTAAATATTTCTACTATTGATGATTTCTTGTAGGTTGGTTCCACTGTATATGGTTCTATTATTAATGATTTGTTGAAGCATGGTTCGACTGTAGATACTGTAGATGCTTTTGATGTTTTTCGCATTATCTTAGGTGTCTTTACGAAAGACACCTTTTCTTCCATCGTATCTGATGCCTCAGTTGACTTTAAGGTCTTCGTTTTTGCAATAGACGACTCCAAATTTGGTTCGGCTATAGATCCTTCTGACACAGGTGACTTTACGGTGGACGATTGTACTGCAGATTTTGCTTCTTTAAGTAGTTTAATCGTAGATGATTCTACGGTTGACGTCGATGTTTTTTCAATAGATGGCTCAAAGGATTGTTTGACTGTAGAGAGCTTTACCTTAGATGATTCCACTGCAGATTGTTTTTCTTCAAATGATTCCACTATAGATGATTCAACCGTAGGTAATTCTAAGGTTGACTTAATCATCAATGTTTTTGCAGAAGACGGCTCCAAAGATGCTTCTGATGTAGGTGGATTTATCTTGGATAATTTTTTTGCAGTTGGTTTTTGGTTAGACAGTTCCACTGCAGATGATTCTAGTTCTGACTTAACAGTCGATATCTCAGCAAAAGAAGGCTCTACAATTGACACTCCAATAGTATTTGTTTCCTTATAGGTTTCAACCAGCGACAACTTTTCGGTTGATGGTTCTATTATAGGCGCTTCTATAGTTAGTTGTTTAACTTCAGATGTTTTTGAAGTAGATGGTTGAACTGTAGACATCACTGCCTTAAATAATTCAACCGGCGATGATTCTACAATCGACAGCTGCACTCCAATTGGTACTTTTGGAGCAGGTTCTACAATAGGTAGATTCAGAGGTGAATTTTTCCTGGTACATCGCTTAACAGTAGTTATCTTTTTGGAAGACGGTTCCCTTGAATACAGTTTTTCGATATATAATTTCTCTACTCCAGTCGATACGGTTGGAGGCAGATCTGCAGTAAGTACTTCTCCGGCAGATGCTTCTACTGTTAAGACTTGTTCCTTAATTGGCTTTACTCCAAGCAGGTTTTGGGTAGATAATTTAACTTTGTTATCATCTCTTTTAGGTTGTTCCATATTAGAGGATTCTTCTTCACTAGATAATTCGACAACAGGTAATACTTCAGTTAATTTTCTTACCCCGGGCGTCATAGTACATGTTTCCTCGATAGGTGATTCAACACCAGTTAGTACTACGGTGGATGATTTTACGGCTGAGGGTTCTATGGTAGAGCGCTCTATATAAGGTGACCTACAATCTTCTGGACTATTTTCCTGTTGATAAGAATCCTCACTGGTTAAATGCGATGACGTATCGACATTAAATTCTTCAGTATTATTAAAGTCCCGAAAAACAATGTTTCGACGATCTTTTTTAGGTATATTTCTAATTTTCGACGATGGTCTCTGAGAATCTGGCGATATAATGTATGCGTGCTGATTGTCAAGTTTAACTCTTCTTAACAGTTCCGCCGAAGATGAAGTTAATGCAGAGGCAGTGTAACGGCTTAGATTCAGATTTGTATTTGGTTCCACTAGCTTTTTCTCCACCTCAGAATTTTGATAATCTTCTTCTTCATCGTCTCTGTCCTCGTCTATCCAGTCAGCTAAAAGACTTTTCTGAATTTCTTCCGATTTACGATTGTTACCGTCATTGGCTTTTTCGTTAGAGGCATCTTCTTTCTTATGAACAGTGCTACTATCGCTTACAATATTAAAATCGTTCTGCTTTGGCAATACGTCATTTTCTTCGAACGCAATAGAAATATTTGAATCGCCTTGTTCTAGAATACATTCTTCTGAACTATAATCAGATTCGTCGGTAATAACAACAACAGAGTCATTTGATAATGCAGAACTGTTATGTTTTCTAACTGACGTTTGGAAAAAAGTTGTATTTTTTTTAGGCGGAGATCTTCCCACAGAAACTGTTTTGGTCACAGAACATTCACCCTTTTCACTCAGCGAAGTTGAACTGCTTACTACAGAACTTCTAGTTGTTCCTGCACTACTGTGACTTTTTCTGTGAAGAACCATAACGTTTTGTCGAGTGCTTTGGAAATCGCATATACTGCATTTGTATGTTCCCGGAGAGTTTGATGTCAGAGTTGTTCCACAATTTCGTTTTGGAGTGATGTTTATTATTTTTGTTACATTACCCTGTAATACAATAGAGAAAAGTCTATAAAAGTCAGATTTTTTTTTTTTTTTTGAGTAAGTGACTAACACAGCTTCTTCTTCCATTTTGGGCATTATCGCCTTGAGAAGGCGATTCTCCTAGAATCGCTTTAACAATGCTATCAGGCCTGGTATTGAAAAACAGGGACGACCTTGTTACTGATCGCGTCAATCGTTCAGCTGTTGATACGTCAGAGGGAAATTTCTCCATGAATTTTTTCTTTGCCTTAAAGAGTTCTATAAAACACAAATTCAACAAATAGAATTCTCAGTTGTGTGGATTTCATAATTTTTTTTTTCTAACTTACCATGCCCCTTACGTATAAATTCATCTTTTTTGCTGCAATTGAAGGGTAGTATATGCTTGGAGCTCTTGACATACTCACTAAAATCAGATTGATTTTTTAGAATATTGTTAGTTAATAAGAGAACGATGGAAACTTACAAGGAATCTTCTTGAAAAAATTTCACTACACAATATGGCTTTCGTTTAGCTTGTTGAAGAAAGCCTTCGGGTTGTCGTTGGAGACCACATACTTCTCCTGGCCACCAGCTGGTCCCTAACTTAACCCAAACAATATCCGCATCATGATAAGCATTATCTTCGGACATGTTATTGTTGGTCGTTTGACGTTGAGGCCCAAATGAAACCTCACACAATCTAATCAAGGTGACGACTTCAAACAATGTTCATTTAAATAGTGAACTCTAAAAATCAAAAAGATAAATGCGAATGAAATCGTTGTTAAATGATTCTGTATAATGATTAAATAATAGCAAATTTGGATAAAAATAATAACTTTCAAGTCCAATACCTGATTTCCCAAGAATCCCTTTAGTACCTTAATTATTCGCATTATTATTATTTTTTTTAGAGCCTTTTAAATGGTGTTCCTGAAAATTGGTTTCCCTTCCAAAAGTTAAATTCTTTTTAAATCCCACTTTGAAACTGTAGAAAGTGGGTGTGTTGTAGATACAAAAGCCTTGTTTATCTTATCACTTATCTTCTAACTAGCGTAACTGACCAATTAATATTAAAATGTGTATTGATAAGAAACAAATATTTGCGGTCAAAATTCTTTATTAGTGTTCTAAGGTCATAGTACAAATTGATAATCACTTTTATAGCTGCAAGTAAAAAACAAAAAAAAATTCCATCAAATTGTGCTCTTTGCCGGTCGCGATTGTTTTGAAGAAATAAGAAAAACAACATTTTACAGTTTTCAAAGTGTACAACAAATAAGTGTTTATTTATTTAATTCTAATTTCTATACAACATAATCTTTTAATTGTTCGCATTCTCTATATGCAAGCGTATTCTTCCAGTTAAATATTCTTTGAAATTCAATTGATTTATTTAAAAAGTGTAGAAGAATTAATCTTTAAAATGCAATCGAAATATCGTAAAGCCTTCGATAAACGTATAAGAAGGGTTCCCACTTAAGTTGACAAGAGAAGAATCAGCAGCACGAGAATTACACCCTCAAAGATGACCAGCCTCAAATTTGCCCACCTCTCCAGCTGTTGTTGGTCTTGGTCGGTGTGTATTTACTGCATCGATCGGCAATTTGATATGTTCTACTTTACAACCATAGGCCACCGGGGTCAATTTAATGATGGTGTGCAGTGGAACATACAAATATGGCAATTCATCAGCAGACTTATCTAGAAAGTATGCAAAAAGGCATCGCAATACTGCTTGATGTGAGACTACCAACACATTTCCCTGACGTTCCAACTCCATTATGACAGGCTCGAGGCGTGCTACTAGATCCTCGTAGCTTTCTCCTCTTGGGTATCTGTACGCAAATTTATTCTGATCGCGTGCCTTAAACTCCTCTGGAAATTTGTTCCTTATTTCTTCGTAACTCATTTCTTCGCAATTGCCAGCATCTATTTCGTTCAATGCCTTCCACCGCTCCTGTGGTGCTTTTACATCAGCCACCGTTTGGACGGAACGTTTCATCCAAGATGTCCACACACGTAGCCCATTGATACCTTGTTGATCAATGTAAGCGGCCAGTGCATCAGCGTATAGCCAGCCACGATCGCTTAAGTTCGAGTCGCCGCCAATAAGACCTTTTATATTGTGTTCACTTTCGCCATGACGCGTTAGGTAAATAGTGCGTGGCGTTATGTGAATGTTCATTAAATAGTATACAATTCGTGATTGCACATGTCCTTCGTTATTATAGACTACCACTTTCTTTCCAGTGTTGTAAATTTTCATGAACGACAAGTACGATTCCCTTTCTTCATCCAAAGGCTGATACCGTTCTTCATAGTGTTCTATCCTTTGCAAAAAGTCACGTACAACCAAGTCCGTGTTCATGTTCACGTAATCTGGGCTGCTGACTTTCACCTCCTTAATGTTTTGTTCTATAATCTGTGGATCATCACATATTGACTCAACAAAAAATAACTTAAAGTTGTTTTCTTTCACAACAATGTCATAGATTAATTTTCTGCGGTCAAAGGTTGAGTTGGTGGCGTCGAAAACTGCCACGCTACCCTGTCCGTTGTGCAGCCATCGACAGGCGTCTGCGAGTGCTTGGGTAGCACAGCGATTACGAATGGCCATTGCTTCCTCATTATCAGGTCTAAAGAACTCATGACTCTTGTATGCAGTAGTAGCATGTCGCCTGTATTCACCTAAGTTGAATACTCTAGTGCCTATACCAATCCAATTGAGGTAACGTGCTAGCTTCTTTGAAATAAAAGTCTTCCCACGAGCTGGCAATCCCACCATTGCTATAACATGTGGTGCTGAGACATCAGTAATTGCTCTTTCGCCACGAATGGGAAACGGCTTTGTCATTACAGTCTCCGAAGTAGGTGGAAGCATTTTTTTGGTATCCTCCGACATAACGCTCGGACATAGATGCAGCTCATTTTCAACAGCAATATCTGCACACTTTTTTAATTGGTTTAGTGACTTTGTTCGAACGCGCAGTGATGGTGAAGTAGTAGTGTAGCGTGGCGGATCCATGACACTAAAATATGGAATTCTTGAAGTTATTTGTATATATTTTTCTTTGACTATCAGCAACGGAATAAGAAAGAGATTCGAAACAGCATCACGCGTGGATCGAATAAATGCAAAAAAAAATTGCAAATTTTGCTGAGGTATGTTGAACGCAATTATTGTTACACGAATGTTTTTTCCTCCTTTAACCTCGATGAATCTTATAGATATTTTATTATTAGTTTATTTACTTTTGTATTGAGGAATTTCGTTTGAAAATAGCGTAGCGTCCTTTTAATACACGGTTTAATTTTCATGCGCCATTGGCCTGAAATAAAACATAAATAAAAAAGAAACATATGTTTAAAAACAAAAGGCAACAACTTTGTATTATTTTTTTTATCAATGTAATGCACCGATATTTGTTTTTTTTTTTTTTTGATGGAGTAGTCAAATTCGCACCCACTATGAGTTAGCACAATACGGCAGCGGTAGCAGCAACAGCAGTAGCAGACAAGCGACTACTTTGAAATTTGTCAGATATTTATTAAATAATGATACTATTAATTCGCAATCGGAAATTATTTAGCTTTTTTAAGGTCACACACAAAACAAAATTGTTTTCTCATTTTTTTATTTTTTTTTTTTTTTCCAGATTAACACACAATTTTGTCGTATTTTCAAGATAATGGTATTTAGGAGAGATAGAGAGCGCGAGTGCACAAGGCTTGAGGGTAGGGTATGAGATAAGCCACAAAAACAACTCAAACTTTTGAGTAAAAACGTTCGTTTTGTGCTTTTTTATTCCAAAATATAAGTAAAAAATAAATAAATAAATAAATTAAATGCATATGTATGTATGTACATATATTGACCATCGTTGATCTCTTTAAAATTATTAATGTTAATTATTTAAAAAAAAAAAAGCGGCAGCGGCGGCGGTAATAGTAGAAAAGCGAAAATGTAGCAAAATGTATTTTTAAATATTGTTTTGATTGTTTAACCGTTAACTTTGCGTGCTTTGTGAAGTCATTAGAGAATCCTATTTTGGCTGCTTTCAATATTGCTGCTGCTGCTGCTATTGTTGCTTTTCGGAATATTAAATAGTTCTGCCTTCTTTCTTTAGAGTGCAATCATTTTACTTAACCCAAGCTCTCATGGCAATTGAAAAAGAAATAGATATATAATTAAACTGACCAGTGCATTTCATGTTCTTGGACTTTAATACAAAATTTCCGCCTTTTGTTTTAGTTTTATCTTTTTTATTAATGTTTTATTATTTACTTTTTTCTTTGTTTAAATGACTCCCATGTTGTACCTTTTGTTTACAAATATAAAACATAACTTACATTACAATTTTACTGACAATTTCCGTTTTTAATACCAAACCACACACTCGCGTTCGCAATTCTTTTATTTTATGTAAGTATGTACATGGGTATACATACGTGATCCATACCATACCATACCATATGTATAATACCTTGATATTGTTAAATATCTACATAAATTTATGGATTTGTACTAAAGTTAAGCAAAAACGAATACTTTAAGTTTTTGTAAGGGGAACAAATTTAAATTACAAAAGCAGGAAAGCAAACAAATATTGAATGCCATAAAATGTTTGAGATTTTTTTTTTAATAATAACAGTAAAACGCATTTCCTGCATCTGTTAAAAAAGATATATAATGGATAAAAGGCTTACAACGGAATATTCAAACCGTTAAAGCAAGATATATAAAAAAAAAACGATCACCTCTGTATTACAAAACGTTGCAGTGTAAATGGAACTTCCCAGATATGCATTGAAATCTAAAAAAAATTCAATATGTATGTAGGTATGTATGCTCAGAATATTTTGAATATTTGCCTTTTTTACTCTGGACTCTGGATATTGCATATTTAAAATTTTATTAAAATGGTTAAAAAAGTGTTATTTAAGTTAACTGTTTACATTTTACGCCTTATATGTACATACATGCATATGTATATGCATGAAACTCCAATTAATATAGTAAAGTACCGCTTTTTTAAAGATAATATTGGAAGATGGGGTCTCTCAGAGGCCTTGGCTTAATGACCTCACAAAATTTGAATGCCTTGAATTTTAGCCCTCGTTTAAAAATTTTAGCAACGAATATTTACAGTGAGTTATAGCGATTGTAATGAAAATTCAGTGCAATATGTACATATATATGTTTGTATACATAAATGCAGAAGACAACTCTATTTTTTTTTTTATTTTTTAAAACTAATCTGTTACTAATATTGTTAATAACAGCTGCTGGGGTGCCCCTCGCTAGTCTTACTTCGTTAAAAGGTTTCAAAAAACGTCGTTCGCTGCACTCTCCAAATGGTAAATATACCATTTAAATTTAAACGTTGCTTTACGCTACACACTGTGTTGTTTAAATCGTGATACATTTATCATAAACAAGAAGACTGATTTTTTTATACCAATTTTAGCGCAAAAAAAAAATAAAAATAAGTAATTCTTAAGTGCTAAACTGCATTCGTGTCAAATATTTAAATTCATGAACATACATACATATGTAAACTCTTGATTTCGGCTTAGAAAAGTAGGATGCATGTACACATACATATCTACCTGTGTTTAAAACAGCAAATAAAAACGACTAAGCTGAATTTAGTATAACGCAGGTCCGACACGCAACACAGGCCATGGTATGTACATTGAAGCTCAGAATGCACGCACGAAAACAAGTTTAAAGCGTAGAAACTTAAAAAATCAAGTAAATACATAAAAGAATTTTGCATGAAAATTTAATGAAATATTTTTTATACCATTATGAATGGAAAGGTAAGTAAATGAACGCAATGAACTTTCTTTAAAAGAAACAACATGGACCAAATCACCAGCAAATTAAAGTTGAATAACCAAGGTGTTAGCCTCAAAAAAATAAAGCTTGCAACTTCCATAGTAAGCATACACTCAGCAGCAGCAATTTATGATAAAACCGGCAGATAACTATTGCCTAGACTGTGCAGGCGTTCCCTTCCATTCCCCTTTTTCCTTTATAAACAAAGAACATGGGCCAATTTTAAAGCGTTCAATTCATTGGTCAATAGTGAGTATTGTTTATAAATCTTGTCCCTATGCAGTTTCCACACTTAATGGGCGCGACAGACACTACAACTTATTCAATCCTAATTACTTTTCACAAACCTAGTTCAGAAAATCCCCTACTATTACGAAGCTTTCCAATAAGTTGAAAACTTGGTATCCAAAAACACTTATGTACATTACTTGGAATTTAGTTTAGCAGCGAAAAATTTTCAATTTTCATATTTTTCTCGTATAAGGAAATGGCGATTGTTTCCGAGGTGCGAATGCAGAGAAACAGCAAGATATACATAATAATAATGGCTAACACAGCCAGTAAAAATGAGACATCATAAGGGAAAAGAAAATTTAAAAAATCACCTTTAAATCTAATTGATTTCAATTCAATTTCATTTTCACTGAATAGATAAATGTTTCGCAAGGCGTTACAAATCACGTTCAGATAAATTAGCAACGAGTTTCAATTGAAATATTTATTTTAATCCTTTTGTGTTGGTGAAAATGTATCTCTTCTACGTGCAGAACAGCGGACATATTTTTTCCGAATTCCACCAAGGTATGTATATGCATCTCACTTTATGAAAGGGATTTCAACAAGAGCATCGGAGACACGAGGGAGTAAGCGCGACAATTGTATGAAAGAAAATTGCGCATCTCCTCGATGGTTGAGTGCGTTCAAAGAAAACACATGTTCTAAAAGCAAGTAAATTCCATTAAGCCAAGGCAAAACATTTTAACTGCAAAATATATAAAGATTTATTTATCAGACATTTTTTATTTAAAAGCTTTAAACTATTTTATAATATTTATTTATAATAACAAAACTACGTCCAAAACAGCAGTGACAACGCCATAATCACACATGACACTGCAACATAAGGTGATTTCCTTTCACCTATTCGTGCTAACTTCCAAAATACTCCGAGTAATCTTTAAATTATCAAATACTTTTAATAGATTACAAATTATTTATTAATTTGTATTAATATACTTACCCTGTTTTATTTCTGTCCATAATGCTTGGAAACAGTGAACGCAAATAGGCGCAAGTGCATATCAACAAAAGTATGACCGACAGTAAACTTTGGAAATTAAACAAAGCACTCTGTAATAGTATCAATATTTAAGCAGTTTTAGTGGCGTTATTTAGCTGTGAAAACGCTTGTTTAAATACCATTTTAAATAAAATAAAATAAAAGCACAAAAACAATTCCTGACTCCAGCCTCAGCTATCGTGTTACATTTCCTTGCCAGCAATTTTGACAAGTTTGTCATGTCATCTGGGATATTCACAATGACATTTATGCCAACGTTACATATTGTTGATTCTAGTAATTTGTTAAAAGAAAATACAGCGTTAATGAATACACAAATCAGACTAAATTTAGATAAGGAATCTATTACCCCGTACACATGCAGGATTGAAAGGTCGAGTCGAAACTGAGTTGAGATTTCGACTTGGATACTTGCACACACCGAGTCAGACACCATCTACTCGCCAACCGAACACTAATAAAACAAACTGGTTTTCCTCTACAAAAGAAAAAAAAACACACTACAACCATCTGTTAGTTCGACTTCTCAACCAGATGAATTTAGATCCGGCTTCAACCTAGGTTCAACCCTGTATGTCTACGTAACATATATCTCTTTTTGTCACGTGCATAAAGAACTGCGTGAGGAGGCATCTGAGAAATAATTGAAATGAAATAATGAACTACATATGTATATGAAAGTGATGACTCCTGTGAGATTAAAAGTGTAGATCTGGTACTCATGAAACATGTTTATTAATTGATGCAAAATATGCCGACATTAGCTTTCAGACTAAATCTGTAGTTTATGACACGGAATAGGCAAACAAAAATTAATAAACAATTTCTTAAAGGAATAGTATTCATTGGTATTTATCATGCATGATACATTATGAATTTAAAGATCTGGGCTGAAAACGGTTAAGATTGTCACACTGATTTCAATGTCATATACAAATCAACACAATCTAATATTCTACATTTAAAACACTATTGTGAACTTACCTTTGAAACAAACACGTGCAAACAGGAACATGTCAACAACTGGGTTTTGGCTGAAGGATTTGTAATATCAGTAATATTAGGTACGACAGAATGGCTAATTTCAAACCATTGAACATAAGAAAATATCAAAAAACTGGCCGCGAGGTAACGCCGGATACAATTTATTGGAAAAAGCTTGGCGTAAGTAAACACTGCTTTAGTGTGTGCAAATATTAACCTTGTATTTCCCGGTTTCTCAGGTACCCACATTGGTGAAAGAGTTTGGTGCCATTGACTACATCGACTTTAGTCCTGTACAACCGCATTACTTTGCAGTTACATGTTCTGTACGAGTGCAGATATACAATCCAATCACCAAACTTGTTGCTAAAAATTTATCCAGGTTTCAGGAGAATGCATATGGTGGAAGTTTCCGACAAGACGGTCGCCTCTTAGTAGCCGGTGACGAGCAAGGATCTGTAAAGCTGTTTGATACTACAAGTAAGAACGTTCTTCGGCTGTTTAAAGGTCACAAAGCGCCCACACATAGAACATTCTTCACACCAGACTTATTGCACATAACGAGTTTTAGCGATGATAAAACAGTCAAGCTATGGGACATTGCAACTGAAAAAGCGATACATACTTATGAAGAACACTCTGATTATATTCGAGCGGGATGTGTGAATCCTGCTTCATCAAACATTGTTGTTTCAGGGGGCTATGATAAAAAAATTAATTTCTACGACACTCGAACACAGAAAGTGTCATTTACCGTGCATCATGGAAGTGCTGTTGAATCATTACTCTTTTTACCTACTGGTGGTATATTTATAAGTGCTGGGGGGACGGAGGTTTGCGTATGGGATGCTTTTGCTGGCGGAAAGCTATTAACGAAACTCTCACAGCATCACAAGACGGTAACCTGCTTGCGCCTAGCTAGCAATGGTAAGCGAATACTATCCGGCGGTCTAGACAGACATGTAAAGATCTACGACGTCGCCTCATACCAGACCGTGCATACATTGAGCTTCCCGAACTCAGTTTTGAGCCTTGGAGTCGCTCCGAAAGACCAAACCGTCGTCGCAGGAATGGTTGACGGACTTGTGTCCATTCAGCATATGGAAGACGTCGAAAGTCAGCCTACGGAACAGTTTAAAATCCATCATAAACGTAAATCTGTAGAAGTAGACCATGAAATAACAACTGTTAAAAGGGAACCAAATAAAGCCTACGACAATCATTTACGAAAGTATGAGTATGCAAAGTGCCTTGATTCTGTAACAAGGCCATTTGTTATGTTTAAGACACCTGAAGTTACTGTGAGCGTAATGCAGGATTTGATCCACCGCAAGGGTCTACATCGAGCACTATCTGGGCGAACCCACGCATCACTATCGAAAATTGTTAATTTTCTCATACGCTACATTGGCGAACATCGGTTTATGCGTGTCTTAATCGATGTCGGCATGATTCTGTTAGACGTATACGAGGACAAGTTCCATGAATTCACGGGCGATCTTGGAAAACAGTTTATACAGCTTGCTGAGATTTTACAAAAAGAGGTGCATCTAACATATGACTTGCTGGAGCTGCAAGGTGCCTTAGAATTAATTGTTGCTGCAACTAACGTTGCATCAGAGAGCACCAGTGAACAACCGATTAGTTTCCTACAAAACGAACGTCGCCCGACTTTGAAACAATCTGAAATGGCAAAAGAATCATCTATTCTTACGGTTTAGTTCTAAGATCAAATAAATGTTTTAATTTACAACAGTGTTTTATTCTATTAACATTTTTAGTAGTTTAAGAAAAGTGTATTTTTCTCATATGTTCCCACTCATTCTATTTCGTCCAGTTGGTGTAGCCTCAAATGAGATGTTAAAGTGGATATATGCGCAAATCCTCTGTTGCAGTATTGACACATTTTTAGTTTACCACTGTGAACTTCCTGGTGTCGCTGCAAATGTCTTTTCGTTTTGAAACGCAAGTTGCAATTCGTACATGGGAAGGGTCTCTCCCAAGTGTGTACACTTTTGTGATTATTGAGTTCACTTGTAGAGTGGAATCTCTTGTCGCACTTCTCACACTTGTAATTCTTTATTCCTAGATGCCAGTCCATGTGATAGCGAAGAACTGTATGTAATTTAAATGTTTTGCCACACTTTTCGCATACATACGGCTTGTAACCAGTGTGTACACGGTGATGAAGGTTTCTCTGGGCCGCTGAAGCAAATGTTTTCTCACAGAACTTACATTTAAATGGCTTTTCACCAGTGTGCTTTCTCCGAACGTGTAGGATCATGCCATCCTTAGTTGTTGTAACTTTTCCGCATGTTGGGCATGACCATTTTGTTTGACTTGAGTGCCTCCATTTATGCCGCACCAGATTGTTTTCGCTTGCAAACTTCTTTCCACACATATCACATTTATGCTCTATTTGAGCTGGACTATTTGAATCACGTTTAGATACATCTATATCAGTCGTGATGTCGCATGAATTTTTGAAGACTTTATCATCTTCAAAACTTTTTAAGTACGAACCAATTTCTGTGCTGACTGTCGCTTGAAGAGAATCTAATGATTTCTGCGAAATGTTATCTTCGGCAAAAGCTCTAAATTCTTGACTAGCAGTCTCCTCCTCCCCATTATATTCCTCGTATTTTAATTCCTCCTCCTTATACTCAATGAGGTCTTTAGTGTCTTCCTCGATCAATTCCTTGAAGAAAACAATTAGGTATATATTGTCAGTCATAAGGTTGAATTTGAACCTACCGATTCTTCAATTTTGAAGCTATCATCCACTACATTTGATATACATACTAGCCTCTTGGTAGCGCTGATTTGGAAGATATCTTGAAAATCGTGGTGCATTCCAATGTGTTCGATGAATATATCAAAGAACTCAAAGTCATGGTCGCATGCCGTGCACACGAAAAGACAACGGCAGTCTGTTGTAAAGAATATTTCACCAAATTTAGAGTATAACCTATTATTTTCCACATAGATTTGGTTTCTCGGAAAAGACGGAGTTTCATCATTCATTGCTATATTTCAAAGCCGTAATTTATAAACAAAATAGAAGGTATGTTTACGGATAACTCCAGCTGACCTGCGTCATCTCTGACGGGCGGGCAGAAATCGGTAGTGTTCAGCAATAGTGTTGCTCTCTTTTCGTTAAATCTTAAATCTTGACGAAGAGAAAACTCGAAATTTAAAAAAAGTAGCTCGGAACTACTATTTTCTGTGGTGGTGATATAAGATAAGCACTATTTTCTGCATCCAGAATTGCCCTTGTTGCAGAAACTAGTTAAACCTTAAAGCAGAGAAATATATGCAGCATGGAGAAAGAGGTTGTGGAAGAGGGGGACAATAATGAGGTTGTGGAAGAGGGATTATGTGAAATTGATAATAAACATCATCCATAACATCGGGGTGCAGGTTTTTGCGCGTTGTTCGTTTGATTTTTTAAATCAGAATCTTTTACAGATACGTGGAATGCTAACAAGTGAATTAGAATAATGTACTGCAGAGAACAGTTCCTTAAGTGTCCGCCAGACAATGATGCAAAGTCTCAACTTCTGGACAAAGAAGCTGCAAAAGTCACAGATGATGGCGCAAAAAAAGGATGGCGGAAAGATAAGCACAAAAAATATAATTTGGATGACTCTGCAAATTGAGTAACCGATGATGGTGAGAGCAGATGATGACCTCTCCCCGAGGAGACGAAGTAAGCAGCTACGCGCCATAAAGGAACAAATCGAGTTGATTGTTATGAGAGAGATATTCGAAGCGCAGACAGATGAAGTCAAGGAAGTTGTAATCAGTCTCCATAGAATGCAGATGAAATGCTTGAGCTTAATACAATTCCACTCTAACTTAATCCAACTAAAAATCACATTGTGTAAATATCACGCAATGTGATTTGTGCAACCTATGAAATTAAATTGAAACTCTTAGTTAGAAAGTTGTAACGCGTGTATTTTAATTATTAAATTATTAAAGCTAGCGTTACGCCTGGGCCATACATTTTTTAAATTTTGCTGTTGCCTCATTTGTAGATATTAGAAAACCCATCAGCAAATAAATGCTGTTATTGTTATTATACTTCCTACGTTATCATCATCAATAACAGTTTATTACATTACCTCATTATACATATTGTTTGAAAAAAATCTTATTTTGAAAATCGACGTCAAATGGTCTGCTCCGTTTTACATACTTATGTATATCTGACCTCCACATACACACCTGTACGTACACCTGACTGCAGCTCTCTTACATAGTTTGGTAGCTAAAATTATTTGTGATTACATGTGATGAATTATTTCCTTTTTCACGATAGTCATCGGCTCTTAAAAGCTTATTCTTGATGCAGTAAGTAAGTAAAAAGAAATGACTCGACTCGTTCGTCTTTATTTATTTTAACAAACGAAAAATAAACACGAATTGCTTTATATAAGTTCGAATAAATAACAAAAATCATTGCGTTTGACTATAAAATACAGATAACCGAAATTTGTAAGTAATAAATTACTGTAGCACAGCAGCATTTGCTACCACACTAGGATTATTAACAATTTCTCCCAGACTATCCAAAACCTCCTTGCGATAATCATCGAAATCTCCGTCGATTTCGTTAATTGTTTGCTCCTCGATGACGTACAACGTGCATCCCGTTTCTCGAATCAACCGCTCGTCGTGAGAAACTATAATCACACCTCCCTCATATTCGTTGATCGCTTCGGCTAAGGCATCAATAGATTCGATATCCAAATTATTTGTCGGTTCATCAAGAATAAGAACATCGGGTCCGCTGAGGCAAAGTTCAGCTAAAGCTACACGAGCCTTCTGTCCACCTGAAAGATCTTTCATTTTGATAGTATGCGCATGACTGACGAGGCCAAACGATCCCAGAGCTTTACGTGCCTTTTCATGAGGCAGGTTGAAAAGTCGTTGCAAGTATTCAGCGGCAGATTCTTCAGCGGTTAAGTGCTCACCAGAGTGTTGATCAAAACGTCCAATACGTAATCGATGATTCTTTCGCTGTTCTCCTTCTAAAGGTTCCAAATCTGCGACCAATAGCTTCAAGAAAGTGGATTTGCCCACTCCGTTAGGACCAACAATTGCAACACGACTTGTAAGATCAATGCCGAAATCAGCGTTAATAAATAGCGGCTTCTGGCCAGGAAAACTGAAAGTAACATTGTGCAAGCCGAGAATGGGCGGTTGCAGTTGTGATGGCTCTGGGAAACGGAACTTAACAATATATTCCTTCGGCCTGGCCAGCAATTCTTGAGGACCTTCATCCTCTTCAGCATTTTTCTGGCCACGACCTTTGTTTTTCTCCTGCTTTCGAGTTAAGGTTTCCTTTTGTTTTTTCTCAGCAGACTTCTTAGATTGTCCATGCGCCTTCAGTTCTTTTATACGTTTTTCTTGCTTTTCATATTCTTTAATCATTTCGCGGCGTTTCTGCACGTACATTTTCTTGAACATCGAATAGTTTCCCTTATAATAATTTAGTTTCTTTTGATCCAAATGGATGATTTCGTTACATACATTGTCCAAAAAACTTTGGTCGTGAGATACGATCAAAAGAGTTTTCTTCCAACCTTGTAAATAGTTGTCCAACCAAATCACAGCGTTTAAGTCTAAATGATTCGTCGGTTCATCAAGCATAAGAAGTGTAGGCTCTAGGTAAAGTGCACGCGCCAGTGATACACGCATACGCCAACCACCCGAGAAGTTTTTTGTGGCACGATTTTGCATTTCTTCGCTAAATCCCAAGCCAGCAAGTATGCGTCGAGCTCTCGCCTCGGCAGAATACGCCCCAATTGCTTTCAATTCAGCATACACATCATTCAGTTCCTCCTGGACAGTCATATCACCAGCTTCGATTTTGTCCTCTAGTTCTTTACACTTTTGAAGAAGATTTTTACGCTTTACATCAGCATCTAGGATCGTATTAATGGCAGTTTTATCATCGGCGACCACCTCTTGCTCGCAAAGCAGTACATCTATATTAGGGGGAATGGCGAAGGCACGGGTGGCTATGTGACGTAGTAGAGTTGTTTTTCCATGACCGTTGGGTCCTACTAGACCATAACGCCGTCCATTAGCAATCAAAAGATTAGCATTAACGAATAGGTCATTACCTTAAATATAAATATATATTATATGTATAATTGTTAATAAAAACTCATTAAAACCATACCTTTCGCTGAAATAGTGAAGTTTTCAATCTTAATATCAACTGCAAACTCTAGCTGCGCCATTTGACCAGCGGTCTTCTGCACTTGTGACATTGTAAAGTTGCTGTCTAAATCAGAATGGCCTTGGCCACCTTTACGAGTCATCAGTTCCATCTGGCGCTCGTACTCCTGTTGCTTTTTTTGCTTTTTCTTTTCTTTGTGGGTGAGTTTCTTTTCTTTTCCGTCTTCTAATTTTAAGTCTTTCATTTCTTCATCAATATCTTCGATCACTGGGCCAGTTTCTTCTTCCTGTGTGTATTCGGGATCTACCGGAGACTCAACATCTCCGATCAGTAGTTCCTCCTGGTTTGGAATGTTGGGAGAATTCACTGATTCTTGTTCATCGTTATCTTGGCTATTTGACGTTTTTAATGCGGGTTCTGAAAGGACATCAACTCCTTCGTCTTCTTCGGCTTCTATGTCCAAGCTATTCACGGAATTATTCTCGCTTACATCCCGTTTACCTTTGTTCTTTTTGGTTGATTTTTTTGCAGCTGGTTTTGCAGGAGCAATATTTTCTTCCTCCTCATCACTTGGAAGACCACTTATATTCATACTTAGAGATTCATCATCACTAAAATCATCCTTCTTTCCTTTTTTTGCTTTTTTGTTAGACTTCTTGGGAGGTGGTATAGCAACAAGAACTATTTCCTTTTCATCACACTTGAAAATATCATTTGTGATATCATCGTCATCATCGCTAAAGTCATCTTTCTTTGATTTCTTTCCTTTTTTGGATGACTTCTTTACAGGTTTTGGTGGATCTATATCTGGCACATTGTCATCAGATTCTTCTTCAGCCTTTCGTCCTTTTTTATTTGCAATTTTTTTCTGTGGCTTTTTCGAACCCAACTTCCCCAGTTCCGTGTCGTCATCGTTATTTCCTGCAACTTTAATGCTTGGAACAGATTCATCGCCACTGGAATCGCCACCTCGCCGTCCCTTTTTGGACTTTTTCGCAGACTTCTTTGCAGCTGGTGTTGGGATGTCGATCTCCTCCTCGTCATCAAAACGTTCCTTTTTCTTAGATTTTTTTGATGACATTATTCTACTTAATATTTAATTAGATAAAGTTCTATACTAAAAAATAATTCAGCTTTTGGTTTCACGTGGAAACGTATGCAGTTTTCCTATTCAGAGACTTTCCTCTTGACTTGACTCAAAAATTAAATTGACAGATACTGGTACAATGCAGGGAAAATACCGATTTTAAATTAGGATGGGTTTGGGAGATATTTGGAAATATTTAAGAAGATTTTGATATACTTTTGGTGTGGCCAATTATTTTTATTTTATTTTATTGTCCTCTCTGTGAGATAGAGGAAAAAGTTAACTTGATAATTAAAATAATTTAAGAGCTGAAGTATTCAATACACTTCAACAGTTGTCACACAAATTTGTTTCACATTTTGTGAAATATCAATGGCAATTGTGAATGAATCATACTGTTAGCGTAGCAGATTTTCATAGTAGTCCCGGAACAATCTAACTATTTTTTGACTTACCACTTCTTTCTTATGGCAAATTCTTCTTCTTTAAAATCATTTGTTAAGTGATAATCAATTGTTAAATAATAATACATAGAAGTATCAATGTGGTATCCATCTAGTTTAGAATCAGAATATGATTAGGTTATTGGTTTATTGTATCTCTTCGGACAAAAATCTTGTAAAGTAAAGTTTATATTATTATTATTTAATATTGAGTAATAATTCAGCTAAAAATTAATTTTTTAACGGTCTCCACCTTTCGCGAAAGTAATATCTGTAATGAGAAAGCTTCTCAATTCATCTTTCGTACGTGGGCTTAAATTGTAAAGGGCGGAACTATAATAGTAGAATGGGTGTGCGCATCCGTCGACGTACGTAACTGTGCGAATACAAGGAATTTGTGTTTTTTGCTCCGATTCGTCAAGTTTCGTTTACTTTTGCTCACTTACGAAAAGATCAAATCTATTCAACAGCTGTGTAATCACCTCCGTTCGAATGGTCGCGAGAACTAAACCCTGGACCATATAGGGTCTCGTGGTATATTTTCATTTTATTATAATTTCAAGAGATCATTTACTGTTCTATTTTCGTATTGCTCGTGATAAGGCCTAAGCATTAAATTTATGAACGTTGTCAATAGCCGCTGTACAACTAGAGCTTTCATTAGCAGCTGTCAAACATTTGCAAAGGACGCGCCATGTTTAACGAGTGCACGTAGGGATTGAATATTTGTATTTTTCTGGGTAATATAATAAATTCGGGTCTTAACATAGGAAAGAAAAGTAAACGAATTCATTTAAAAATATTTTATATACGAGTTATATGAATTTTTGCTTACAGCATTTCATACCCATACTCGTGTTCATAGAGGTTAATTGAATCGCAGCCTGCTTCGAAGACAGACATCTCCCGTCTAAATCATCATGGTACCAATTGGCGCAGTACACGGACACCCTGGCGTCCATCAACCGCAACAAATCCAGAGCACCCCATCGGGACCAAATCAGTTGCAGTCCTCTTCAAATAGTCAGTCTAATAAATCATCCAATGCAGTGGTTTGTTTATTTACATGTTGGGGATAATCACAATTTTGTATGCTAATAGTATATGTGCTATTTTTAGAAACCAAATTACACACTTAAGTTCACTCTTGCTGGTCACACAAAAGCGGTTTCTGCTGTCAAATTCAGCCCCAACGGTGAATGGTTGGCTAGTTCGTGTAAGTGTCAATTTCAATTAGGAAATTGATCGCACTTTGCTTAAATTGTGTTTATTTTCACAGCTGCTGACAAACTTATCAAAATCTGGGGCGCTTACGATGGAAAATTCGAGAAAACAATCGCTGGCCATAAGTTAGGAATAAGTGATGTGGCATGGTCATCTGACAGTCGTCTGCTTGTGAGCGGTAGCGATGATAAAACACTCAAAATTTGGGAGCTCAGCTCAGGAAAGTGTCTGAAGACGCTCAAGGGCCACAGCAATTATGTTTTTTGCTGCAACTTCAATCCACAGAGCAATTTAATTGTCTCGGGTAGTTTTGATGAGAGTGTTCGCATATGGGACGTACGTACAGGGAAGTGTTTGAAGACATTACCCGCTCACTCAGATCCTGTGTCCGCTGTACATTTTAACCGTGACGGATCGCTTATTGTCAGTTCAAGTTACGACGGATTGTGTCGTATTTGGGACACAGCTAGTGGACAGTGCCTAAAGACACTGATTGATGACGATAATCCACCAGTGAGCTTTGTTAAGTTTTCTCCGAATGGAAAGTATATTTTGGCTGCGACCCTTGATAATACTTTGAAACTGTGGGACTATTCCAAGGGGAAGTGTTTGAAAACATACACCGGGCACAAGAATGAGAAATACTGCATCTTTGCCAATTTCTCAGTAACAGGAGGAAAGGTATGAATTCGGATAATCTGTTTATAGCCCCACTAATGCTGGTCATTGGACTAAAGCAGCAAATGGATGGGTGCTTTCATTGATGCATGGTTGTTCAAGCCTTCTAGATTGCATTCCTTTCATATAAAAAAACTGCGCAGAAAATTTGTTCGTATCTCGTGCTTATCAGCTTACAGCAGTTATTTCTCAGATCAACTTTTGAAAAACATTCGAAACAGAATAAATAAATATAAATAGAATTTCAGATTAAGAGCGTAAAGCTACAGCAAAATGATTGCAAGCAAAGAAACCATGCATTTATGAAAACAGTTGGTTTTTGAAAAAAAAAAAAAAAAATAAATAAATCGGAGCTAATAAAAATTACATTTTTTCAGTGGATTGTCTCGGGAAGTGAAGACAATATGGTTTACATATGGAATTTGCAGAGCAAGGAGGTTGTTCAAAAATTACAAGGTCACACTGATACAGTTCTTTGCACCGCATGTCATCCAACGGAGAACATCATTGCTTCGGCTGCATTGGAGAATGATAAAACTATAAAACTATGGAAGAGTGACACATAAATCTTCACAACAAAAAGATTTAATTTAAATAAAGTTTTTTTCATATTAGGCGACGAATGTCATGAATAAGAATGTAAATAGTTTATGTAATCGTACAATCGTGTTTAATTGGCAGTATTCATCTTTTTTTTAAACTTTACCAAACTTAAACGTCATGGTAGCAAAAATTACATTTTGTTATATGATTTCGTGGATTTTGAACTCGTGTTAGCTAAATAACACAACTTTTTCTATAATTTCTTGGTTTTCCAATCGCAGCCTCGGGATATTCATCTCTTCTTCCCGACTCTCTCCTCTCATTTCTATGACGGTTTCCCCCCTTTTTATCCCAACTTTCTGGGTACGGTCTTCCCATGTATTTCGGAGCCCACCTCGGCTCTGCCTTTCGCTTTGCATCTCTATACCCAAATGCAATTGGATTGAGTTTTAACTTGCTTGATCTTTTGATTCTAACTACTTGAGAAGTGAGTGTGTCACGCAGTGGTTACCGGTTCGAGGTTTAAATCCTAGAAAACACCAAAAAGTTTTTTCACGGTCAATGTCTGACCGTCCGAGGGTAATTACTGTCATGAGCTTTCAATTAAAGAAAATGAATAAATCTTTCTTGTAGGTCCCTGCCAATTGTATAAAAACATGTAACAAACACAACCAGGCACAGGCACAAACACGGCCAGGACCACATACTGTACGTTGCGCCAAATATTTATACTTTTGTACTTGAATCAAAATTCCTAAACATTAACATGGTATGAATCAAGAGACAAATATTGGTGTCACAAAATTGCTTTCTTCTTTTCTTTTTAAATAAATTTATTTTTTTACCTATTTAAATTTTTTTGTTTATGTTTGTTTTAATGGTACAAATGCTGTCGATTGTGAATATGTCAACCATTCAATTATTCGATACTCGAATACCAATTGTCAATGGGCGCGTTCCGAATTCTAGGCCTACTTTTGAGGAACCATATGGAACGGCAAAACTGACTGAAAAAGTATTTCACATCTTTTCGTGTGAGTAATATATAATTTTATTTATTTATACATGTAAATAAAATTGGAAGCAAAATTTGGATCTGAAAATTAATTTAAATTTGCTTAATTTATTATCTATTAATGCCTCAAACATTTTACCCCTCAGCCTGTTAATTGTCTCCTCCGATTTGTCCAAATCGTAGAGCACTCCACCACAATTCACTTGGAATTTATTTTTTTTTATTTACTCGTAATTTATAAACAACGAAATGACCGAACCAGTGAAAGAATACAAATGAATCAGCTGTTTTTGACAATTGGCAGATTGACTGACAATCAGAAACGTTTGGACACCTAGTGCCTAGACTACGGAACGTATTGCTGTTTGTTTTGTTTTCCGGAACTTTTTAGTGTTATTATCCAGGAAAATACGTGGTTGTTCCTTTTATGAAAATCTCATCTAAAGTATAAATAAATGAAAATGGAAGTAATTACAATTGCACGGATTGATAAGAACAATTTCTTTAAAATGGAAGAACTTGGAAAAAATGCTCTGCCAAGTGGTGAGGTCTTTGTAAGCAGCGATAAAGTATTCATTTACTTGTGTGTGTTTTGCAAAGATCAATTTCTTTTAAACGAGGAATTCGTCGAACACGTCTCCAATAATCATTTGGAGTGCCATGAAATTGAGGAGGATGATGTAGATTTAATAAAATATGAGGTTTGCACAAAAAGTAGCTGTGGCGATACACTTAGAAGCACACTAAAAATTTTGTTTTTCTTACAGAAAACAGATTCTACTGAAATAGACGTACCCGATCAACTTTCCGAAGACAAAAATACACAAGATGATTTACATGCTTTCGTTTCATTTAATAATGACGATGGTTTCTCTAAACCAGATGTCGTACACCTGATTAATAGAAAAACTGTGTTTGAGTGTGGTTACTGCCATAAAAAATTTAAGAGCAAGTATAGTCTTGAAAATCATCGATCAATACATGAAGGCAATGTGGAATTGAAATGCCCGGAGGAGTCATGTTCAAAAGAGTTTCGTACAAAAAAATTACTGTCCAAACACATGGTCGTTCATCGCAAAGTAAAACCACATAAATGCGAATTCTGTTCGCATAGATCTAACTATAAAGGAAACCTCAGAGAACACGTTCGAAGGTACCATACTTTGGAGAAGCCATTTAAGTGTCAATATTGTGAGAAGGCGTTCGTTTCGGGTACCGAAAGACAAATGCACGAACGCGCACATACCGGCGAGAAGCCTTACGTCTGCGAATTATGCGGGAAAGAATACAAATCGTCAACTACATTGAATTACCATCTGTATAAACATTATGGAGTTAAGAAGTACCCATGTATAGTGTGCGATAAGGCATTTTGTAGCCCAAGCCTTTTGTGGGAGCATACTTTTACCCATTCGAAAGATAAAAAAATTACTTGCGATGTTTGTGGGCAGAGATGTAAACATGCTAAGAGTCTTCGACAACACAAAAGATTGCATGGAAGTAAACAGTACATTTGTAAAGTGTGCCAAAAACCATTTGCCCAGAATTCGGGCTTATATTTCCATATGAAGTCGCATCAGTGCGACTAGATTCGTGGATTAAAAATTTAACCGCTTTAATAAGTCTGTTCGAAAAAAATCAAAAATTATATACTAACTTTTATTCATAAGGTCTTGCTCAAAGGCATAATTTTAATTGAATGTATATCCAAAGTGCACGAAAAGGGTTTTGAGGACGTTCCCTTTGCACATACTGGCGCAATTCTGGTTTCATTTGGTTGTAATTATTATTTTTTTCTTCTTCATTGACTTTTAAGTTTTTAATAAATAAATACATCTAAACAATATTTTTGTTACAGATCTTCCCAGAAATTAAAAAAAAATGCCAAAAAAGTAAAGCTTCCCCATGTTCTCTCCTTTATGTCTTATGCAAGTGAACCGATTAAGAAAAACACATTACTCAAAGGTCTCAGACCAATATGTGATGGCCAACTTCCGAAAATATCAATAGAATGTGAGTCTGCCATATTATTTTTGTGTAATATCCAAGTTGATCAGATACAGATTTATGAGCGAAATTAGAAATTGATTTGATAACACTATTTTGTACGTTTTCATAATTGTATGCATGCTGATTACTAAGTTTTCATTTATACATATACTTTACTGCCGCCAAAGACAAACTATTACCACTCTGCCGACGTTTTGCCAGCTTCACGTAAACTTTTAAATTTTTCATTAACAAAGCAACCGTTTTTTACTTGTAAGTGTCAATGTCATTTGTGTTACTTTTAAAAGCTATTCAGTTTTATTTTTTGGTTCTATAAAAGTTATCAGTCCATTTTTGTGATGATTATTTCCGAGTTTGAAAGGGTAAGATTTTAAAGCTAAATTTGTATATCCCTGTCTGTAAAAATTTCAATGAAAACTATTTTTGATTCAATACCTTAATTAAACGAAGAAAACTTTTATCAGCATCATGTTGTAAATATCGATTCGTTTAAATGCATTGTATATGTACATGTTACATGATACCGTGAAATAATTCAAATCTAATGTACTTATAAATAAGCGATTACTGCATTAAAAGTCTTATCGAACATATTTCTTAACATTAAGCAACGTATGAAAAATAAACGATATTTTTTTTAAGAGTTCGACTTTTGTAGAAGAGCTTACACCGAGAACGGAAATTAGTTTGTAATGACGACTAAGACAATTTTTACTATTCATTCATATGGATTCGTATTATTGCAATTTTCATGCATGTGAATTGCATTTTATTTTTCTCTAGACATTAGATCATTCTCATTCTCATTCTCACACATTAGATCAGATAGCGTATCTAAGTGTTCTTTTGTATGCATGTATGTATGTGCAAAAATACACATTTTGTATCGTACTGCCGCATTTAGTCATATCAGTTGCAAAAAAAGCCGGGTTTTTTTTCTCTTATACCAACAATAAAATGTACACAAATACAACATTTGTTTACTCAGCGCAATTCTCAAGCTCGTTGCTGTTGTGCTCATTGAATAATAATATAAAAGAGAAAGTAACAATTCATAAAGAACGGAACAAATGATACCCTATTCCTCTTGTTACTGTGCGGACAAGAACGCATCATCACCTTCCAGTGATATCTGATGGAAAGCTATTTAATATTAAACTAACGATGAGCGTATGTCGAATCTGACTATACATTTAGAGCAGGACAGTCGGACCAACGCAAGCTTAGCCGGGTTAACTGCACGCATGTGCAAGGCGCATTATTTTTTTTTTACCTGACCTGCAATCTTGCGGCTCAGATGTCTAACAAGAGGTCCTCAGAAAAAGGACGTGCAGAGAAGGAATTCTTTCGATGAAATCAGAGGTAACGTCCACAGCCCGACCAGTGGAAGTCTTACTTACCCCCTCGCCATTGGAGTTGTATGTAAGGATCCGGACGTAAAGGTGGGGGATGTGCGTTGGCGCAACTTCCCTACTACGATGTAATGAAGCAAAAACAAGCTTCGGATAGTAATCTTAAAATAAGTCTCCTTTAAAAGTGGGAATGATTATATAGTGCTTGACCAAAATTTTTCTATTAGTAGCAAAAAAAAAACTTTAAAAAGAATTTAGGGTAGTTCAAAATTATTACATATGTATATAAATATACATACGTTTATGCAAATACTTTTGGAAAAAAAAATCATCAAATCATTTCTTTATGTTACAAAGTGTGTAGCAACATTAAGATACCCTATAAAGGCAGTCGTGCTTATATGGCAATATATGTACATCTGTAGTTTATTAGACACTTATACTATGGTTACACTATCGGACGAAGTAAAAGTAATTTTACGAAATTAGGTTTTATATATCATGCTCGTTTTACTCGAGATAATTTGCTTAATATTTTTCTTGGTATAGAAATACTGCAGAAACTTTATAGTTCTTTTGCCACCACGTTCTGGACTTGAAACTATTAATGCATTTCTTTATTTTGTAGATGGAATGGAAAGAACAGAACAAGCTAAAGAAAATTCCAACTAGAAAAAATAAAGAAACAGAAAAGAATTAAATTTAATGTATTCTTTTACGACTTTAATTAAACTCTTATATTTAGGTTTTGTTATTTATCTTATCTTCAGATAAAATGTAATCCTCGAAAATTCCACTTATCTACATTCAGTCGTTTTATCTGCAAATGTAACTATGAGTTTAATGTTCATATCAATTAATTAATTCTTTGCTAATTGAACAAATTATTTGCCTCTGATGCCATATTTCTTCTTTTCAAAAAATAAATGTATCTTTAAATTGCATTTTTACATTTGCTGGATTTAGAATTTTATTTCTTTCTTTCTGGGCAGTATGTTCACCACCTTAAACATGTAAGAAATGTCCAATGTGTGGGTGATAAACATGTATGTAGATTGTTTTTTTTACCTCTCTCTTTATAATTTGCCGGTGTATTGAGAAATGTGATAGGGACAAAAGTAGTGGGGGTACACAAATACCAAAGTGGTTAGTGTTAGTTATGTTATTCATTAAACGAACTGTGCTGATTTTGACATGCGGTTCTCCTGTATCTGTATTGTACCTTGCCTTGCATCAACCTTTTGTTTTGCCTACTCAGATAAACATGTTCAGTATTCAGTTGGCTGTGCTGCTCAGGAAATATAAGTGAAGTGAATTTTTTTTTTTTTTTTTTTTACTTATTTTTGACATTTCCAAGTTTAATATATATGTATTATATATAAGTTTGTGCGTGCGTGCGGATGTTCAGTACTATTTGCAACGTCGCAAAGTTATATGCCATTTCCTTTGCTCTAATTCTAAATCACATTCTAAATGGTTGCGAAACTCTAATGGCCGATTTTAGTTTGAAGTGGTTAGTTACGCGGAGATCAATTAATGCACAGAATTTAATTCGGCGGAAAATATTGCTGTAAAATGGATACCAACATAATTGTTTATCTTTCTGATGATGATGACCCTGAATCGGAGGTGGGTTTTGTATTTTTCTATTTATTTGTTAGCAACTTGGAATTAGATTTTATTTTTTTTTAATTTGATGCATATGAGTGCATACATAGCTGTAAACAAAAAAAAAGAAAAGAATTCTTAATAAAGTTTTAACATGTAAAGGAGTCAGTTTGACTGAATACAAATGCTGAACAGTTTTGTTTTTTGTGTGCGATACAAAACAAAGGAAGTGTTGATTTTCATTTACTTACATACATAGTATTTATATATCTTTGTGCATACATAAAATCAAAAAATCTTATTCAATATAAGGCGTGTTATAATTTATCTACATGTTGATGCATGTATTTACCAGATTAATGAATAACAGATGTGTTTCATTCTCTAGAACATTTCTGAATTTAGATTTGTAGGATGAATCATACTTATTATTTGAATTTAGATTTGTAGGATGAATCATACTTAATACTTTTTTTTTTCAAAGTAAAGAATTCAATGCCAATAAATAATAATAAATTGAGCTGTCGATATTTCAATATGCCCGCTGTATGAATGTAAAACAAATAAATTCATATTTTGTAGTAAAAATGAAATACTAACTGCAAACATAAATCATTGCGCAGTCTGACTTGATGGTTGACAGCGTAAACATTTAGATTTCTTTAAAAAATTAAGGCTTTATTAAGAAATAAATAAATTAAGACAGTATTAAGAAGCTATGAAGTTGTTCTATGTGATAAACCGAACTGAATAAATTTTCTACTACATACATATGTATATCTAAACAAGTTCTACATATTATATACGTATAGTGATTCACTTTTTCCTTTGTTATAATTGGGTTAGGACTAAGCATACATGCATACTTATTTGCGTAATCAAGTTACTGCTTTTAATTTTATATTTTTAAATTTTCTCTATGATCTTTATCTTTAAGTGCATTTATTATAGGTCCTTGTATTTGAATATATGTACATATTTATCGGTATTTTGGTATAAAGTATGTACAGTGCAAGTATTATAATAACAATTTGCTACATAATACTAATTTAATGTTGGTGTACTAAAAATTTAATTTAGAAAACGTAAGTACTGGTAGCTAGTTTGGTTCTAACTTGATATAATGCTGTTCTCTCTTTTATTGATCTGTGTTTTCTCACATTTGAATTTTCTTCTCATATCTATAACTTTCATTGATAAATTAAGTACTAATAAAAATATAGTGTTCCACAGTCTTAGGTCAGGTCTTAGGAAATTTCTTATAGTATGAGAGTGTTGGTAGTTACGAAAGAAAGAAAGCACTGTTAATTTAATATTTTTAAATGAATTGGGCTATCTCCTAAGGATTTAAATATTTTAAAATTAATATTTTGGGTTGTTGAGTATCTTATTTATTACCATTCTTTTAATGTTTACAACTTGAAGTAGACACAACCGTCCGACTTGTTGGGGGGACTAGACACGCCAATTTTTGTCTTTCTTTTTTAAAGAGAATTTAAGAATAACAGGCGAAAAGGTTTTTTTTCGATTTAAGTGTGTATTCTACAAGCATTTAGAGACTGATGGCAGTCTTTCCTTATGTTTCTTAGATTTTATACGTACATACAGTGCATTCCATTATTAAGATTAATAAATTAATTAATTACTGATAAAACTTCATACTAAAAAAGAAGGAAAAACAAATTTAATATTATGCATTGTTATTCATTGTATGTACATAATTAATTGTTTATTACAGTCACCGACTAACTCTCGAGCCGGAAACATCGCTTAGCTGATTGTGTTCTCTCTCATTTAGTTTTCATTGGTGATACTTCCCTTTACATACCCCCATACAAACGGTGTACTCTCTCCTTTTCGCGAACCCGTTAGTGAGTGAAATAAATACATATAGTTGCAAAAACAATCAAATACACTATGCCTTCGGGCAACCGTTTCAGCGGTCTGGAAACAGACCCACCTGATGAGCATAAAAATAAAAAAAGAAAAAAACCTAACATTTCCCCAATAAACCCAGTGAATATATTCTCAACACACTCTCCCCCCACTAATCCAAAATTTATAGTGATCTCCTCAACCAACGCAAAAAAACCGCTTTCATCTTTTAGCGTTTTTCTAATAAAAAAAGCTATAGATAGCATAAGCACTGCTTATGAACAAATCACTCAACTCCGCGATGGTAACCTCCTGATCTTAGTCAAGTCCCAGAAAATAGCCGATCTATTCACCTCAAAAAAAACACTCTCAAATTTGTGCCCTATCTCCGTAACTCTCCACACTCATTTGAATTCCTCCAAAGGTACGGTCTATGCACCATATCTTATAAATGTCCCTGAATCCGAGATTATCGAGGAAATGAAAACACAAGGTGTCACGGACGTATTTAAATTTAAAAAAAATGAAGATGGTACTCAACGCGCAACTGGTCTGGTTCTTTTTACCTTTGACCTCTTCCGACCGCCAAGTGCTGTAAATATTGGGTGGTACAATACCAAGGTAACAGAGTACTTCCCGAACCCTATGCGCTGCCAGAATTGTCAGCTCCTGGGGCATACCGCGAAGCGATGCAGGGGCACCCCTGCATGCGTAAATTGCAATCTGCCGCCACACACGCCTGAAAAATGCTCCCAAACAGTATGTGCTAACTGCAAAGAGGATCACCCCGCCTCCTCCAAAACGTGTCATCGATACATACAAGCGAAAGAAATACTTAAAATCAAAACCATAAGAAAGTGTAACATGGCTGAAGCAAAACAATTATACAAAGAGCAAAATCCAACTTTCTCACTCGCATCAACCTACTCAGCAGTTGCAAGCAATGCTACCCAACAAAAACCAACCGTATCAATAACAGAAAATAACTTAACTCAAACCAATACCTCCAACAACACCACTCCCACACCAATGCAAAATCACGCTTCCCCAGGGACAGCCATACCACCTACAATTGAGTATAACACAATCGCTCCCACACACGTTTTTAACGAACACAGCAACAAAACAATTTCATCACCACATCTCACACTCACTAACTCCACAATCAAAACAAAAAACAATAATCCCCCCACTCCTGCCGCCTTTAACAACCCAAACTCAATCTCAATCTCATCTCTACCCATACCACCCAACTCCAACAGTCACAACTCAAACCTCTCACACAATAGTTCACTCAACCAACACTCATCATCATCACCACACACACACATTAGCAATATTGAAACGTCAGCCCACTCTCCTATATCAACTTTCACTCAATCTCATAAGAAACAATAAATACTATATAAAACCAACAGAAATTGATCACAATGAAAATGAACAATAATAACAATCATACTTGTTCCGCCGAATCTGCTGTCCATAGACTGAACCATCCGACCTCCCCACGGAACTCGGACGGTTCAGTCTCTGAACAGCAGCATATAAATGGTTCCCCTAGTTTTCTGCCCAACCCCGATTTTTCACAATATAACTCGAATTATATTCAAACCACCAACTCTGGCTTTTTACGATATAATGCAATGTATATTAGACAAAAGCCACCTATCACAACTAAATCTTCGTTAAAGGTTCTACAATGGAACATAAATGGCTATTTCAATAATTGTCATGAACTACAATTATTAATTAATGACCATAATCCCTCTATTATCACGCTGCAAGAAACCCATCTTTTAGTCAATTTTGCCCCCCATCCCCCGAAACAATATACTGCGTATTTCCATAACTTAGCATCTAACAACTTAGCAAAACAAGGTACTGGATTACTGATTCACAATTCCATCCCCCACAGGCTTTTATCCATCAACTCAAATATCTCCATAGTGGCAGTAGAAATTAATCTTAACACCAATATTACCGTTCTATCAATGTATATTCCTCCCTGTCAAGCTTTCACTTCCACAGAGTTAACAAACATAATCAACAGTTTCCAAACACCAGTATTATTAACAGCCGACATTAATTCCTGGAACCCACTATGGGGTTCCCCTGTTAGTAACTCCAGGGGTAAAGAATTTGAGAATTTCTTATCAATCTCCAATCTTTCAATTTTAAATGACGGTAGCCCAACACACTTCTCCACTCATAAAACTTTCACACACGTTGACCTCACAGTTATTTCACCTCAATTATTACCCAAAGCCTCGTGGAAAATTTTCGAAAACCTACATGGGAGTGACCATTTCCCAATTCTAACAAGTATAGATCTCGGTAACAAATTAACTCATTTAAGACCGCAAGCTAAATTTCTAACTGAGCGTGCTAACTGGGCCATCTATCATAAAAAAATACTCGACTATGTAAACAATAAACAACAATCCCCAAACATTAATAAAGAAGCAGCTATAATAACAAAAACGATGCGTTTTGCAGCTAACTCCTCTATTCCCCAAACAAAAAACATTCCCATCACATCGTTTGTTCCATGGTGGAACGCTGAATTGGCTACATTGCGGCATAATAAACAGCTTCTGTGGAAAAAATTCAAGAAACACCCCACCGATCTCAACCTCGTGATCTATCGCAAAGCTAATGCCGTTTTTCGTTACAAGGCAAAGCTATCAAAAAAAGACAGTTTTCAAAAATTTACATCCAATATCAACCCGAATTCGACAAGTAAAAAAATTTGGGCTGACCTTAAAACCCTTACAGGCAACTATACCCCACATGTTATAAATTCGTTGATTACAGAATCTGGAACCCTCAGCAATCCAGCAGATATAGGTGAATACTTTGGCAAGGCTTGGTCTGACTACTCTAGTGATTCCAAGTTCTCATCAAACTTTATGGACCACAAACGTTCGGTAATAAATAGAGCTCCTCTGGTATACGACTTAAGTTTATCAGCAAAATGTATTGAAAAACCAATTAGCACTCTTGAACTGGAAAGCTGTTTGAATTCTCTTAGAGGCAAAACGCCAGGCCACGACCGAATCTCATACCCAATGCTAAGAAATACCCCTCTTTTATTTAAAAAACGAATTCTGGAACTATACAACAACATTCTCGCCCAAGGTATAATACCACAGGCTTGGAAAGTTGCTAGTATAATACCAATTCCTAAACCTGCAAAAAAAAGCACTGACCCAAAAGGATACAGACCAATCTCATTACTCCCATGTACTAGCAAATTATTAGAAAAAATTGTATCTAAACGTCTATTGTGGTATATTGAAAAAAACAACTACATTAATTTAAGCCAAGTAGCATTTAAACATGGACGTAGTACCATTGACTCTTTACTCCACATTGATGAATTCGCGACCTCTGCGCTATCATGTAAAAACCATGTTTCCATCTTGTCACTCGACTTCGAAAAGGCGTTTGATCGGATTGGTATCCATATAATTCTTAATAAACTTATACAATGGAAGGTCGGCCCCAGAATATATTCGTACATAAAATCATTTCTCTCACACAGAAAATTCAGAGTGAAATCAAATAACTTCTTTTCAAGTGTTTATAGTTTATCTAATGGTATACCGCAAGGCTCTCCCCTTTCAGTAACCTTATTCATAATCGCATATAATGATATAAGCGAAATTATATTAAGACACAAAAAAATAAGTCACGTCCTTTATGCAGACGACTTAATCTTATTATCTAAATGTAACGATAACAATCACACTAGACAATTTTTTCAAAACATTCTTGTAGAACTAAACCGTTGGTGCACTTACTCAGGTTCCATTATCTCACCTGATAAAAGTAAACACCTACATATTTGCAGAAAAAGATATTGTAACACTTTCTACATCAACATGTTTGCTATACAAATCCCAAATGTAAATTCCTTAAACATTTTAGGCATAACTTTTGATAAGCGTTTTAGTTTTAAAGAGCACTGTTTAGAAATTAAGAAAAAACTAGCTACCAGGCTAAATATTGTTAGATTCTTATCTTCTAAAAGTAGTTTAGTACATCCCAACACACTTATTCATATAACAAAAAATATTATACTATCTAAGATAGACTATGGATTGGTAATCTACGGTAAATGTGCAAGATCAACGCTAAAAATCATCAAACCATCTTACCACGCTGCTATAAGATCCAGCCTGAGAGCCTTCGCAACCACGCCAATAAAAAACCTTCTCACTGAAGCAGGCCTGCCGTCAATTGAGCACCGCCGAGACCTCCTTACGGCACGTCTTGCCCCGAAAATCTGTCAATCGTACAAATCTCCAATAATCGAAGACGCAAAAAAAATTGTTCGTCGTAAAAAATCACCAAAGTGCCCTTCCACCATGTATCTAGCCTTAAGTGCTTCTAGGAACATAGGTATAACTCCAACAATATGCCCAATGAAATTCGGAAACTTCCCTCCATGGCAACTACCAACTGACGTCATCAACACCAAGCTGTCAAAATTCAAAAAGGACTCTACCACTAGAGACACCTACTCACAACTATTCCTCGAAATCATAGACAAATTCAGAATAAACTCATGGGATATTCTGTACACAGATGGTTCTAAATCCGACAATGGTACTGGTTTCGCAATAGTCACTGAAGCAGGAAACGTTGTACACGCTGAGAGACTACCAAATTACTTCTCGATCTATTCCACTGAAGCTTATGCAATCCTCAAAGCTACGGAATTAGCAAATATATCTACCAAAAATGTGGTGATTTGCTCTGACAGCCTTTCTACGCTAAATGCAATATTGAATATCAACAACCGCACACCCACAATCATCAAAATACGCGACAACATTCTTCAAAACAAGAAAAAAATGATGATCGTCTGGGTACCAGGGCACTCAGGTATCAGAGGTAATGATTTGGCAGACAGTGCCGCGAAAAACGCTTCTGAAGTATCGAACATTACCCCACTTCCGCCTTCGAAAAGAGATTTTATAAATATAATTAATACCCACTGGGAGCACAAAAGAAAGGAAGAATGGAAAACATACACCCACCACTACTCTTCCATTAATCCAGTAGCCGACCCAGGGATATACTCAACAGACACGACACCTCAAATGAACAAATGTTTTTTGCGACTGCGACTCGGGCACACTCAGTTAACGCATAGTTATCTTCTCAACAAGGACAACCCTCCAATCTGCCACCTCTGCCAATCTACTCATATCTTAACACTTAAACACCTTGTATCCGACTGTACTAAAGTAAATGATCTTTGTAAAGTACTTTTTAATAAAAAATTAATCGATCTATTGTCAACTCAATCCACTACCAACATAAAAAATGTGTACAAAATCTTATCCAAACTTAAAATTGAATCCATCATCTAGTTAAGCTATCTAGTCACTTGTACCTGGGGGCGTTCGGTGGTTGACGGGCTTGCGCATTAGAGATTTTCGTATTCGGGAATCCGTCAACCGCCGATCGCCCCCCATATCTTATCATATCATATCATATCGTCTTAGCTCTTAATCCCAGCCGAAAGCCTTGGTAGCTAGTGCTGTTATAAATTAAAATTAGAATGTAAATTAATTTACATTGTAATAAATAATAATAATAATAATAAAATTGTTTATTAACGAGATAAATAAATTTTAGAGTCCAACCATAAAAAAAAATTTTGTAATTTAATTTAATAAAAATGTTTAGAATATTTAAAAATATAAGAAAATAAGATATGTTTATGTATGTATATATATAGCATAAATTAAGAAATGGAACTAACCATTTAAAATGTATGTAAGGTGATTTCAAAACAAAAGTAAAATATATTGATTTACTAATTTTATTTCTTTTAAGAGAGGGAGACTAACTTGTTCACCTAACATCTTCGAACTAACTAAATGTAATTATAGTAGATTAATAATTAAGATTGCCTTAATTAAATATAAATCTACCAATTATCATTTAAGTAATTATACATATATTTAGGATCTATTTTTTAAGTGATATCTTCATTATGAATTTGTAGACTTCATTTTTGTTTATATTCTTATAGATGGCAAGAAAAAAATTGAACAGGAAAAGATGGAGTGAACTAAAAAAATATATTGTTTTCTTGGAATATATAGCTCTGCATGATCCAGTTAAAAATGCTAATTATGTTAAATTACTTCAATGGATCAGAACAGAAAACGAGTAAGTACATACAATATATGCTAAGCAAAATTTATTTCTCAGTTCTCCGATTTCTTCAACTCGTATTTCAATCGATAAGGTTTTACTCTTTGACGTAAATAATGTACTAACATACTTGTATGACCGCCAACACTTTTTAAGCAGATTATTTTTTTGGTATGTTTTTATAATATTCCAAGTTAAAGAATCGACAAAGACGAAAGGAAGAAGTAACCGCCCAAAACTAGGTGTGTGGGTAGATATGTCGGTTATGGTTTGCAAATTATTGTGAGAAACAAGTTGACTTTGTTTCTTTATTTGAGTAAATTCCCTTTGATGCAATTTTAATTGTATTGCAGAAACTAAGCATGCTGGCGATTATCGAATGAAAATCCTTTTCTGGGGAATTCTCTAGAAAACATTGTAAAAATTGGTTCAACCGTTCTGGAGTAACAGAGTTGCAAACATTGAAACAGACAAAATTCTCTTCTTTTTTTCATTATTAGTGTTTTGCTGTGTACATACATGTATGTAAGTATGTATGTTAAAAATTTTCTAAGCACCAAGGACAAAAGGGCAGTGTTTTTGTTTCATTGTAAGCATATTTGATATGGTCATTTAAGTGTTCATTTTTTTGGTTATTTTCTTGCTGTGTTAAATTGTACAATTACAATTGTATGCGTGCAACTTTTCATGTCGTACATCACATATGACAAACAAAACAGCATGTGTTTCTTCTTTTGTTTGAAGTTGAGCTATTATTCGGTGAGTTACAAAACTATTGAGATATTACGTACATATGTATTTATGTATATTTCAAATCATACCGGTTTTGCTAGATTTTTTTCAGACATATTTTAAATTTGAAAAGAGCCACATAATACATACATATGTACATATTATATAAATCTTTAATAAGCGAATCTCAATTTCTAGTACCTAGTGCAACTAGATACAGTTGAATTCGGTTATAACGACCACTCATGGGAGACGAACTCTCCGTCGTTACAAGCGGATGTCGCTATATCATATTTTGTTAATATGTATACATACACGGTGTTTCAGTTAAGAGGTATAATCCTTTAACTGGCGATTCCTGAAGTTCCGGCGAACAAAAAATCGTGTCAGGGGGGGTCTATTTTCACCCAAGTTCAAATTATAGCCAATCAAAGTGGGACACCCTCGATTTGGAGGTACAATCACTTTAAATGGTATAACTTCTGAATTATCATAGGTACAAAAACGGTTATGTACATTTTGAAGAGACAATTCAGTAGTTGGAACTTTGTGTAATTTTATGCAGTCACAAAAAACTTATGGCTTCTTAAACTCAAAATTATGAATATTTTTTGTTCCATTTTTTTGCTTAAAATGCATTTTTCTCTAAACTTTTACGTAGTAAAAAACTTTTTTTTATAAAACTTTTATCTTTGACACATTTTTTAAAAATTATGTTTAATAACTTTTTCACGTACGATTAACGGAAGTTGTAGTAAAAGCCATTTTTTGTCAGACAAAAAAAAATTAAAAAAGTAATGGGTGTTAGGTCAAGACATCTGAGCGGCCAAGGGTTGGGGCCAAATCGAACAATCCACCTTTCATTAAATGTTTGGTTAAGTAACGAAGTCATCCTGCTGCTACTGTAATAAGGTGCTCCATTTTGTTGATGTACTGTAATTTGGTTTCAACTAATTTGCGATCAACATTTTGATCTGTAAGTCAACGATTGATAAATTCAAATTTTTTTTATTTTTTTTTATTTTTTTCAAAATATGCATACATACGTATGTTTATATATTTTCTTCCAGATCCTTATAAATATTAGATGTGTTAATGTTTCAATGTAAAGCATTATTTGGTTTTCCAAAACTGGAAAACCAATTATCCATTGCATCCATTAACATAAATGGATCATTGTACTCAGTGTACTCAGTGTATTTTTAACAGATAAAATGGTACACGTTTTGTTCAAGCCAAGCACCCGCTTGTAGGAATCAAACCAAACAGTGTACTCATTTTTGGTATGCGGTGATCGAATAGTGCACAGTAACTGTCTCTTGTGGAATGGTACTCTATTTTACTGTACACTTTATTGAATATTTGCAATGAATAGAGTACACTGAAGTACTGCACAAGTTTAGAGAGAGTAAATGAATGCATTCATGCAGACCTCTAATACTTATATATTTTTTTATCAAATTTTGAAGCAAGGCAGTAGAACTTACAAATACCATACAACATTGTTATCTATCTGTTATTCGTTAAAAAAGTCTCAAAATAAAATGTTGTTCAAGCACAACTTAATTTAAATTTTTTATCAATTTATTTGTTTTAGAATCTACAATACCATACAATATTATTATCTTTTATTGGTTAAACAAGCCTGGTCAAGCACAAGTGACAAGTCGTTGATATAAATTCATTATCAATTTATTTATTTTTAGGTATGTGGTAACAAGACAGGCATATTGTGAATTGTAATTGTAATTAGCGTTAATTTTTCGAGTATTTTTTCATGTGACATTAAAAACGGAAAAATGCAATATATATTTACATATGTATAAATTTTTATAATCTGATAAAATAAATGCTTTACAGATTTTCAGCTCAAATAGCAAATAATTGTGAAAGTAGGATAAAATTGCGATACGAGAAGTTGAAGTCAACAATGGTAAGCATTGATTTATTTTTTTTAAATGCCCCTCTTAAAATTACAATTTCAGGCTTTTCCACCACATATCGTTGCTGTTTTCTCAGAAATAGATGCGATTGTCATTTCTGATGAAGATGAGGACCCTTCGTCATTACGTGACGATATTAATCCTCATTTAAGTGATTTATTGAATTTAGAAGAAAATAAGAGTAGATTTAAAGTCAAAAACAACACTACTGCTCGTGAAAAAAGGAAAATAATTCAAAAGGAAGAGAAAATTAAGGATTGCATAGTTTCATTGGAGAGAAACTGTTCAATAACAACCCTCGTGAAAAGTTGTAGCTCAGCCAAAGAGAGTTCGTCAATTAAAGCATCTAAAGTCAAATGCGATCAAAATAAAAAACAAATTTCAATAGACGCCAACAGTCCATTACGAGCAGCTTCAGAGGAAGGAGAGATTTTGTCCGATGATGGCAGTTCGATGGAAATTCTCAAAAACGAATCTAAAAAGAGTGCGCGTAGAATTTCATTATCTAAAATTGTAAAGACGAATAAATTAGAAACGAAAGGCATAGAATCATTCTATTCCAAAGCTGAAGATGACGCTATCAATCAAGAATTATTCGAAAGAATAGATAGACTTGACGAAGATACAGGCGATTTTAGAGACAGTGGACTTCTTTCAAGGGAGGATCCTAAAAACAAAGAAGTAGAACATGAAAACAGTCCCATTGTACGAAAAAATCTGAATCGAGAAATGTCTCGCAGAACATCGAAAAATATCCTGTCACTTGACACTTTATTATCACCAGTGAGTAACGATGATGAGTTTAACATTGTTTCTCATAAAAAGAAAAAGAAAAAACACAAGCATAAGAAAAAAACATGTTACACATCCGATTGGTGTATAACTGAATCTGAGAATCATTCAGAAAAAGACAAAACAATGAAACGTACATTTTTTCGCAGGGATATTGGGACGACAAACGATAATACAATATGTCCAGAAAAACAAAATAAAAAATCCAAAAAGCACAAAGAGAAAAGAAGACATAATAGGGCTCTCTCTATATCGGATGATGAGGAAGGCGTAAATCCAAGTAAAACTGCACAGTCTGATTTACCGAAAACCCCAGAGGCTAAACTTTTCAATAGAAGGAAGTCTACACGAAGGGAAAACAAAATGAATATAGAAAAGGATAGTGCTGTTACAGTTGTATTATCGGACTCAGATGAGGAGATATCTCAAAGTTCACCGTCCATAGTTTCAAAATCAGGAAAAACATTTTTTATCAGTACAAGTCCGCCTTCAACACCGTCTTCAGTATCAATTCCAAGTGGGACTATATCTTCGTCAAATGTGATAGAAGGTTCAAACCAGAAGAAGGAGATATCCTCGAATACAAATGAACTACGAGATATAAACAATATGGGCTTACAGGAGCTCAACGATATTTACTCTAAGTTGTGTGAAAAAACAGGAATACAACTTGAAGAACTTCTTAAAGATTTGATGACTAAATCTAAAACAGATATTGACAAAAGTCCGTCAATTAACCAAGAAAATTTTGTTAATCCCAGTGATTTTGGGCCAAACATTTTGAAAAATGTTAGTAATAATAAAAGACTCGTATCTAATGAAAATGATTTGAATCATGAGTTGCAGCAGCAAGAAAACTATCAACATCAGCAAGAGTTCCATCTACAGCTACAACAGGATCAGGGGCGTCAACAACCCCAACAGCCATTAAAAATACATTGTCCTACACAGATACACTGCGATTTACAAGTGCCTTTTTCTTATCGAAATTCTTTGCGCCCCGGTTTAAATTTAAATGATCCTCGCATTGTGCAGAAACTTAAACAAATTAAAGATTCTCCAATTCATAATATAAGTATTCGGGAATCGGCTAGTTTTCTTATGAACTGT